>CM053616.1:36882901-36894608 GCA_028646535.1 Procyon lotor | reverse complement strand
GGCTGTATTCACTGTCAGAGTGTGTTACCCTCCCTGTTACCCCCGTCCTCATGTTGACCAAGATCCTAGATCCAAACAGAGAATAATGAAAAAGAAGAAAATCGAGGGGGATTAGGGAAGAGAGAGGCAGAGATGGCGCTTCAGGGAGGCCCAGCAAGAGACACAGAGAAAACACCCAAAGACAAAGAACAAGCAGAGAGAAGGAGGCAGTCATGGGGAAAGCAAGCCACCAGTGCTAGACCTCAGATCCCACGAGATTCTCATGGATCCCACATCAGATCTGTTCTCTTCTTTGCCCCTGATCTGGTTGAAACCCCGCTGGAGCATCATGGCTTAAGGAAGCCCATGAGTGTTTGCGCTTGTGATGTGGTTCCTAATGGACTCCCTGGGAATTCACTGAAGTGGAACAAAAAGAACACGAGAACCAAGTTAATATGTTTCGGTTTTCTCAAATAGATGGTCATGCCTGAGATTCATGCATGTGAGGTGGGCATCTTGTTCAGGCAGGAATCCAATGAAGAACTGAAATGTGGGGGAGGCCAACAAGACTTGGGGCCAGGGATGTTCTTTCTTCCTGAATGAGTCTTTATTGCAAGAGTGCTGCTTTTTCTCTGGTGCTTGTTAAATACTGTATTTATGCTGTGTGTTTGTATACAGTGGGATTAAGGGACCAAACTGAATTACTGATGATGGTTGCTTGAAGGGATGTTTGACTAGGAGATTTACAGAGCGTTCTTAATAATCTTTTTTATTTATTTATAGAATGTTATCATTCTAAACGTACAGTGCTGCCATCCCTTAGGAAAAATGCTTTCTATTTGAGGACCACCAGCTCTGCATGTTGATTTGCAAAGAGATAAAAGAGCATCTGGCCACATAGTACAGGCTGCACATTCCCTCCCTCTTCATTATGCAGAGAGCTGATGCAATTTTTGCTTCTTTCCTATTTATACAAATAAAGAGAACGATTTGGGAAATATGTCATGCTGGCATTAAACACCACCAGTCTTGCTGGGTTGAAATGTACACGTTCCATTAACAACAATTATATTGTATAATTAAGGTTTTGGTCCCCAAAGTCTGACTCGGAAGCTTCCTCAAATACTGATGGGCTTATCGAAGACATGTTAAAATAAATATACCCCTCCCATCACCCCCCCTTGTGCTTCCCACCCCTGCATCCCACCCCCTCCCCCGCAAAACTACCACCAGTACCTGTGCCAATGACTTGGTTTGCAATGAATGTGGTGTTCAAGTGCCCTCTAGTGTAGCTGTGGCTGACATTAATAGGAAAATAGAAAAGAAGCTTTGAAAAGGCTAATGCCTATAAGCAGAGCCATCATTCAGTACATTTTATGGGGCTCCTACATGCAGGGTCTGCATGAAAGAAACCAGGCACAGATAGGCCATTTGGAATGGCCCCTCCACAATGGGGCTCTCTGCATAATCTTATTATGCTGGTCTTCACCATTCTTTTTTGTGGGGCTTTCAGTATAGGTTTAGGTGGAAATTTCTGGAGGCTTATGCAATCCTGGCACACACGCATGTGTAACCAGCCACGGGGAAAGGGCTAATGGATTTCAAGCCCTTGCACCTGGGAGCACCTCTCGACCCTGTGGCCTTAGCACATTTTATTCTCCTGGCAGCTGGAGAGAGCTCTGACCTCTCTCTCACCAGTGAATGTTGCTGGTGGGGACAGTAATGGATTTCTAAGGGTGATTAACACGGTGACAGGATTTATAAATGATGGATTATGACAACATTCCCTGCTATCGGGTTTTTTCCTTTGATCACCGAGTGGCTATCCAGAATCGTCACACCAGTGAAACCCTCCATTTCTAGCTGTGATCAAGACTATAAAGAAAAATCCTAGAGCAGACTCACATCTTACCCAGAAGAATTGTTGACCCAAGGGCACAAGTGATATAAGTCTGGAATAGAGGAGGAAGGCTTACCTGAATCAGGGACACCAGTGTGGGTAGATACAAATCTGAGTAGTTGGGCACTTTTCCTCTGGTTCTCTGATGGGAATCTGTGAGCACAGAAACGATGTGAAGAGCGAGAAAGTCATCTCCCAAACTTTGTGAGTATGCCCATTCTGAAAAAAAGCTGTGGCCAGGAAAGGTTGGGCTGAGTGACTGCTCCATTTTTCCTGGATGGGTCGTGTGTGGGTGCTGTTCACAAACAAGACTGTTGGACCCAAATGGAGTCACTTATTTAATTGCATTATTGGAACTGTTTTCTGATTGTGTTGATTATTCAAAGCCAACACTCTTGTTACACATTGTTCCAAATAGTGGTTGTTAAGTGGTTCCTAATGTTAAGCTAAGCCCCATGCCACCAAACCAAGATTTAACTTAATTACTCTTTCTGTTCCTCCAGAAATGGAATCTCCAACTTGTCAGTCAGGGATTGACTGATCAGCACTAGTGAGTTAATCTGCCTGATACACTCCAGACATCCCCCAAAGAAAAATCTCTCTCTCTCTCTCTTTTTAACCAGTATAACTTCCTTGTTCCTGTTCTCTCCTGCCTATAAAAGTCTTTCATTTTGTGTAGCACCTTGGAGGTCTTTGTAATCTGCTAGATTGGATGCTACCCGATTCATGAATTGTTGAGTAAAGTCACTAAGATCTTTAAAATTTACTTAGTTGAATTTTATTTGTAACAGTGCATGTATGTGTTTCCTTGCTGAAGCATCAAAGTCAGGTAGATATTCTTTCAGAATTGTTCAATCCCTAGGCAGCCCTGCAAATACTATGTGATTTTGTATCTCATTATTCTTCAGAATCCCTAGGAGAAAAATGGCTCCGGATCGAAAATGGAAGTATGTTGAAAATTTTGGTGGACTTCCCAGAAATCTGGAAGCATGAGCAAGTTGTAGAGGTGAAAATGTTAATGGGGTTGAATAGATATAAATGCACAAATTCATGCTAATATTAAGGTGAGTAGGGCAAGATGAACTATTTTGGAAGACCCCTGTGGCAGAAGCTATTGATCACTTATCCCAAATGGACCACCCCATTTCTTCCTTCTTAGTAGAGCACTGCATTTGTTTAGCAATTGGGTTTACAGGAGCTCCAAAGACCCTTCTCCAGCCCCAGAGGCAAATGTTGATTACTACAAGACAATTGTGGGTAGCGTACAAGAAGCCTCTGGGAAATGTCTCCCTTGAAATACATAAAGAGAAGCATGAGAGGAACGCCTTCTTCTTTGCTGGATGTCATGTCTGTGTGTACCATCTGGAATTGCTACAGCCAACTTGCAAATATAAAGGAGGGCTTTGTTAACCTGCTGAGCACAGCGGAGTGGAAATCTGCAGAGCACCCAGGTCCTGGGAACTGAGCACCTTCAGACTCTTGCTACCTGAGGTAACACATTTTTCTTGTGGTTTTTAAGCCACTTTTCACTGGATTTTCTGTTACTTCAACTGACGGCATCTCCACTGATACAACCACTATTTGGAATAGTGTGTAACAGGAGTGTTGGCTTTGAATAATCAACACAATCAGAAAACAGTTCCAATAATGCAATTAAATAAAATGAGGACAGTGGATGACATAGTCTGACCTGCCATGCTCTGATCCTTGGATCTTTCTGTCGTGGAAGAAATTAGTAATTACAAAAAATTAAAAGTTCATGAGAACTTTTGGGCTAAAGTATTGGTCAACCTTGGGCATTGTGAGTGATGTATTCTTTGTTTGCAAATCAGACATGTGTGAAACTCAGACATTGGAATTCTTACTTTACAAAGGGAGTGAGATATAGTTAGAAGTCTGCTTAAGCAAACCAATCATTGTAATTGACAAGAGAACTGTAAATTGTTTTCAATGATGTATTTTGAATGATCACATCCTATTTAAGAATATTCATCTAAATGTTACCTTGAGTCAAGCCACAAGTGAATACCATCTGCCATAAAGGTGGAATCATGTGTGAGTTTTATGACTAATGATCCTAAATAAGTAAGTAGAATTTTTTGGACAGACAGGCTATACTTTGTAATGTAGGTATGTACTTCATAATATACTTATCAGACCATGTCTTCTTTAATTTACTTTAACATTGACAGCCTTGGTAAGGGAGAACAAATGATGATGTCTGAATATATATGAACAGAGTTTACTTTTGAAATAAGATACAATTTAAGAAGGGTTAATCACATACTAAGTTATAGGCATATTGGTCACAAATGACAAGCAGTTCACAGAAAATAGCTGTAATTTATAGAGGGAACTGATTCCCAGATTTTTCCAAGTTAATTTCAACTTAAAATATTCTCTCCCATGATAAGACCAAGGGGAACTGGTTTTTAGCTTGGGAAGTGTGGTCTGTCAGAGAAGACAGTGTGTATAAACTCTACCCTGCAGCAAATACTCAAGCTGTGTGTATGGGATCAGGGAGAAGGAAGAGGTCCACGGAAGGGAACTGAGCAGGGGCCCTGGATCTACAACCCAGAAGGACCTTCTCCCTGCACTTCCTCCTATCCCAGCCATGGTCACCTGCTCCTGAGGGACACTAGAAATGCTCTCCACTATTTTCCACCTCAGTAATACTACCCTTCACCTTCTCCTTCTGGGAAAAGGTAGCAGAGTAAGTTTGGCCTTCCCACTGGTTCCTCCTCACCTGGAACTTGGGCTCCGCCCATTATTGTTCTGTGTTCTGATACAGTGCAACCTGAAACCTATTGGATAATAAAATGAATTACAAGTCATGACCAACCCAAGGATTGCCACACAAAGAGGCCACGAAGCTTTTACCTCTATCATGTGCTCTGAATTAGGAAGTTTCATGGAATAAGCACATAAGAAGATGTCATTTTGAAGCCCCTTTTATGATTCAGTAGCAACATTATTGAAGAGTTCGTGTCCTTTGATGATGAATCTTACATTGAGAATCTTTCATATGAGAAGCGTTTCTAGGTATTAAGTTGGGAGCCTTTCCAGGCAAGTCTGCCCAGTTGGTTATAGGCAGCAACAGGAACCAAGCTGATCTTGGACCGCTTCTGCAATGCTCTCTTTGGTTTAAGGCAGCTCTGTGGAATTGTGTTTCTTTGTAGATTATTTCCCTGGCACTGATAAAGTTCGTGCACTGTCTAGTTGTCCTGTTTTTTCTTTGTTTGTGACACCAAATTGTTTTAGAAAAACACAATACTTTAAGAGAATCACTAAAGCTGTCTGTGGGGCTGTTTCTCTCCAGGACACCCAGGACTGGAGAGTCGAAAATGACACTATCGGCACTTGAATGATATCACCAGAGCAGGGATGACAATCATCACATGTTCATTGTTGACAAGATCCATCTATGCCATAAAATGCAGAGAATTACTCTGGAATGAGGGGTGAAAACACTTCCAAGACACCAGCAAGACTCTCAGTTAGTCTGGTGCCAGAGAAGATGGAGAGTGGCCATGATTCGTGGAACCATGATTGAATCCATCACAGTCTTTGTGGAGATGGATGGGCAGAGATATGAACTTTCTAACATTCTAGATGCTTCTCCGAGGAGGAATGTTTCTTAGTTGATGTCTAGGGGAGTGTCTTATGTCTGACTCATGAGAGGAGGATTTAAAAAAAGTAAAGGGAGGAACACCAGACTTTGGCCACTAAACCCAACATGACTGCTGATTTGGAAGTCATGCCTGCTACTCCCTGATGTTACGTGTGACATTTGACTTGAATTTGGGCCACTTACTGTCAAGTTCCCAAGGATATTGATAATACTGGGGGGAAAACACCTCAAAGGCAAACTTCTATGTTGGTAAGCGATGAGTATAAGTTCATAGAAATCAAGGAACACAATTGTATTTTATAAGCCCCTATGACTAATAGTTGTAGTTTCTGCTGCTCAACCAATTGAACAAAACAATGGATATACTTGCTTTCCTGTGACTTTCAGTGACACTTCCAGCAGCTTTATTGTCAGGTGTAGGCTGCAGCTGCTCCAGGTCAAAGATGTACCATCCTGAGCTGCCAAAGTCATCTTTAATCACTCTTGTTTTTAAGGTTCTTAGCATTTTTTTCCCCCTACAGCAAAACCCAACAAGTATCTTTCACTTGGTAGTGAAGTGAGGTGAGGGTTGACCCATGCTGGCAGGTTCAAGGACAATCAGCACAACAGTGGGAGACATAAGGGCAAGTGTCTTTTCTAGGCTGGATTGTCACACTGCTCAACATGTTATCAGTTTTGGTGTTCATGAGGCAAGTACTCCACGGTGAGGGATGCTTGAAATTACATTATTGAATGTCATCTTTGGAGAGTTTGATCTCATTAAGACTGAATGATTACAAATACTTGTAACCCTTCATCTCTATAAATGCTTTTAATTATCTATTCCAGATAACAGGTCAAGCATTTCTTAGTATTGTGTGTGTGTCTAAAGAAAATATTAATGTACTAAGGATTTAGAGAAAAAAAAAAAAAGATTTAGAGTAAACCGAGAATCCAATTTTGATCTCTTATAATGAGTTTAAAATTCAATGATGGTCTGAAGTCATTGTCCACTTATTCTTTCTTTCGGTGAATACTTATGGAGCCTCTTCTATGTCCCAAGCATTGTGCTGGGCACTATTGATAAAAACAGAAGGGCAATGGGCAAGGCATGGTCTGTCTTCAAGGATCTCACAGTCTAGAAGGGAGGCAGGCCTGCATCAAATAATCACAATTGAGTGTCGCACATTGACAATGGAGAAAGGCACAGATGGTAGGCAAGGTCTGGGGTGAGGACCCTGAATCCCAGCCCAGTGCTGTTGCTGGTAGAGTGGCATCCCTTGCCCCACATGGGGTAGATCTTATTAGTTCTTGAGAAAAATAACACTTCAGTGATTTAAGAAGCTCTTTCCCAAAAAGCTTCATCAAAGCAGAGGTACTTATGCTCTTCTCATATACTGTTACTTTCAAGCATTTATTAACAATCATTAATCTGCCTATCAAAATTGAGAAATAACTTTATATCAATACCTGCTTTTTACTTCACAATGGGCTGACATTCATGTGTTCATTTTCTCATTGAACTCCAATCATCCTATGGGGTGGTTAGAATGGGCTCAATTACTAGTACATGTTTTCAGATGAGAGCTCTGAGGCACAGAAAAGTTAAGGACTTTCCCTAGGTCTTTCTAACTGCTTGAACCATGAGTTTTCTTAGTCCATATTACAATACAAGGTGCTTCTTAGTCTCATTTCTTAGTCTCATTTTAATAGGTATCCTGGGCTGGTTGTTCCCCCTCTTTGGAAGACTGATCTTTTGGATCCTGCAGTATATGACTTTGCACAATTTCTTGTATATTACTGATTATTCTTTCCCTGTCTCCAAAGAGCTTTCCTTCCTTCTCCCTCCAGGTGAGTTCTGATGTTTCCTTGGGGTCCATCCCTGCCCTATTCTCTCCCTCCATACTCTGTAGGTAATTACACACATTTTCATGGCATCACTACCACATAAGGTGACAATTTTCAAACCTACATCTTCAAACTCTGACTTCTCCCCCAAGCATCAGGACTGAATATGCCAATGGCTTGCCAGACATCTTCCCTGATGACTACAAGTATTAGACTTTCCCACTGAACTGTTCTTCTTTCTATTTGGCATTGGAAGCTTCACTATTATTCTTAACCCACTTGGCATCAGCACCACTGACCTGGTCACCCAAGCTTGAAATCTGTGAGCTTCTTTCCTCCTACTCCCTTGTCACATTTAACTGGATCTCCACATCTTGATTTGATCCCCCCAATATTTTTTGAAATCTGTTCCCTCTTTACCATTCATGCTGCCACTACCCTGTGTATTTAAATGGGCTTTCCAGTGTGTCTGTAGGTTTCTTGAGAGCACATTGAGGAAAAGGGCGAGTGATACATTTACTTATGCATTCCATCACTAATTCACTCCACAAAAATTTATTGAGACATATAGATCTCCATGTGACTGGGAAAAAATTGTGTTGGTCCTTTTGACAAAATTAAAATTGACCTAGAAACTTTTGCCTTTTCTCATACTATCTAGGTTAATTATGTGTTCTGCAGTTTCAGTTTGGGCATTTAGCTGTTAATGTAGCCAGAAAGCAAAGATTAAATGACAATTCTTATCCATCAATCCCAAAGTGACCTCTCTCAAAAACACCACCTAAGATTCTGCTGAACAAATACTTCAGGCTTTGATTCAGAAGATGTTTTGGCCACTTGTAAGTCACTGATTTATCAGATTTTTCCAGCAGTTGTAAAAATTCCAAACTGGTAGGGTTTTAGCAAAAATGTTAGTAAATCTACAGTAATTCTGACAGTAACTGTTTCCTTCTTTGTGAACTTATTTATGTAAAAATGCTTATAACTTGTAAAATAAAGTTTTATTTAATAATATATTTATGAATATCTTCAGTATCATATTCATGGAATAGTCTTTACTGAAATGAATAAAGATAAGGAGAGTTGGAACTGTCTTGGAAACAAGCAAACAAAGAAATCCCCGCAAAGGAATAGATTTCTTTTAATAAGCCAACTCCTTTGATGCATTTAAAATGTGATTCATTTTCCAAAATACTGAAGTATAGATATGTTTCAGAAATATATACTAAGTGTCAGGTAAGGCATACCTTTTATGTGTTGTAATGATAAGGACCTTATTCATGCTAATGAATGGTCTGATTGTGTATGCTCCCATTCTAGTAGTCCTAGAACTTTGACATTTGGTTTATTCAAGTTAATTAGGCCCCAGGAAGAAGAGGTGTGGTAGATTAAAAACGAATACAAATTCCTTGCCTTCCATCCCATTGGAAGATGGAGACTATTTCTTTTCTGGAATCCAGGATGGCCCTCTGACCAGTTTTGGCGGATAGAATGTGGCAGGACTGACCGACTCTGTACTTCTGAGGGGACCCAAGAGTTCTGCAGTTCCTACTTTGATGGCTTGAGACACACTTCCTTGGAAGCCTGCATGGATGTGAGAGGCGTGATTACCCTGAGACCAGCAGCGAGCAAACCCAAGTTAGTCATGTGGCCACCAGGAGGCGCTGCAGTGCCAAATATGTATATGGAGGCTTCCTGAACCAGCCCGGTTGGGCCACCCAGAGAATGCTACTGAACCACTAAACCCAGCCAGCGCTACGGGGAGCGGAAGAATGACTCAGCTTACCTTTATCCAAATTCTTGACTGGTAGAATTGTAAGCAAGAAAAAATGGCTATTTTTAAGTCCCTGTGTTTTGGGATGATAGCTTGTTACTCAGCAATCTATTATCAAAAGGATTGACTCATACCACCCACCGTCTTCTCTGAAGGAAAGTTGACTTAGGAAACCGAATTGTCTGATGAATAAGGCAGTAAAGACAGAGAAAGTGCTTTCAAGGATAGCAAGGCCTACATTTCCTATCATTTCCCCTTGACTGTCTGAGAAACCATCGCCCTCAATTTGTCTCCTTACGGACATCATTTTCTCATTGTTACAAGATGCTCTTGTCAGTTCTTCTGATCAAATTACATCAAACTATAGCTGGTTTGTCAGGCAGTGGGCCTCCAGGGGGCGCTCAACAGGGCCGTTCATCAGAAATGTAATGCGTCTCTGTGCCGAGTGAGGCACTCAGCCGGGCACTGGGGCACACGCACAAGTACGCAAATATGATACCGTCCCTGTCTTCACCAAGCTTCTAGTTTTTTAGGGGGAACAAAGTCACATTCAAATAATTATACCACAATTCAGACTTGGATACTTGTCCTTATTTCTGGCTTCGTGGAAGATTTCAAAGGGAGAGTGACATTTGATCTGGGCCGGGGAAGGTGAGTAGGACTGTGGCAGGAGGGAGACTTTATCAAAGGCATTCCAGCCAGAGGAGCAGTAGGAGAGAGAGTTTCTGATGAGCTTGGGGGTCTTTGAGTTGTCTGGTGAGGCTGGGCACAGCAAGAATTAGGATGGATGAGATCAGAAAGGTGGCTGGGGGTTTCGTCATGCAGGTCCTTGGACACTCACTCCCTAGAAAACAAGTTAGGCATTTGTCCTTTGAAAGATTGGTGAGCTGTGGAAGGTTGAGAGGGAGAGGTAGTCACATCTGTGTCCACACACCTTCGGTCCGGGGTCTTCCTTCTCCTCCCAACCCACATTCTGGAACCCTTCGTTCAGAGACTGATGATAGATGCCATGGGGAAGAAAAAGGCTGAGTAACTGAAAACATGACCTTACAGGAAGGCTGCTTGGTCACTTGAGAAGTAGCTTGTCACTCTTACCGCTTAAAAACCGGAAGGGATACTGCTTTTCTGCAGTTGTTTTAAGAACAAAAAGACTGGGGGCACCTGGGTGGCTCAGTGAGTTAAGCACCTCTGACTCTTGATTTTGGCTCAGGACATGACCTCCGGGTCATGAGATCCAGCCGGAGCTTTGGACTCCAAGCTCAGCGGCAAGTCTGCTTGAGTTTCCGTCTCTCCCCCTGCTCCTCCCTGCCTCATGTGCACGTTCGAGCCCTCATGCATGCTCTCTCTCAAATAAATAAATCTTTAAATAAGAACCCCCAAACACTGCCCAACTCTTAGAAACTGTAGCATGTGCAGAAATCAAGAAAATCTAACTTTGGGGAGATGTTTTTGCTGATCCCAGCGATCAAAGTGGGGAAAATTTCTTAAAGCACCCAGAAAGGTCTTTGTTGAATAGGAGGAAGTGGCAGTTTCTCTTAATCTGCGCTCTGTGCCAGGGATAATTATGTAGTCTCCCAATCACAAATTAAGTATTGCTTCTTGGCAAGTGTCCTCTTTTTCCTGATTTTTTTCTCGAGAGAATTCTCTGAGGTCTAGCAAGCTGCAATTGCTTAGATTTTCGCAGTATGAATATTGACGAATGGGTTGCTACCTTGTGCCGTTTTGTGTGAGAGGTGCTAAGAGCCAGAAACTGAGATTGAGAATCTGGGTGCCGCCGCTGAGCTGTTGAACTCCATCACCCCTGGGCAGGGAGGGGGTAAGACAAGGAATGAGTGCCGCTCGCCTCGGTCTTAAGGGGCAAACAAAGCAGGAGGGAAGAAAGCCTCTGCGGATGTGGAGGTACAGAGGTAAAGATCTTTACCTGTTGCTTCTTCAAGAGCTATGTGTGTCAGTTTTTCCCTTTTGTATTATTTATTTTGGTATTTCCATATGAGAATTAGTCTAACTCTGTGAAATGATTTGGAAAGCTTTTTTTTAATGCCATGGAATATTTCGTCTAAACTTAGGAATTACTCGCTTCTTGACTGTGTATGCACAGCCGGTGGGAACACATTATGGGTCTGATAGCCTTCTTGGAGATGGTTTTTTGACAACATCCCTCCTTCCCCACCTTGTTTCTTCCCTGGTTATTTGTCTATTTAGTTTTCTGCTTTTTTCTCAAGGGAATTTTGAGTTTTTATTTTCTTAAAAATGGGCTATTTCAGTAAGACTTCATAGTATTCTATTGTCAATGATTTCTTCTCTCTTATATCCCCGTCTCACTCTTGATTTCATCTGTCTTAATACCATTTATTTATTTATTTATTTATTTATTAAAAGATTTTATTTATTTGACAGAGAGGGAGATCACAAGTAGGCAGGGAGGCAGGCAGAGAGAGAGGGGGAAGCAGGATCCCTGCTTAGTAGAGAGCTCAACATGGGGCTTGATCCCAGGACCCTGAGATCATGACCTGAGCCGAAGGCAGAGGCTTTAACCCACTGAACCACCCAGGCGCCCCCCTTTTATTTTTTTTTTAATGAGTTAACTACAGGATTG
>CM053616.1:36857274-36882801 GCA_028646535.1 Procyon lotor | reverse complement strand
CACAATCCCATTGTGAGCGGTCACTGACCCAGGAAGAGCTGCTCAGGAGGAATGATAAATCATTCACAATGCTTTGTTTCCACAGTGTGATGAGTGTCAGGGAGCTGGGGTCACTCTTCAGGATACTACTTCGCACACATATTTGCAAATGATGTGGGACTCACAGGGGAAAAGCAAATTAAGATGACATCTGTTTCCAGATAGGATAGGGGGTATAATAGTCATAATCTTGTTGTCTAGCTTCTTGTCCCATAAGTCCATCTACCATAACATCAGCAGAAAGTTGTCAAAGACACTGGAGTTCTATTCTCCAGGAAGTGCGTTGGTGTGTAACTGACCAGTAGACCGGTTTTACCTGTGCTCATCTTCCACCACCACATCAGATGACCTGTATCTGGGGTGCCAGGGCCTCTGTCGGCACTACCTTGGCCTCATCCAACTAGAAGCTGAGGCCTAGCAAAAGACACCAAGCAAAACTGGAAGAAACCCCCATGTTTGCATTTCACTGGGATCCGTAAGGGTCGGAATGTCTCCCTAGCCTATAAGAAACAATCTTACAATATAGACTTTGAGAAAGATGGAAAGGGTGGAAGATTACCTGGTCTGCAGTCACTTATTCAGTGTAATGCAAATTACTTCAAGTAGTAAACCAAGGCTTGCATCTAGAGTGGCTTCCATGAAATGGCTATGTGTGCCCTCAAGAGGCTCCATTTATAAACAGCAATTTGAATATGAGGCCTATTGGAATGCCTTTCGAGAAGGATTCAGCACAAGGTAGTAGAAGGACCTAGGATAATAGTCCTAGGACCAGGATTTGAATCCCACTTCTATCACAAATAAATACAATAAGTAAAATAAAGTGTTTTTAATCTTCCTGAGGCTTAGTTTCAATATCTTTGGGATGGAAATAATAACGCCCGTCTACCAGGATTATTGCAAAGTATAAGTCAATGGGATTAAAAGGAACAAAAGAGGTAAAACACCTTGCAAACTATAAAGTAACTTAAAAATGAAAGTTATGTATGCAAAAAGCATTTGTTGAGGACTGTTGTACATATAAAATATAAAACATATTCAGGATCCATAGCAATTTACCTGGTATGTCTTTTTTTTTACCTGGTATGTCTTTAAATGTCTCCCATTTTAGCCTACTGGTTGGAAAATTTTCATGGGAAAGCTTTTCTCTGAAATAATTCTGTTTCATATAGTATTATTTCCTTATCAGGTGGATTTTAGAAAGCATCAAGGAACGTGAAGATTTTTCAATGCCCATTCCTTGCTTTTATTAATAAAAAGAGAACTGTGCTAAGCAGGTATGCCTCAGTGAGAAATAATGAGAGAAAATTGTTCACAGGGCTTACTTGGTTAAGTGCAACTAAACTAGCCTGTAATTTTTGTATTAAGCTACTGGTAGTTGGGAACCAATATTTGGAGTTACTCATTAAAAGAATTACCTAGATTACGGAGTTTTTCCATGATTACCAACACAGGGGAGAAGGATGTCTTTAAAACCCATGGTCTCTTAAAGACTAATGCAAGGTTGATGAACAGGTAGCCCTAGATGCTGGCTGCCCCATGCTTGGAAACTGTTGATGGGTCCCCATAGCACATCAGAGGAGGGAATTACTGTAGGGCTTGGAACCAGGATGCTCCCACTGCTCCTGCCTCTTTTAAATGTGTGTGTGAGCTTTGGCTAGCAAGGGAATCCCAGACCCCAGATTTTGCACCTGTAAAGGGAGTAATAACATCGAGGTGGCCTATTGCATAATGATGTGGTGGTGGTCTGATTCCTGGTGATAATGACAGGCTAAGCTGATTCAAAGAAGTGAGAGGAGTTCTTCTAAACATCAATGTGCATAGAGTCTCCTGGAGATTTTTTTCAAATGCAGGTCCTTGCTCAGGAGGATCTATGGTGTGGTCCCAGTCCTGCATTTCTGACAAGCTCCCAAGTGAAGTTCCTACAGCTGGTAAGGGCTTTCACAATAAAGAACATTTTAGCTGATTTAATTGCAATGGCCAGGAATAAATATAGGCCTCAGTTAGGGCTTGTTCCAGCTGTCCAGTAAAGTTATGAAAGTACTAGTTTCCTTTTGCCTTCTTCTGTGTGCTGTAGTGTTCCATTCACCTTTAGGCTGGCTCTTTTCATGGCACCAAGGTGACTGCCTGCCCTTCCTGGGGCTTTGGTTCATACGTCTTTGGCTGTGGCCAGCAGAAAACTTTTCCCAGTATCGCCAGCAAAAGTCCTAAGGTTCGTTTTGATTGTACAGATGAAATAAACTGATTGGCTTAGCCCAGCCAAAGCCTCCCCTCGCGGAGCTGACAGCGGAGTGAAATTCCCCAGACCCACATGGAAATCAGGGCTAGGAAAAAGAGGAGAACATGGGTGCTGGGGAGACAACCAAGGAGTGTCTTTTGTGGACGCAAATGAGATAAAGGTTTTTAAATCGTGTTTACGTTAAGAAATGTCATTTTATATATGAGAAACAGATCATCTGTACACTTCCCCATCTGATTTTGGAAACTTCTCTGAGTCAGGAAATAGCTGTTTTTGTTCATGTCAAGTATGGTTGGGAGATCATAAAACTATTTTCGAGATTACCAAGATATATTTTTATTTATTAGTTTTAATACATTTAATGTGGTCTTTGTAGGAATCACCAAGAAAGGTCGAAGTGAATCTCTCCATGAAATGGGTGGAGAATCCAGAGCCCAGAAAAACCCTTTTAAGATGGTTTGTGTTTGGGTTTAGGTTTAGTCATAAATTTAACTCTACTGTCCAGCTAGACTTGGAGGGGGATAAGGGAAAGAGGGACCAAATAATTGTAACAAATGAGAATACCAGGAGAGTAGAGTATAAGGTGAGATTGAGGATCAGACTGCCCTGTCTGGGCCAGAAGGCATGGTTTGTTAATTAAGACAAAACACATCAAATTTATGAAAGCTGTCCACAGTTAGCAATGGTGAACTCCTTGCTAATCTTGCCATTGCTATGCCCAAAGCGTTCGCAATATTGTTCTTTTATTCCAGCAAAGACCACATGCTTGCCACCCAACCAGTCAGTCTTAGCAGTGGAGACAAAAATGAGGAGCTATTTGTGTTGGATCCAGGCATTTACCATGGAAAATGTGCTAAGGTTTAAACAAAGTTCTTATCAGGAAATTTCTTTCCATAGGTAGATTTGCCCCAGCACCTTAATGTCAGTGATGTCCTTATCCTGTCAAATAAACTCAAGATTAATTATAGGAAAGCAAGAATTCTAATCAGTTTCCTTCTACCCAGTGCTCAGAGCATTGCAGTTTACTAGAACTTTGTGCACAAACAACTTAAGGAGCCCCAAGGGTTTGTGGTATAGGGCAATGTCTACGCACAGGACAGGGTTGGCCATATGGCTAGGTGTAGATGTGGCACAAGATGGATGAGGCTATGGGTTTAGGTGTTGGCCCCAGCAAAGTCTGGGTATCTTTTAGGTACTATGTAATTAATAATTTAACTTTACCCAAAGTGTAAAAGAGTTTTATCAAGATTGAGGTAATCTTGGGAACCCCGAACTTACAGTTGGTGTCGGAAATGGGGGTGGTCTCGTAGGCTGTATCCCTTAACTTTGCAACTGGCATCAGAAATGGGATTCCTCGGATGATCCTGACTCACTGAAACATGTGGTTTGGAAAGAGAAAGGACGAGGGGCCTGGGGTTGATGACTCTTTGATTCCAGAATGGCTACCTTGTCACCCATGGTGTGGAACTCCAATTGTGCTGGGGTTAGTTACTAGAGGAAAAGATTATCAGTGGAATTTAGAAACGAATCCAAATCTCAAGGAGTTAGCTCACGGGATGCATAGGGAAATGTAAAATGATAAGAAATATATATAATCCCTTGGCTCTAATTAACCATAAGCTCTAAGCTAAATATATAATCCCTTGGCTCTCATTAACCATAATAGCTAAAATGAAGGTAAAGAGTGTTGGGGCAGAGCCTGACCATGAGCCAAGATCAGGTTTCAGCCAATCTCAACTATGGTAGCCACAGGGCTGCTACCAAAGGGACAATTATGCTGGGACAGCAGATTGCACTTCTAGGATCACAGGTCACAAGAAGGTAGAACAGGTGGGGGAAGCGGAAGGGCAAAACCAAGGATCCAGTGAAACCAGGTGGTAGAATGTGAAAGAACTGTCTCATTTTGTGCATTGGTATCATCAGTTTGCTGAAGAGCCTAAAATAAGTTCTGAGTGACTAGCTTAGGGGCATTTCAGGTGCTGCAGAATAAAAGAGCATGTTTGGGTTAACACAGGACCCAACTGACTATTGAGCAATCACAGATGGCTATACATGATCCAGACACAGAGTCGGTTTTCCAAAAGGACAGATAACTCAATGGACTGGATAAGAGCCAATGCAAAATAAGTTATCCTGAGAAGGGGGACTGTCCAACTCTCCTCATAAATGCCAAGTGGATCATCCCTGACGATACAGCTTATATGCTTTGAATACAAGCCATGCTGGGATAATCAGGATATTTATATACTGACTGTGTCCCTTACCCCAGGCATAGTAAATGCTGTGTGTAAGGGGCCCCTTTTGCATGGAGACCTCATGTTACATTGTCACTACAATATTTAACAACAATCTTAGAAATCTTGTCGGATTTGTTATCTCAATTTCCCTTATGGGTTTTTACAGAATTGAAAAAATTAGAATGATTCATAAGAAAATGGGGAAACACAAAGTCCACCCAGTGGGCTGGAAATCTTTCAATGGTTTTTGAGAAATGGTATGAATAAAGTAGACATTGTTGGGTTGAAATAAAGGTCTTAATGCAGTACTACAGGAGGTTAGGTAGACCAATGGGAACCCTTCTTGTTTCCCCAACATAAAAGGGCCTTAAATAAATTTTCTCTATTGAACCCAATGTAGAGGAATTTGAAGTTCTGGAAGGCAAGGATGACAATGAGAAACCAGACTTGGAATCACTGGGGGCAATGATTTGGCATTTAGACAAGATGGAAGTTGACAGAGAAGCCAAGATATTCTTGCTCAGCCCCCAGCTGGGACCCAAGACCATGTGCACATATGTGGGTTCAAGGGCTAGTGGGGTTGAGAGAGAAGAGAATTTCCTGGGCCTTCTTGATATGGGATCCCAGTACACTGTGATTTTATTTTATTTTTTAAATTCAATTAGCCAACGTATAGCACATCATTAGTTTTTGATATAACGTTTAATGGCTCATTAGTAACACCCAATGTTCATCACATCATGTGCCCTCCTTACTGCCCATCATCCAGTTACCCCATTCCCCACCCACCTTCCTTTCCATAGCCCTCACTACCAGTGATTTAAAATCCTGTTGGGGAGGTCCTAATGAGTTGTACATTTAGACTGGGAGGATATGGAGGTGAAGTGGTTGATGGGGTTAAAGTGAAAGCTTGGATTAAAATTGGAATATGATGAATATGATATTTTATGTGACATGATTGCATTTCCTTTACCTGAACATCCCTCTACTTTTCTAGGTGAAAAGTTTGGGTAAAAATAAATGATACATGAAGAGAAGGAGAAATTGTAGCTGAGTGTAAAGGAATGAATAATTATGGGATGCAATGAGAGAATATAACTGGGGATTGAGAGAGGCTCAGAGCAGAATAATAATAATACCTCTTAGCTCAATTGTACCAGATGCCCAGAAGGGTAAAGCTATGTTTGCTAAGGCCGCTTCCGCTTTTGGAAGCTCAAAAATTTGGATAGAAGCTTGCAAACTTGAGTGATATTACTCTGGGAGAACTTTTGGTCATATATGATGAACTAGACTGAAGGTTAATGAATGAGTAGAACTTAATGTGCCAATACCAGACTCTTACTTCTCAGGTTGTATCTACCACAAAAGATATCATTTGGGAAGGAGTTCTTGGTAACTGCTCCCTACTGGGTCATTGGACCATGTAGTATACAACTTTCAGCTGACTGACCACTGTGTAACTATAACCTGGATGACTGAATGTTTACAAAGCTTCTTGGGTATATTGGACAAAATACAGCTGTGGCATGCCTGATACACCATAGCATGCTATGCACAAATTCATATCACCCTTGTTTTTGTGGGTGGTAAGTTATTAAACACAATACAAAAGGGACGCCTGGGTGGCTCAGTTGGTTAAGTGTCTGCCTTCAGCTCAGATCATGATCTCGAGGTCATGGGATTGAGACCTGCATAACGCTTCCTGCTCAGAGGGGACTCTGCTTCTCCCTCTCCCTCTGTCCCTCTCACTGCTTGTGCTCTCTCACTCTCTCTCTCAAATAAATTAGAAAAAAAATCTTTTTTTTTTTAGAAAAAAAATCTTAAAAAAAATAAACACAGAGGATAATCCCCTCCAGATGGGTATTAAGGAGGGCACGTGTTATTATGAGCACTGGGTGTTTACACAAATAATCATGGAACACTATATCAAAAACTAATGATGTACTGTATGGTCACTAACATAATTTAAAAAACAAAACAAAACAAAAGCAAAAACTGGGAGGAAAAAAACCCACAATACCATAAAAAGCCCTATAAAAAACAGTGGGTCCTGATAGGATTAGAGCAGGAAGCATCACAGGGCAGGTCTGATTTCCCTTGGGAATAGCGCCACCTTGTGATGAGGAAGGCTACGGGAAGCCTTATGGCGAGCCCTATAGTGTACTCAAACTAAAACACATCCCGCTGTGACTATCATTCATCTAACTCTAGAATGGAGGGCAAAAATCCCATTTTTGGGTACAAAACATGTATTCTTTGAGAGGCAAGGCGGGAGTTTGGGGGGGT
Source organism: Procyon lotor (assembly GCA_028646535.1). Lineage (NCBI taxonomy): Eukaryota > Metazoa > Chordata > Mammalia > Carnivora > Procyonidae > Procyon > Procyon lotor. The sequence continues at coordinate 36,876,003 of CM053616.1, read as the reverse complement.
GGGGGAGAAAAATGAAACAGGAAGGCATGGGGAGGGAGACAAACCATAAGAGACTACTAGACTCAAGAAACGAACTAAGGGTGGGGGGGTGTGTGGGGGGGTTGGTAGGGATAGGGTGGCTGGGTTGTGGACATTGGGGAAGGTATGTGCTGTTAAGTGCTGTGAAATGTGTAAGCCCAACGATTCAGACATGTACCCTGGGGCAAATAATACATTATATGTTAATAAAAATTAAAAAAAAAAAAACTAAAAAAAAAACCCCATGTATTCTAACTGCACTCAACCAAATAGTGCACAATGGCAACAACATGCACGGTGGATGAAACACCACCTGTGTCTTCCCTATGGAAGGGAGGTAGGGCTTGCTATATAACAGCATATAATGGAAGATGTTTTTAATACAAGCCTATGAATTGAGGCAAGTTGAATTGGCTTTGTCCCCAACTGACTTTGACCTTGAAAATAACCAGTCATGGCCAATTGTAATGGTGCCTGTCCTTAGTAATATCTGGTATATCGACAAGGGTTGGTTGTGTTGGAAAACATACCAAATACTTCTGTAATTCTTACTGATTTTGTTCTGCAATGAAACAGAATTGTATCATGGCCATGCTATGATATAGTGTAACATTGGCATTGTTGGTAAGATTTTTCTTCCTTATGTGATTAAGCCTAATGATTATACTCATAATCAAAAGACTGAGAGATTCAGTTAAAGCCTCTTCAGGATATAATACCAATAGAAAATGATTGGTTTGAAGAAGAACTGGATTGACCAATCACTAGATCATTACCATGAGCTAAATAGCTCTGCACAAGTTTATCATAAGGTGCAAATAGCAGTAGATGAAATAATCAAATTAGCACAAAATGTTTAAGCGATTGTAATGGCTGTAGAAGGATGCATTAATTTCTTTAAATCTATCCCCATCCCACAAATGTTAGGCATATTCATACTGATATTCTTGCTGCCTCCATCTTGTAAATGCTATACCAAAGGTAGATTCTTGGACGAATATGATCATTTCTCTGTAAGAGATCCTTGTCTGGAGGCCAAGGGGTGGTTTGTGTAAGAAGGAATTTAAACTTACTCTAGGTGGGGTCTGACCTTTGCTGGAGGTACTTTCTAGAAGTGTCTGTTTCCTGGGGGGTGCTTTGGGTTACAAGAGACAACTAACACTGTGATTTATGATGAAGGCTTTGGGCTGCACAATATCTGCCCCAGAGGGGTTGGTGACCAAGGTCAGCCACGTGTGCAGTCATCCACGTCTCTGCAATAAACACTCTGGACACCAAGCTTGGGGGGGGCTTCCCTGACTAGCAATATTCCATGCCTATTGTCACATATTACCGTTGGGAAAGTTAATATTGTCCACGACTCCGTGGTGAGAAGACAACTGGAAGCTCCACGTTTGGAACCTTCTGGGACTCTGCTCTTGGCTGATTTCAGTCTGTGTCCTTTATTCTTTTGCTGTAATAAACCATTACCATGATTATTACAGCTTTCAGTGAGTTCCTCCAGTGATTCATGGACACTGATGAGATCTAGGGAACCCCTGTACCCTGCAGTGATATCTGAAGTGGGGTTGTCTTGTGGACTGGCCCCCTAACTTTACACAAGGATTTTTTTACTTTATTCAGACCATTTTTGTCCTATACTCAATACCATTCATGTCTTCAGATATGTCTCTGCTAGAAACATTATCTTTTAAATGGTTCCTTGGATGCCATTACAAGTATGGCATAATCTGTAGTAAAGGACCATTAAGATGTTAATACAGATGTATGTGTGAATTAAAAAGTAACTCTAAATGCATAGTAACCAATATTCTTCACATTAATAATTCAGCTATTTTTATTTGTTTCTAAACAAAAAGCAAAGAGGACCCAGTCCACAGAGCAGTTGTAATAGTGTGTACAATTTTTATTAAACCAAAATGAAACCTTTTGAAGTTCTTGGCTTATGAAAGTCACTGGAATTCACTTCAAGTTTTTCCATTGCCAATGTGTTCTCTCTGACTGAAGTTAGAATGCCCTTCCATTCTCCTTTGGGGCAAAAGGAGTACATCAATACTACACTACAATACATTAAGTCCTCTTAATAGGAAATCAAACCCCCCTTTTAACTAGAGTATTATTTATTCTATTCTGTCTGTTTCAAATAAGCACAGTAAAGTGATTGGAGATGAACTACAAAGAAAGAAGATGGCAAGGCGTGCTGCACGAAGACCCTTAAATTGCACATTTTGAAGATTTTCATGCTTGAGAATACCAGGAGTCTGTGACTCATAAAGCTCTTTACAAAGCAATATTCTTGGCCCCCATATTGTAACTGGCAAAAACCAAAACAAAACAAACGTGACAAGCACTGCGGCCCCCTCCCCAAGCAAAAAAATCAAGCTGACCAGGGCAAGGCAATAATATTATTCAGAGTCTTGGAGGAAATACAAGGAATGCCAGATTTGGAGCCAGTCCCCTGGGGAACATTTTCCTGTTTTGCCCTTTTTGCATGCCTTGATATTGCATTTCAGTTATCCAATTTCAGTTTCACAAAGTTTTGGTTGTGGTTACTTAACTTCCAGGCAGAGTGCATAGTTGGCATTTGCCACTCGTCATGGACACATTTCCGCAGGTTTGGTTCACTCTCTCTGGACTCTTCTTTCACTGATGACTTGCACCATGTCACGTGCACCGCTTCTGGAAAACCTGGTTATCTGACAGTCTGCACTTAGAAAGAGGATGAAATCACCTGGCGATGGTTCATATGCAAAAAGATTTCTCGTTTAAGAAGAACCCACTAAGTTCATTTAGTTAGCTCTCCAAGGTCACCACAGACGATGGAACTAATTCAAAGACATTTTATAGACAAGTTTGAGAAACATTTCTATCTCAAAAAGCAATGTTTTCCAATTCGTTGACTCCCTAGTTTTTACCCATGTGATAGTCTGATAAAATAATTACAAATATAAAATAATATCAATATGAAAAAAGTGTATAATAAAATAATTGACAAATATGCAAAATTAAGATGTGTGTATTTTTGGTGCTTAGAACTCTTAAGGACACATGAAACATATAGAAAATTTCTAACTCTGCCCTTCAGAAAACCCTTCCGAAAATGAAATTCAAAGTATCATCTTTGCATGAATGGGGCTGGTGATGTGTTTTTCTGGAAGGAAATTCCTTTTGCAAATAACTGTGATGCTGAGTGCTACAGCTTACATTTTTGCATCTGGCAAACATTTGTTACTGAGTGCTGTGTGAATGACCCCGTTCCCTCACACTCCTGAACAAATGCTATTGCGTGTCTGTTGGTCTTTATGTGACATGAATTCATATACTTATCGGAGGCGCCTTAATTCTTTTCACATTAGCTCAAGAATATCAAAAAGAATTCCTCAATGCCAATGAGATACTGGAAGGTCCCGAATGTACTCTGTTACAATCTGTTTATTCACATGATCCAGAATTTACACGGCTTAATGTTTTTTAAGATAATCATCAAAACGAAAATCATAAATTAGCAAGATAAAATTTTACAAAGAGATCAGGGAAAGGGATGGTTATGTCACTTGGTCCCCAAGAGCCACAGATCTGGCTTGAGCACCACCCTTTTAAAGGGGCACATGCATGTGCATTTTGTTTAACAATACTTGACCCAGTAATAATTCTTATCATGAAGTAATTTAAGTATTTCACTGGGTTATTATAAAATTCAATGAAAGATTCTATGTGAAAATATTTGGCAAGTGATGAAGCATCAGAAGTATGTAATTAATTTTTTCTACCTCTTTCATTCTCTTCTTTCTCAAAGACACGAGTAAGACACCACGCTGAGTTGTATTGATATATTTCCCTTTTAAAATTTTGTTGCTTTGGGGGCACCTGGGTGGCTCAGTCGTTAAGCGTCTGCCTTCGGCTCAGGTCATGATCCCCGGGTCCTGGGATCGAGCCCCGCATCGGGCTCCTTGCTCGGCAGGAAGCCTGCTTCTCCCGCTACCATTCCCTCTGCTTGTGTTCCCTCTCTGGCTGTGTTTCTCGCTGTCAAATAAATAAAATCTTAAAAAAAAAAAAAAAAAAAAATTTTGTTGCTTTGGTCTTTTTTATTAGAGTATTGATAGGCTGTTGTCCATTACTTCAGAGGCAAGCTTTGCGTGACTGTTCACCACACTGACAGAGAGATGCTGATGGACTCTTCATCATGTCTTAGATGTTTGACAGTGTCAGAAATAACAATGATTCAAAAAAGGGAACTTCTTGAAAACTTCCTTTTGGAGTTATAGAGTTTTAATTTATTCCACTGGATCTGATACTTGTGCTACCTGTAAAGAAATGCATGGAGAAATACATGGTACTCAGGTTATGTGTGTAGGAGACAGAAATACTTCATAATAATCCCTGCTCATTGTACTGAAAGGGGGAGGAGTAAGGGAACCAAGTGTCAGGATGTGCTCTGCATCAGACACGTAATAGGTACTATCTGTATGTACCAATCTGTATTGACATGATTTCTCCATTGTGCAGAGAAGAAACTGACATTCACAAAAGCTCAGTAATATGCTGAAAAGCATAGAAGAAATTGGAGCAAGATTTGATCCCAAGTCCATGTGATTTCCTTGATGCCTAGAAGAGTAAGGATGGGAGGGAAGTAGACCAGGGTCTTTGGCAGAGGAAACAGAGCTTCCCTGGCTTGCATTTGTCAAATCACTCATGACTTTAAACCCAGTTTTCCGAAGTCAGCATTTACTACTGTCTACACCCCTACCTTCCTGAGTTATATCCCCTTTCGGTCCATCATCAGCACTGTCTTAAGTGGCAGTTTCTTCCCAACAAACTTATTTGTCTTGAAGACGTGCTCTGAGACTGGTTTTCTCTCTCTGTTGATAGAATTGACCTGGAGTTGGAAACTCTTGTGTCCTTGAAATTGAGCACAGGTGTGAGATACAGTTGGTCTGGCTTCCATCAATGAGCTTGGGTGACCCTGACAGTACAGTCATAACCATACAAGTGCTAGCATTTCCTGAGTGATTACTATGTGCCGGTACTGTTCTGATTGCTGTATATGTATTATTTTATTTAATTCTCACAAATCTACAAATCTCCTTGTAATACCTATTAATGCCATTTTACAGAGAACGGAGACCTAGTGAGACCCAATGACTTGCCAAAGACTAGACAGCTGTAATAAGGCCACAGTAGATTATGACTCATTGTTATTACATCCCTGGTACTCTTTGTTACTTTCTGAGCAAACCTACGTGAATCATTATGAGCACGGATTTCTATGTATGTACTATGTTTATCTGATCTCTTTGTTGCAAGGTACTTGGTCCAGGACTCAGGTATTCCACTTTCCATGTAGCCCTCATAGTACAGGGCAGTTCTGAACAAACAGATCAGGTTTAGTGAGTAAAGTCGACTTTTCCTACATGAAACAGAAATATCCAGGTGCCTACTTGATGAAGGCAGAGCCCGTTCCCTTCCCCTTTTTTTTAAAGATTTTATTTATTAGAGAGAGAGAGAGAGCACACAAACGGGGAGGGGCCAAGAGAGAGGGGGAAGCAGATTCCCCCCGCTACCTCCCCAGCAGGGAGCCCAATGTGGGACTTGATCCTAGGACCCTGAGATTATGACCCGAGCTGAAGGCAGATGCTTAACCCACTGAACCAACTAGGCGCCCCAAGAAGTAACTCATTCTAATGGCATATCAATGTGTCAGAGTATATCATCAAAAGGGAAATTAGACTTTAAACTAACATTAAATACTGTTATGGGCTAAATTGTGTTGCTCCAAAATTAATTTGTTGAAGTTCTATCCCCCTGTACCATGGAATATGGCTATACTTAGAGGTAGGGTCTTTATAGAGGCAATTGAGTGATGTCATGAGGACCTAATCTGGTTGGAGTGGTGTCTTTATAAGAAGAGCAGACTAGGACACAGACACACCTACAGGAAAGACCATGTGCAGATACAGGGAGAAGATGGCCATCTATAAGCCAAGGAGGGAAGCCCTCAGAAGAAACCAACCCTGCTGACATGGTGGGAATAAATTTCTGCTGTTAATGCCACCCATTCTGTAGTACTTAGTTATGGCAACCTAAGCAAATAGACACAGATCCCATCTGGGTTGAAAGATAATAGGGCCTGGATGAACTTGTTAGGCCCTGAGTCCCCACAGAATCAGAATCTTTTCCAATTCCTAAAAATTCTCCCTGTAGTCTCTGCCAGTTTCTTCTTGGCTGATGGATGCTCAGTCTCTTGTTTACTTTACAGAGTAAAGAAGATATGATCAGCCAACAGTTATGTTTTTATACTTGGTATGTTTGATATACATATCAAAGTTATGGCTTTGCTTTTTTTTCTTTAATCCTCTCCTTGTTCTTGGTTTTAAACATGGATGGCAGTCTGATGTGTTGAGATATTAATTTATATCTCACTTTTAGGGCTGGTGGATGCTTGCTGTAATTATTAGCATATCTCCTGCCTCCATCCCAAGAAGGAAGTCAATTTTTCTTCCATATTTTTAGCTCCTATCCTTAGGGAGTTGTTAAAGGCTTTCTCTCAGAGCCACCAAGATAAGGTATATATTAAAGCTGTGTGATCTTGGGGAGTTCTTTAATCTCTCAAGCCTCAGGTTTTCTTATCTGGAAAATGGGGATAATTATGGTACCATCTCATTGGCTTGTTGGGAGGATAAAATAAGATAATATCTGTAAAGGTCTATGAGATATATCTTTATCTGTATCTACATCTACATCTATCTATATCTATATATCTATGTCTATGTCTATATCTATATCTATATCTGTGTTTATCCCACTCCTCGTTATTGCTTTTGTGGTCCATAATGACTAATGCATAACTTGTTTGGAGGGCCTGTAATCAAGGGAAAGTTATGGTGAGCTTTTGAGTGGATGAAGTGTGCTCACTAGAGAGGGGGCAACTGCCCAGAGATTAAGAGATGTGTTTTTTCTTTTTGTGGGTATGGGTCCATGAGTTTTGGAGAAATGAGCTCTGTTCATAAGCCATGACCTTCCGTGGGGCCACTAGTAAGGAGGTAATGTGTGGAGTAACATGGAGGGGGTGGAGGACCCCCACCCAAGTGCCAGCACCTGCTGCATGGCCACACCTGAATGCTCAAAGGAAAAGGGAAAGATGGGAAACTAAACACTGAAGGTCTGGTTCCATTCTCAATTCTCTGTATCTATTTCAGCTCCTGATTGCACTGAAGGGCAAGAGAGCCCCAATAATGACCACTCTTAAGCATTTTGCCTTTCCTAGGCCACTGGGCTTCAGAGATTTGATCTGATCTAGAGAAATAAAAATAGGTGACAGTTTTGCACCTGAGAATTGCGTCCCAAATTCATACTGCTTGCAAGTATTTATTGATTTTATTTTCTTTGTTTATAAAAATTTCAAAAACTCAGTTGGTAAAATTTGAAAAGTAGAGAAAAACACAAAGAAAATAAATTAATATTGTCTGTAAACTTACCACTTGGGACTAACCACTCTTATACAATATTTTTTTCTGAGTTTGTACTATGTATATATAATACATATATAGTTACAGAAGTGACACTATACTATGAATAGTTTTTATCCTACTTTTCATTTAACACTCTTCTAGGCATTTTCTCATGTAATATAAAATTCTCCATAAGGACCATTAAATGCTGCATGAACCCTGTTTTTCAGAAGTGCTTTAGATGATTTAACTTATTTTTTATTATTGGAAAGTTAGATTGTTTTTCGTTTTGGGCTCTATTAAATATTGTTGTAATGATTACTTGTGTTCCTGACTCATTTCCTGGGAAAGTTTACCTAGAAGCTATTCTCTCTCTCTTATTTCTAGTGCAATATTTCATTTTAGTCTTAAAAAGCTTATCTCGTATTTTCTTAAACCCAATGAAATCCAAAAATATTTCTTCAAAGAACCTTATTTCCTTCATAACACTTTCTCCTCACCAATCATCCCCAAATACCCTCATTTTGAGATGGTTAAGGACTTTAGCAAGATTAGGAAAACTTCCATTCAGTCATTTAAATTAAAAAATTTCCTTAGCTGCAGCCAAACCAACACCCCCCAAAATTCATCCAAAATAAAGATTATGTTGATTATTTGGTTTTAGTGTTGTTTCCGCATCTGGCCATGCCAAACTCTTGCTGCCATCAGAGGGTCAACTATTTAAACCACCTTCAGCAAAATTGTAAAGGAGTAGGAAGCTGGTGCCCTCAAAGTCATAGCAAGATGGTACTTCATCATAACGTGCCAACTGGTTGTTGCTTTCCATTCTTCCCTGGAGGTGTGTCTGTTTATGAGTGTGTCTGCATGCATGCTTACTTATGTCTCTTATGTACATGTGTGTTTGTGGGCACTGATAGAAAGAAGTTCCACGTAGATGTTTTTGTTATCCAGAGTCCCCAACTATCTCGAGGCGGAACAGGCAATCCGCGACGCTGGATGTCTGAGAGCATGGTGGGTCCTCCTTACAGAACCGGCATGGACAGGCCCTATCCCAGAATTCTATCCTTGTCTGCTGTCCCATTCTAAGTGCTGAATTTCTGTTTTCCCTGAGGGTGGCAGTTTTAATTTGCAATGAAATAGAATATACAACTTCCTAATGTTACGGCTAAAACAAAGGAAGCCCCTGTTGGTCTGTGATAGAAATATTGGCTTGTCAAGGATGACTGTACCTGGAAGGTGCATTTGTCCATCCTTGTCAGGTTCAGCCCACTTTGGACCAGGTCCTGCTTCCCATAGTCAGAGCCAATGGTGCATTTTCCTTGCTTCTGATGAAGAGTAACAAGGACTTTTGGTCTTAGGGATCAGATGGAGAGTGATTCTCTTTGAAGCTTTCACAAAACCAGCAAGAATTTCACACCATTTTGAGTGCTGCAGGTGAAGAATTTAACAGCTGGTGGGAGTGCAAATTAGAGCCAATTATAATTTGATTGACCTGCCTTGACAATAAAACTGTCTTCCCTAATTTAAAATGCCTAGCAGGATCCTCTCTGCCCTGGTAAGGTGGTGATTTCAAACGAAGAGCAGCTCAAACTAGGAAATTCTTAAACAATGCTGTGACAGTAATAAAGATTTATTTATATAGCACCTTTTTTTTTTCTCTTGGACTAAAATGACTGTGTTCAAACTGAAGAACAGCACATTATGCAGAGGAATGAAAAGGACTGGCTTGGCAGAAATGACTCAAGAATCGCAGCAGCAGAAGGAGAAAACACACGTAAATTTTGGAAAGTAGTGAGGAAAGCGGGCGGTGTCTCACTTCCAAAGCATAATGCCAGTTGTCATAATATTTGTAGAGAAACCAAATGTAGGATTGAAAAGCATATTTTTTGGAGCTGTTTAAAAATGGCATATGAGAAAGCACTTTTTCTTCCTGTATTTGATTTTAAAGCTAATTTATTCCATCACCTTATTTAAATAGGTCACAGAAAGCTTCATGCTCCGGTTTGGACTCAGCTTGGTCCTTCCCTACTTCTTATTCATGCCAGCGAGGGTTTATTTAGCTATTTAAACTTTATAAGGAAAGGAGTTGGTTGCTCTGCAATGTTTACTTTGCCTTGAAATGATTCTGTGTCATTTTCATCAAACTATAATTTAGATGCAAGTGATGTGTATGACTCATGCTTCTCGCTCCTGGAAGGCACTGCTCCAAGGAGCCAACTCTTACCACCTGGCAGAGACTGAACAGATCTACTCTCCAATCCTACCTCTGCCACCTAAGACTCCCTTGATCTTGGGCCCACTATCTTCTGGATCTCGGGTTTTTCATCTGCAAAATGGAAACGATAAAATTGTTTTCATGGGGTATTGGGTGATTACTGAGATATGACAAAGGTTTTCTCCTTGACCAACCTCTAGCCAGACTCCTGGGAGCACTCCTCCCAAGTAGGTCTCAACCTTGCCTTGTAAAGACTTGAACAAACATCAACGTAGTTTCTAACAGCTCAAGGCCATACCTCTAGAATGACACCTCAAAGGGCCTGCCTAAGAAAACTCAAGGCCGCCCAGAGAATTTACTGTGTGTTCCAGACGACACCTGAAAATAGGGCCCCTATGTCCCAGCCTCTGTGGGAGGGTAGGAGCTTAATTTTGATGAGGACCAGTTAATAAACCCACATGGGTTCAGACAAAACCCCTCTTCCGCTTTTGTAATTTTCACTTCCCTGACTCTGTTGAGGCCCCACTCACCCCTCTCCCCATTCCCTCATTCTTCCTTTAAAATACCTGATCATCTCTGTCTTAATCAGTTCAGTTGAGTTGAATTCGGTTCCCCCTGGACCCTTTCTCTATTGCAATAGTATATTTCTGATTAAAATCTGTCCTTACCACATTAACTACTGTTCAGCTTTGTTACTCTTTGACAGATACCATACACAAAATGGCTTGTCATAATATCTGGTACAAATGGCCCTTAGGAGGTGGGAAGATCCTGTTTCTACCCCTGTTAGGACCTGCTACTCTTTCCACCAGAGAGGCTGCCCAGTCAGCTTGCTTGTCTTGTCTTACTCCCAGTGAAACTTTGCAATAATGGGGTGGAGAGGGTCGGGGGTGGGTGGTGGGGAGGAAGGGAGGGAAGATGAGGGATAAGAAGTGCTATTCTTGCCTCCTTGATATTGTCTTAGAATGAATTTCATTGAGCCACAGTGTCATTCCTGTTGATGAGTTTCTATAATACTAACATGATTGGGGCCCATTGTATGTTAAATATGCTTTTGTCATGGGCTCTGAAGTTTAATCTTTTTATCATGCAGTGTGTATCAAAGAAGGCAAGAAAGGTTAGGAAAACAGCTGTCACAAAGGCTTTATGTCACAAAGGCTTTATGTCACAAAGGCTTTATGTCTTAGAAAAGGCATGGATCCTTTTAGTTTTTGGATGCGCTTGTATCAGCATCGATACAACCTGAGTTTTACTGTCTTCAATTGGATGACAAGTAAAATTACCAAAGGGAACAAAAACTGAGTTCCAAACAATCAGCTTAATATACAAACTTTTGGTTCATCCTATCGTGAGCTGTATACTGCGTGTAACCAAGCTTCATCTTAATGGCTATGAACCATCAGGAAACTTCTAGTTAAGGTGGTTGAATAAAGTGCATGACCTTTGTGACTGTGTTATTGCTCCTCTTTCTGGATTACTTTGGGATGAGGATTAGGGTTCCTAGACATCCAGTCTCTCTATAATGAGAGCTTTCCTCTGTCATTATTAATGTGGCTTCCAGGATCACTTCCTAAAGATAAATGAGAAATTACAAAGATCTATGTAGTGACAATTACACGTATCCTCGTATACATCTGGGAAAGTGAAATTTCTTGTGGGTGACACATCTGGTTTTAAAAATTACCTTTAGGAGTATTAAGTGGCAAGCGAGGATCCCAGGACCCAGGTCCTGGAGCGCAGCCAACCCCCAAGCAATGAAACGATGATTTCTGCAGGGCAAGGCTTGACGGGGCTGGATCTGTGCGGATGATGGAGGGGAGCAGGATGTTCTGGCAGCTGCTGTCTGGTGAACTGAGACGGGGCATTCACAAGGTGGGCAGACAGATGCCGTAATGACCCACTAAAGAATAACCACATGCAATACAACATAGCTGTGAAACGTGGGGAAACAATGGCAGCAGATGGACAAAAACCTGGCTCACAGCAAGCAGGGAGAGGCAGCTCATTTATAGCAAAAAGCCCTGCGTGGCTCAGGGAGGGACAGGATTCCAGACTCACACCAAGCCTGCAAATAGCAACAGGCCCTATAAGCAGCATACAACATTTTCAAATATTTATTGTCTGCTTTGCTATGTGTAGCACACTTGGCTAGGAACTATGGGATAAAGCAGGGATGAAGATTAGGCTTACTGACTTCAAGGAGTTTAGAGTCTAATGGATAGGGAGCAGGTTTCTGTTACATGATACCATTTGGGAATTATTTTGTGGTTACTGACAATGCTGGCATTTAACATTCTTCAAAGTCTGGTTATTCCTTTCCCAGATCTTGGATGGCATGACTTCAAAACCAAAGATAATGGAGGTTTAGAGGAGAAGAAGTGCATGTAAGAGTTGATGAGTCACATCTCCGGTGACTTTGCACTAAGATTGTCCAAGAGCTAAGACTATTGAATGCACCTATTGTGCTTCAGGTTATAGTCACAAAGTATAGGTTCACCTTCCTATGAGTACACGCCAGGAAGGTTGACCAACACTTATTGGAATTTTAGGTTTTTCCAAAAAAGGTATCTGTGGAAGGAGGAGCACTGTAGTTTCCAAACACAAAGGGCAACCCGATTCTCTCAGGTATGCACACATGAATGCACACATCTGCATATGCATTCTGGATTATGTCTTGTATTTTTTGGTTCTTGCATAAACATTCTTCATTCATCATAGTCATCATCATTGGGGAGGCAACTAAAGACTTAACTAAAAAACATCCTTTCCTGGCAGTTGAGTATTTTTAATAACCCAGACATAAGCTTTTTTGATTGTTTATAATGGGTATTAAAGAAGAAAGGGGGAACGGAAGTGCAGTGTGAGTTATGCTTAAGTATGGAGTCATCTTGGATTCTAGCTTGAAAATAGTTTGTAAGGGTTTACACTGTGGAACTGTTACCCCTGTGTTTTTTCCTACACTAGAATTGGCTGACATGGATTGAATGGTTTGGCTGTAACCTGCAGATAGTGGAGCACAGATGATTGCCTATCAATCAATGATTAAAATAGCTGCACTTCGGCAAGTTCTAGTTTGGCAGATTTAGTCGTGACTCTATCACCATATCATCACCAGCTTGATCATCCACAGAAAAAGCAAAAATAATGATGGAGACTCTACAAGGCACGTACAGATAGCTTTGTAGCCATGTCCTGAAATACAAGTGAACAGTGTACATTTCTGCTAATGCCTAACCATAGATGTTGTCTATGTAAAGAGATCAACTTGTGATCCAGAACAGCTTCTAATTATGAAAAATTTAAATACAAAATGATAGAATGTGACTAATACCTTTATTAAACACAGAGTAGAACAGAGACAAGCAAAATGATTCATGATTTCCCTTATCATATGGGAATAAGTTTGACAATATCAAGTGTTGAGTAAGAACATCCAGAAATCTCTACATTTGGTAGTAGGAACATACAACCATTTTGGAGAACAATTTGGAAATATCGAAAGAATGCTGAAGATATGCATACCTTATAATTAACAAAATCCACACCTTGATATATTTCTTAGAATAACACTTGTGTATCTAAGGAGACATATTGTGTATGTATATGTGTATGTATTTTTATAATAGCATTATTTGTAATCACAAAAATTGGAAATAACTTCAAGTGGTAAGTTCTTATAAAGGAGTACTATACAACAATGAAAGTAAGTAAACTATAGCTACATGGCACCTATCTTGAATGCATTTTATACGCATAATGCTACTTTTAAAAGTAAATTGCAGAATGTTCTATGCATGAGTATATCACTTATGGAAGTTATAAAAACATGCAAATCAATACTTAAAAATGTTCAAGGATAAGTATGAATGTAGTGAAAGTATAAAGAAATATAGGATAATGATGTTTGTTTTACCATTCTTTATATTCTTTTGTGTGTCTTTAACACTGTATGATGAATGAATAGACAAATCAGTAATAACCAGAAGCAAGGTAGAAAGGATATCATAAGTTCCCATTGAAGAGGTGGAAGAAAGTTACTGAAGGAAAAGAATTTTTCTCCTCTCTTTTCCCTGTTTTCCTCTCACAGAACATATTAAGTGCCTATTTCCTTTAGAAAATTCATTCATAGAGAAAGGCAATCCCCATTCCAGTTTTATCCATCACAGTTTCTTTTTCCTGAGGTGGCTTGAGGACATGGGATATAGAGGTAGATCCTCTCAGAAGCTCTCCTCTCTGAGGGACATGAGTAGGTCAACATGTCTTAAACAGAGAATTTCTGAAACAGAGATATATTCCACTGGAACCAGATATTGGCCAAAGTGTAGAAAGTCTTAAACACCAAGAGGTGTTTAAGAGGTGTCAAGAGGTGACACTATGTCATAAGCATTAGACAGCCACTGACGTATGTACTTATGTGGGGAAACAAGATGAGAAAGGGATAGATAGAGACAAAGTACACAAACTTATGTATAATTGTATATCTATACATAAGTGTGTCTTCTATCTCTATACCTATCCGTCTATCTGTCCATCCATCTTTCTTCCTTCCTTTCTATCTATCTATCTATCTATCTATCTATCTATCTATCTATCTATCTATCTATCTATCTATCTATCTATCATTTAATCATCTATATCATTTATCTACCCACTTACCTATCTACCTACCTAGCTTTCTATCTAGCTATCTGTCTATGTCTATGACTGTAATTACAACTACATCTACATCCTCTTTAGAATCTTCTGACTAATCCAGGATTGGGGTGGGGTGGGAGGCAGAGTGTTGAGGAGGAATTGTAACAACATTAGCTAGTTTCATTTCTTTTATTATAATATGAGAATGGGAAATGGAAACTTTAAGATGAAATGCCTATATTTAAATGTTATAACTTTAATCCTAATGGTAACTAGTAGATTCTGCAAAGAGCTTTAAAGATGAGAACAGTACACACTGGTTAATGAGAATGACTATTATTGATGACAATAATATTAACTTGCTAGTACACAATTGGGAAGGGAGATTTACAAAGGATGTTTTTCCTGTGTAAAAAACCAAAGATTGATATTTTTGGCTTTAGAATGTGAATTCAGAAATTAGCCCATAAGCTTCTTGGAAGATGTCTTTTCATCTTTAGAAAAAGGTATAGAATAAATGTTTATTTTAAAAAATGGTTTTTTGGCACCAGTGTTATAACATAAAACCATGGTAGGTTCAGTGGTAGCACAATTATCCTAAAAATAGCAATTATGTTTAATCACTCATTTTTTCATTCCTTTACCTATTCTTCTACCAAGCACTTGGAGAACACCTACCTGTTTTAGGCATTATGCCAAGCACACAAAAGAAAAAACACACAGCAGACATGGATCACTCTTTGGAGAGTCCCAGTCTATAGGAGAGAACAGAAAGCCAACAACTGAAATATGATATGTAGATTAGGGAGCAAGCACCATAAGAAAGAAACATATTAATCTAGAGCAGGGTTTCTTAATCTTGACACTGTGGATATTTTGGGCCAGATCACTCTTTGTTGCTGGGAGAGAGGGTAGGAACTGTTCTGTGTGTTGTAGCATGTTTGGGGGCACCCCTGGCCTCTGCCCACTGGTTGTTGGTAGCACCCTTCCCAAGTCATGAACACTAAAAATGTCTCTGGACATTCCCAACCAGGTCCTGAGGGACAAAATGGCCTGGGGTTGAGAACCACTGCTCTACAGAATCCTGCATGTTTTTAAAAGTGAGAAAAATTTCTGTAGGTTTATTTAAAAACTATCATTATTTATTGTTTCACTCACTTTTTTTTCCCATTCAGCCAACATACATTTATTAAAGTAGTATCGGCAACTAACATGAAGAGAGCATAGTGAAGATTTCTTTTTTTATAGAATATAAAGGATATCAAGGATTCTGTATGCGACTCACCTGAATACTTTCTATATCCTTATGATTGAGAAATGGGATAATCTAGAAAGAATATTGCATAGATTATAAACTGTATGATGCAAGAATCAAATCTGTGTTTTAAAAGTGTGTATTGAGGAAAGATGTACATACTATGAAATTCACTTATGAATCACACTAGTATGAATAATCTTTGGGTGGGCATGTTTTGATTTCTTTTTGGTAGATGCCTTGGGGTCAAACTGTTGAGTCATACAGTAAATTCCTCTTTAACTTTTTAATAAACTGCCAAACTCCTTTTCAAAAAGACAGTCCCATTTTATATTCTTACCAATAATGTATGCAGTTTCCAGTTTCTCCACTGCTTTATCAACACTTAGTACTGTCAGTCTGTCTGATGTTAGACATTTCGGTGATTTTGTAGAGGTATTTCATTATGTTTTTAATTTGCATTTTATTAATGACTAATGACTGTGAGCATTTTTTATGTGTATGTTTGCCATTTGTGTATCTTTGGAGGGAGAAGAACCTTTTCAAATATTTTGTGATTTAAATTTTTTATCTTGAGCTGGAAGTGTGGTATATATGCCTGAGTAGCTTAGCTGGTTAAGCATCTGATTCTTGATATCGGCTTAGGTCATGATCTCAAGGTAGTAGGATTGAGCCCTGCACCAAGCCCCATGACGGGCTCAGTGCTTGGCAGGGAGTTTGCTTGAGATACTTTCTCTCTCTAAAAAAAGACATGAATCTTAAAAAAAAAAAGTTTATAAGATACATGATTTACAAATACCCTCCCAGTCTGTGGCTCCTATTAATTTTCTAATGGTGTCTTTAAAAAAATTTGTATTTGGTGAAGTGCAATGATCAATTTTTCCTTTTCAAATGATGTTTTTGTTGTCATATCTAAAAAATATTTGCTTAACCTTAGTCATATGATGATTTTCTCCTAGGAATTTTATGGTTTTAGCTTGGTCTTACATTTAGGGAGAAGCCCAATATCCATTTTGAGTTGATTTTGTGTATGGTGAGAGATAAGGGTAAGGTTGAGTTTCTAAAATATATAAATATCCAGTTGATATTAATCTAATGTCAACAAAATACATGAGTATCAGTATAATTTTTAGAAAAGACTAATCTTTTTCTATTGAATTCTTTTGGCCCTTATGTTGAAAATCAATTGCCATATACATTTTGGAACTCTTTGTTCTCGTCTGTTTATCTATATTTCTATCCTTACACCTACAACCACATTTTCTTGATCACTGTAGCTCTGCAGTAAGTTTTGAAATCATGTAAACCCTAACATGTTTGGACTCATTTGTTTTCCAAAATTGTTTTTTGTATCTTAGGTCCTATGTTATTTCCATATAAATTTATGTCAATTTGTCAATTTGTATAAGAACACTTGCTGGGATTTTGATAGAAATTGTGTTGAATCTAAAGATGAGTTTGGGGATAAGGCTATCTTAACAAATGAGTTTTTCAATACATGAATGTGATGTATCTCTCCATTTAGTTGGAACTCCTTTAAGTTTTGCATTTCCTTTATTAAGTTTATTCCTAAGTATTTTATTATTGCCAATGTGTTTGTGAATGGGACTGTTTTCTTAATTTATTTTTTAATTCATTAGTGCTAATATATAAAAATGTCTTATATTGATTTTTGTACATTGATCTTATAACCTGGGACATCACTACACTTGATTATTAATTCTGATAGCTTTTTTGAAGATTCTTTAGGATTTTCTACATACAAGATCATGTCTGCGGATAGAGACAGTTTTACTTCTCCCTTTGCAATTTATATGCCTTTTATTTATTTCTCTTGTCGCATTCCACAGTCTTGAATAGAAATGGTACAAGCAGAGATTGTTCCCTTGCTCCTGGTCTTAGGGGCACAGCATTCAGTTTTTTTTACCATCGAGTATGATATTAGTTGTAAGTGTTTTGTAGTAACTCTTTATCAAGTTGAGGAAGTTTCTAATTATGTGAGAATTTTTATCAATGTGTGCTGTGTCTTTTTTTTTATTAACATATAATGTATTATTTGCTTCAGGGGTACAGGTCTGTGAATCATCAGTCTTACACAATTCATAGCACTCATCATAGCACATACCTTCCCCAGTGTCTATATCGCAGCCACCCTATCGCTACCTCGCTACCCTCCAGCAACCCTCAGTTTGTTTCGTGAGATTGAGAGTCTCTTATGGTTTGTCTCCCTCCCTGGTCTCATCTTGTTTCCTTTTTTCCCTCACAACCCCCCATGCCCCTTGGCCTGCTTCTCAAATTCCTCATATCAGAGAGATCATATGATAATTGTCTTTCTCTGATTGACTTATTTTTCTTAGCATAATACTCTCTAGGTCTGTTCTTCTTGTTGTGAATGGCAAGATTTCGTTTTTGATGGCTGTATAGTATTCTGTTATTTATATATATATATATATATATTTTTTTTTTTTTTTCCCCTCCCCAACTTTTTGAGGAAACTCCATACTGTTTTCCAGAGTGGATACACCAGCTTGCATTCCCACCAACAGCGTAGGAGGGTTCCCTTTCGTATCCTTGCCAACATCTGTCATTTCCTGACTTGCTGATTTTAGCCATTCTGACAGGTGTGAGGTGGTATCTCACTGTGGTTTTGATTTGCATTTCCCTGATGCCGAGTGTTGTTGAGCACTTTTTTGTGTGTCTGTTGGCCATTTGGATGTCTTCTTTGCAGAAATGTCTGTTCATGTCTTCTGCCCATTTCTTGATTGGATTATTTGTTCTTTGGGTGTTGAGTTTGAGAAGTTCTTGATAGATTTTGGATACTAGCCCTTTATCTGATATGTCATTTGCAAATATCTTCTCCCATTCTGTTGGTTGTCCTTTGGTTTTGTTGACTGTTTCCTTTGCTGTGCAAAAGCTTTTTATCTTGATAAAGTCCCAATAGTTCATTTTTGCCTTTGCTTCCCTTGCCTTTGGCGATGTTTCTAGAAAGAAGTTGCTGTCGGTGAGGTTGAAGAGGTTGCCGCCTGTGTTCTCCTGAAGGATTTTGATGGATTAATCTCACATTTAGGTCTTTCATCCATTTTGAGTCTATTTTTGTGTGTGGTTCATTCTTCTGCATGTGGCTGTCCAATTTTCCCAACACCATTTGTTGAAGAGAC
>CM053616.1:36827941-36856774 GCA_028646535.1 Procyon lotor | reverse complement strand
ATATTTTTTAAAAAATGAATTCTGCAGGGCACCTGGGTGGCTCAGAGGGTTAAGCCTCTGCCTTCGGCTCAGGCCATGATCTCAGGGTCCTGGGATCGAGTCCCGCATCGGGCTCTCTGCTCAGCAGGGAGCCTGCTTTCCTCTCTCTCTGCCTGCCTCTCTGCCTGCTTGTGATCTCTCTCTCTGTAAAATAAATAAATAAAATCTTTAAAAAAAAAAAATGAATTCTGCTTCTCAAATAGATGCTTCTGCTGTCCCCCAAAGTTCCAGAGCCCTCCATCTGCCCTTAGCTTCCTAGAGCCCCGGGGACTCTGGCTCCTTTCGGGTCCACTCAGACTTAGCTCCCTGTCCATTTCCAGCAGGTCCTCTCTAGGTAAGCTAACCTGCTAAACCACCAACACCAGGTTACAGGGTTCAGGTATCCGCTCCCTTTGACCATCACCTCTGACTTTTCATCGGAGCCAAGATACAGGGAAGCCGAAAGAGGAGACCCCAGACTGGCTCTATGACACTTACCGGTGGAAATTTTAAGCACTTTGGCAAACTGACACCCCTCCCTGCCAGGTGGGCCTCCCCTGCCTCTAACAGACTATCGTTGGGAAGTTAAGTCTATGAAGACTCGAGTTTCATTCTTGTCACCCACCATCCACCCAGCCTGGGCAACCCAGTGAGCAAAGGCTTTCTGTACAATATTGTCCTCCTCTGCTTCATTCACATTCACACAGAGCAGAGAATGTTCTGGCCACTCCTCAGGCTTTCAGTTTGATTAAAAACTGGGATAGGTGTTGTACTAGCTGATGGTTTAATCTGCAAGTCAGCCTAAGGAACTTGTTTTGGGGAATAGAAGCTTCAGGCAGCATTCCACAATCGGTCATCGAGCACCTGCTTCTTGCTAAAATCTGTGCAGCAGGCTTGAAAGGGCAGCACTTGGCATTCCCGGTCCACCCACAGGCCAGGCCTATCCGCTACGTCCCAAAATAAGGTGACCTCCCAGTTTCTCAACAAAAATAGCTAAAAGAGAAGGCTTGGGCAAACTTGAATGTGTAGACTTTCAGGGTTGTCGTTGACATAGAAAATGTGTATTCCTGACGTATCATTTATAAATTCACGTCCGCACACAGCTTCAAGATCACACGACATAAAATATTTAATTTGGGAACCTGACTTGTTTCCCCTGAGTGGGGAAGGACAGAGGGAAAGGGAGAAGGAGACTCTCAAGCAGACTCTGCTGAACGTGGAGCCCGACACAGGGCTTAATCTCACAACCCTGAGATCATGACCTGAGCCAAAACTCAGAGTGAGAGGCTTGACCGACTGAACCACCCA
The DNA here is from genome assembly GCA_028646535.1 of Procyon lotor. Lineage (NCBI taxonomy): Eukaryota > Metazoa > Chordata > Mammalia > Carnivora > Procyonidae > Procyon > Procyon lotor. Next base: position 36,855,448 of record CM053616.1, on the reverse strand, counting down.
GGCGCCCCTTAAGTGGTCTTATGAAGGCTTTTTACAATATCATCCAAAACTTGCAATTGTAACATCATTCAGGTCTCTGTTCAAAGATCTCAGAGGGAACTTCCTTGACCACCCTTCCTAAACAATACCCTCTGCCATCAGCTACCCACTTCACTTGCTGTATTTTACTCCATAGAACTCATCTTCCGAGACCTTGTGTTGCCCTCAGGGCAGAAATCTTGTCTCCTTTGTTACCTTGTCTCTACTTGTCTTGTCTCTACTTGTCTTGTCTCTACTTTCCTACAACAGTGTCTGGTCCATAGAGGGGCTGATACTTCTTGATATTCCCAGGAATGATCACTCAATTATGCTAAATTGCATTCAATAATATATATATCCAATTTTGTTATTTATATGAAAAACTTCAAATATCTATGTAAAACTATCAGTGACTAAGGTCAGTTTAGGCTAATATATGTTCTGTAAATTTTATATTTTCATGAAAAAAATTAAAATTTTTAAAAAAATTAAATTTTGAGCCTTGAGAAAGCACCGTGTACTGTAAGAGAAGAGTAAGGGGTCACCTTTTGGAGTCTCTAAGGGTGTCTCTTCTCATATGGGGGCCATAAGCAGGTATGGAGCAGTCATTTCCAATCATGGAAAATCCCTTCCCCTGTCCTCTGCTTCATCCAAGTTCTGCTCCCTCAGCTTTCGGGACAATATCTCTGTAAACAAGCTTTTCATGATTGTTTTATACACCTGTTCCCTAAACACAAAAGCTCTCTGCTGGCCTTTGTCCAATCAGTCTTGTGCTGTTTTCAAATTTATTTTGTACACAGATTTTTCTACATTCCTAACCTCCTGACAGACTTCCATCCTCTTCAAGTCAGATTCCTGGTTTCCATGCTGCTCCCAGGCACTTTCCCTTCCTGCTGCCCACCTGGGAACACATTCCTTGACTTGTTTTCAGCATTCTTGTCACTGACCCCATCCTACCCCCACCTCTGGGTGACATTATTATTTTGGCACATTGTCGGGTTCCACCAGCCTGCATGAATTCAGATCCTTCATAAAGTGAGCACAGCAATGCACAGACCTGAAAAGACGATGGGAGAGACATCCACACAGAGAGAGAAATGCTGTCCCATGACGCTGGGAGCACATCTCTAGAACCCATAAGAAGGGACTGTCACCATCAACACAGACCCCGCCAAGCAACACAAGCCCAGGCTTTGGAAAGAGTCTGTGAGACTGCAAATTCAGTCCACAAACTCCTTAGAAGAAACCAATCAGACTGTGTGAGCATAGGGACAGGCAAGGTAGTGCACTGGGCAGATGGCTGTATATTCACTTAAAGGGGAGCAGCAGCCAATGGAGGTCCCCACAAGCCAGCACAGGGTCCCGAACCTTATGGAGATTGAGAGTAGGGGGCAGAGGGAGGATTAAGCAACACATACCCCAAAAAGCCATAGCCCCTAATTATCCACTTCCCATAGTTCTGTGATTTCTCACAGACACTCCATAAAGTTAATCCAACTGACTCTTGCATATAGAATAAAAATTCCTCCCTGGACCCTCCAAAAAAATCGCTGAGAGGGTTAGAGGACATTCCTGCCCTTTCGAGGAGGGTACCTACCCCTGCCAATGGAGAAGAATCCAGCAGTGCTGAGAAAGAGTGGAGCGTCAAAACATACAGCCCCATTTCCTCTGAGAAGCTTTTATTTTGTTTCCTGATTTGCAACTGCAGGAAAAACATCCTGAAGCACTCTTTGTGTGGTTCCCCCCTGCTCCATTTCTGTTCTGTAATACAAGAAGACAGCTGTGTTTATAGGGCGTGAAAATATTCTTGGTCAGTTTTTTCTCCATCTCAAGATTTTGTGTGATGAATTGCCTGAGCAATTCATGTGTGTGACTTTTATTCCTGAAAAACTTGAGGAAAATTCCCACTTGCACCCTTCTACTGCACCCAAAATGGCATCTGTGTGTAGTCAGCAACCACAGCTATTTTAATAAAAATACTGCCATTTTTAGACTTTGTTACCATTACGTACAGATATTAATCTCTTCATCTTCACGTTTCTCTCTTTTTTTCTCTTTTCATAAAATTTTTAAGGAAGAAATCTGTTCAGAGATCGTTTCCCTTATTCAGGCACACGAATGAATTGGTTATGAAGCCAGTACCACAGATTACGTGTGGAGTTAGAAATATGTTACATCCGATGATTTACAGTCTCATGACAACGTAATTTATACAAGGAGAGATGCTAATTTCCACGCATCCTGATTTATTTCATTAATAATTCTTACAGGCAGTATATTCTGCTATTACTGAACTTATTTTAGATCAGTAAGTTTTCAAATTGGCTTAAGACCAATTCATAAAAATACTGGAAGTAATCAGATACGTAATAAATTGTTCCATAGAGTCAGATATAACTACTATGTAACAGTATATTGAGATGATATTGGTTTTAATCAGCTACCCAAAAAAGGGAAAATTTATACCATTCTCTGTTTAATTTAGATTATAAAATTCACTAGGGAAATCAAGGAATCCGATAGCTGATAGGAGTTCTTAATAGCAATTGCAGTAAAACACATTTCACTGCTTGAAATTTGTGAGCCTCAATTAATCATGGGCTCAAATAGTTTTCAAAAGTGTTTTATAATCCAAATATTACTATCTCCGTAAGACACTCCAGTGTGTTTATTAATCCATATCTACTTGCATACCCTCCTTGACCTTCAGTCACATGCCTTACAGCTCAGCAGGCTTCAAGCAAGAAAGGCCAAAATTCCTGCCCCGTCTAATTGCATGATTTTCAGTTACTCTCACCATTTCTTCCCGGAGAAGCTCTACAAAAAAAAATAATCCCTTGCCAGTTTAGTCTCCCTTGCTAATGACAACAGACTATACATTTATTACATCCGTGGTCTATAAGAGGCTTTTCTTTTAACTTTCCTCTGTAAAAAAAATTACCTTCCCACTCCCGGCTCCTTTTCTTTTTTCTAAAATAAGACAACCTTCTTTGTTAAACTCCTCAAGAGAGGTGGGAGTCTGTCCTCCAGAGAAGAAGATGCAAAATTCTCTCCCGTGACCTATTTCGCTGACTCATCCCCATTTTCGCCGCATCCCTACAACCTCCCTCTAAGGGGCCAGGTTTCCACCGACCTAATCAAGTGCACCGCCCACACGCAGGACAGGAGCGGTACTGAGTAGGTGAGCAAATACGTCGCCTAATCCGCCTGCTCTGCCATTTTGGATCATTTTGTCTTGTTTATCTTTAATAGAAGAGGAGAGAAATTCTCCAGGGATTCAATAAATACAAACTGGGATGTGGTATGACACATTTATTAAAACACATCAGTCGAGACTGAAGACATTCCAAATTCTTCCCCCTGGCAGGTAAGACGCCCCCCCATTCCAGCCTCGCCTCCCACCACTTCTGGCCCGGGCCTTTGCTTCCATCTGACTTCAGGTTATCTAATCAGCTGTTTCCAAAACACATGGAGCGCATATCGTGCCCTGACCTCTTTGCCTGTACTGCTCTCTCTCAACCTGCAATGCCTCCTCAGAAAACTCCACTGATCACAGACCCCGCCCACCTCACCCTGGGGTGGGGCAAGGGGGCGGAGCAGCAGAAGGGCACCAGCCCACTCTTTAGTGCTGGAGAACGGAGCAGCTTATGTAAATTTCCTGTACACTTGTATCCACAACAGAATAATGCAGATAACCTGGATACTAAACATTCCTACCATGTGTGTAGTAAAGGAAAGAACCAGAACCATTTGGTGAAATATTAATGACCGTCATGCCTAATAAATCATAAACTCCTTAAACGGAAAAGATATCTTCAATATCTGTTACTCCTGACAGCTCCAGAGGGTTTGTACGCTATAGTCCCAGAAAAATGAAAAATGAATGAATGAAAGAATGAATGAATGAATGCATGCATGCACGCAGAGGGGAAAAGAGAAAAGAGGCAGAAGCAGCATTGGAAAATACAGAGAAGCAAAATACGAAAGCATTCAAGATTTGGGGTCCCTAATATTATTTCTGTAGGTATCTATGAGGCAGATTTGTCCTGTGGGGGAAATGGCAGTGCTGTTCAGCTAAAATATTCTTAAAGATGTGATATGGACACGCGCAGTGTGGCAAAGGTTAACCCCACTGGTTCCCAAGACCTCTTCCCCCAACCAAGGACTATCTGGCCTCAAATTCTTGCATCAACTTTCATTTGCTAGACGTTGAGTAAAGCACTGTCCTCCCCTAGCATGCTTTTTCAACATGCAAAGATAAAGCATTGTGTCACTGACACTTCCATAAAAATAAGTTAAGAACTCTTTGACCTCAGCATCAGAAGAATCTGAGAGTAGTAAGAGAACAAGGGTGCCAGGATCTAGATAAAAGGAGGAGGAAGAAAACACTGCAAGGTGGAAAAGCGTAGGACAGTCCCCTTCTCCATTCTCATCAACCCTCATCCCTGAACTGCTACTTCTAAGTAGGTGACACTCACAGCTTACATTTGCCCTCTCTTCACTACGAAGTACCTGGCTCCTCATGGCTCCTCTACTTCAATCCCACAAGTTCAGAAGTGACCTGGCCGTGTCCCTTCCTGACACAGCCTATCCCACCTCTACATAGACCAGTCCTGTTCTCCATTAAAGACCAACATACACACCATCTTTTCAATAAGGTTCTTCATTTGGAAATAATCTCTTTCTTTTCAGATCCCCTTGCCTTCCACGTGTGCCTTAGCAACACATGTCATTCTCTACCTTATACTCTGGTGATGAAGTTTCTTTCTCCCCGTTTGGACGGTAAGACCTTTTTTACATTCATAAATTCTCTGACAAAGTCTATGCAGTTTTCTACATGGAAATGTTAGTTGCATTAATCAATGAATCAATCAGTCAAATGGAGAGAGAGATATATTGGACAAAAATAGCCTACTTCACAGTCATGATTAAGATTTACAAACAAAATGCCTCAGACCTATTCTTGAAATTTTTGTCTATGTAAGAGCCCACAGAATTTTGCTGTATGCAGGGAACAGTCAAACTATTGACCTGAAAGACATTTTTAAAAACCATATAGTCCAGAAGTTTTGTAAAGCTTTTAAAGTCACAAGAGATTTACATATAAAAATTGAATTTCACAAACTTAATCAAGAGATAAAGTTTTAAATAAAAATATACATACTCACACAATACACACTCAACAATAATAATAAGAAATTGATAAATAAATAAATATTTATAAATAAATATAATAAGAAATTGATACCAGCTTAAGATCAATAATTAATATTAAGGGGAATTGAATTTTTAGATTCATTTATTTGTTTAGTAATGAACACTTCTACAATATTCAGTGCATGCCAAGCACTGTTCTAAATTCATTATAAATATTACATTATTTATATAATTAGGTATACACATCTAATTATATAAATAACAATGCTAAGAGGTAAGTATTGTTATCCCTCATTTTACAGATGAGAAAATTGAGGTACAGAGAGTTTATGTGACTTCTCCCAGGTCATGTAACTAGTGACTTACAGGGTTCAGATTCAAACTCAGATAACCTAGCTCCAGGGTCCACACTCAAACCCACAAAAAAGGTGTCACATTTACTATCATGGTTGTTATTACTAGAAAAATAATAAAATGATACTGTAAATGTTCTTTCCTTTACCATTCCTCTGGATGATAAAGAGTTGAGTTAAAAATTTGTGACTTTAGATGACAACATTTATACTCAATTTTTTACTATAATACGCAAGCATTCTTGGTTGAAGTTTTATGAGCCAGAAGAGTAGAAAGGAATTAGGCTAAGCAATTATTTTATTACCACCCTTATAATTTAGAAGAACAATCACAAATTCATAAACCTGTTTAAATTAACTCATGGATCCTTGTCAAGTTTCTCTGGAAATCAAGAGTTCCAAAAAACACTGGAAAATGTTACTGGTCCATTTGGCTATTTCAAGGCAGGTTGATCTCTACACTATCACGGAAAGCTGTGTGACCAATTGTAGGGCTGCAATCATGTCTTGTTTGCCTCTCTATCTCATATACCTAGAACAGTGCATGGCATCATATACATTCTTTGTGTTTCTTGAATTGCATTTAACAACTTTTCTATGTGTTCTGTCTAAGGCTCTACAAAAGTCCCAGTTTAGCACTAGTCAATGTCTGAAAAAGAATCCCTAAGAACAGGAAAGAAAGCAGAATCCAAAGCCAGGGAAATCTCCTAGCAAGGGAGGTTTACAGCTAAGATAAGGGACTCTCCTTCCCTGTGGGAAGCCATACAACAAGCATACCTTGACCCACCACACTATGACAAGTCTCTCATTGCTGACCAGCAAAAGGCAAATGGTCATACAGCTGCCAAGAGAAGAACAAATCTCTGGAACAAGGATAGAGACCATAAATCATCAGCAGTTACAGGGACCGTCCTAGAGAAATATTTCTTAGATACCACATTGGAGGTGAGGGGCAGGCAAAGAGGAGTGGGCTGGGTATATGTGTCAGCAGGCATAAATTCCCCAAAGCAAAGCCCATCTCACCGGTGTGTGTGTGTCTGTGTGTGTGTGTGTGTGTGTGTGTGTGTCTCTGTGTGTGTGTGTGAGAGAGAGAGAGAAAGAGAGAAAGAAAGAAAAAAAGAGAGAGAGATAGGCAGAAAGATAGAGACAGATGGGAGAAGGGAAGGGAAGGGAGAACAGAAAGAGAATGACCCACCTAGATGACAATCATATGGGATCCTGGGATGCCCATACCTCTATTCCATTCAAAAGTGTCCTCCCTTATAAATTGTTAGAGATGAAGTTCTACAATGAGTTATTCACAGACACTTGACACAATGAAAGTGGTCTCAACACTCATCCAATGCCTTTTTTACAGACTTTGCTACAAGAGGAAATTATGATCTACCCCAAATCAAAATTAGCCCAGCAGCAGAACAAGTGCACACAGCTCAGGGAAGATGTGGAGCCCCCTTTTTCTGGTTCACTTCATCTTTTGTTTAAAAGCAAACACTCTAGACAGAAGGAAGACCTTAAGCTTTATCCACCAACATGTGCAGTATTTCTTTTTCTTTTTTTTTTTTAAGATTTTATTTATTTATTTGACAGAGAGAGAAAGATCACAAGTAGGCAGAGGCAAGCAGAGAGAGAAGGGGAAGCAGGCTCCCCACTGAGCAGAGAGCCCAATGCAGGGCTCGATCCCAAGACCCTGAGATCATGAACTGAGCCAAAGGCAGAGGCTTTAACCCACGGAGCCACCCAGCCGCCCCCATGTGTAGTATTTCTTAAGCCTCAGCCATTTCCCTACCTCCTTTCCAATTTTTGCTCCATCTGTATACAATTTGTCCTATTCGTTACCTATTAGTTTTTTTTCTAAATTTCATGTTTAATCTTTAGCAGAGATTGCCGACTATCCTCTAGTTTTCATTCTGCCCTTTGCCTTAAAGCAAATAAGACAGCTACATTGATGATAACTTCTCTGATATTTAAAATATACAACCCCAAAAGAGATTTTGGGAATCCCTTTGTGTGATATTGTGATTAACAATGAGGAATATATATATTTGGTCTTCATCTCTGTTCCTGGCACAGAGATCTTAAAACTTCAGTGAATTCCTTCCTAAGCAATAAAGATGTCTTGTGTTATGTTACCGAGCCAACTTTTGCAAAGCCTGTAAGTGGGTAGAGGGGTTGCCAGGAGAACCAATCAGGTGACTGGAGTTTGGAACCTGTCCAAGGTGGGCCGTGGTGCATGGGGGCGGGGCCTGGAGATTGAGCTCAATCACCTGTGGCCAATGACTTAATCGGTCTTGTCTTTGTAATGAAGCCTCCATAAAAACCCAAAGGGACAGGGTTCAGAGAGCTTTGGGTTGGTAAACACATGCAGATTCAAGAGGAATGGTGCATACAGAGAGCACTGTATCTCCCCATCCCTTTCTTTATATGTTTCCCTATACATCTCTTCCATCTGTCTGATTCTGAGTCATATCCTTTTAGAACAAACTGATAATGTAGTAGGTGAATGTTTTCCCGAGTTCTGTGAACTATTCTAGCAAGTTAATTAAACCCATTGAGGGGGACACATGAACCTCAGTTCTATAGTCAGCTGGTCGGAAGCACGGGTGACAACCTGGACTCGTGACTGGTGTCTGAAGGTGGTGGTGTGTGGTCTTGTAGGGCCAAGCCCTCAACCTGTGCGATCGAACAGTATCTCCAGGTACATAGTGTGAGAAGTGAGTTAATTGTTTAATGGTGTTGAAAAAACACACATTGGACTTTGTTACAGCAACTTAGCATTTACCCACCTAAAACAACATCCTAGGATATCCATGACAAATCAGGAACTTCGTTTAATCTTTTTGGTAACCACATTAAATTATGTAACAATTTCAGTAAAAAATAGTTCAAATACCCACTCAACATCATTTCTATACCACAGAAACACAAACATCTCACTTGAGGAAAGACTGACATAAGGGAAGCCAACACGAGTTTTGATTAGAATAAGTGGCAAGGGTATGGAGGCATTAAAGAAGGGAAAGGAATACCAGAAACATGAAGGGTACATTCCCCGGAAGAAACCTTTGCCTTCTTCATCATCTCTGGCATTGGGCAGGCCTGGGTTCTGCCACACCCTCCAGGGAAGAAGGGAAGGCTCAGGACTGACAGGCTTCCAGGCTTATCTCCATCTGTAAGAGATAAGATCACCACCATCCCCAGCAACCACCCAAACTGGGCCTTGAGGGCAGTGGGTGCCATTTTGGGAAGCTGTCATTGCACACGAGTTTGGCCAGCATCAGCTACTCCTCCTGCGCTGTTTCTCCTTCCCCATACAAACCAATGGAAAAAGCATTCAAGAAACCAAGCAAGAAAGGCAATACCATCTGCATTTTCAGAGAAAGGCAACTCTTTTGTATATTATTCATGTTGGGCTTTCCTGCCCCTTCCCCCTTGCTCCTACTCTCCAGGGAGCCACTTTCCCGAGGGGAGGAGCATGGCAGGATACAGATTGGACACACATGTGCCAGAAGCCCACCTACCCTTGACCTACAGCGTGCCCACTGCCCCTACTCCACATGGCCCCTCCCCTAACTTCTCTGTGTCCTGAAACATAAAAATGCTGTTTTGCCTGGGGCCAACTTGGAAGCAGAAGAAAATTAGTTTTTAAACTAATTTTCAGAAAACGATATTCATCATGTTAGCTTCCCATCTGGAATTATTTAAAAAAAAAAACATACAATGGCAGGTTTTGCCTTCATCTCTATCGTTACATTTGACCCCTGTGCTGAAGCAGAACAGAATCGAGTCAAATAACTCTGTAACCTTTTCTTTAGAAGGTGGTTGTACAGGCTTCCCCCCACCCCCACCCCCACCCCCACTCCCTGGCAACTCCCACCAAGGGCACTTCCTTGAAGTATCCTTCAAGGCACTGTCAGTACACAGTCCCTGGATCTCCCTCCTCGGACCACACTCACTCATCAGAGTAAACACATCAAAGTGAAACTGTGGAGTAACTACTTTCACATGTATGAGCAGGAAAATCTCTTAATTTTGCACCCGAGCTAAGCAAAATAGACTAGAAAACAAAACATCGTGATTAGCAGAAAGGGTCCCAGACTTTAAACTTAGGCAGACCCAGCTCTGCGCTGGAGAACCGGTTCAGCCCGAGAAAGTTAATGCACATCTCTGAGCTCAAATTTCATACTCTGGACAACAGAGATGATGACATCTTTCACATAAGGTCGGTGGGAAAATTAAATGGGGTGACATATATAAACCTGAATGACACAATGCCTGACAGGTACTCTATAAAGGCAAGTTATCTTCTGTCTTTCCCCTTCGCCCTAAAACAAGTTTCTGTGTTAAATACCTTCAGTTGGAAGTATTGGGGGCAATTTTAATTTTGTTCTTTATACTTTTCTATATTTTCCCAAAACACAAAAGTCAAAATGTATTACTTTCCCAAAGAAGAAAAAAAAAGTTATTTACAAAGGTAGCAATGTGTAATCTCTATAAAGAAACCTACTTGTCTCCACAGCCTAATTTCATGTACTTTGTGTTTATTTTTTCATCCCCAAACCAAACTTCAAACTCCTAACTTAGAGTAAATTATTTTCTCAATTGACAATAAAGATAAAGACATTCATCATAACAATGATGAAAGCAAGCTCTTCTATTTGTTTTACCCATTATATAAAATAAATATAAGCAACAGATAAATTGTTACAATTAACTATAACTGCAGTACTTTTTTCACTTGAGGATGGAATTATGGTTTGGGGTGTAGAATAGAGCAAGCAGTTTGGAATTATTGATTTTTTAATTATATTTAAGTGTGTTGATGATATTTAAACATTTTGCCATCTTAAAATGTTTTTTCTTAATATTCTAATTAACAGTAGTAGTCAAGTTTATAAACACAGACAGATTCGAAAGTACTCTTTCCTGGGAGTCCAACAACCTTTATACATATAAACTAGCATCCAGCATGAAAAGCAGGATTTCGGGAGAGCACTGCAGGTAGAGGACAAAAAGTGTCTGGCCTTTATTGGCATCACAGCCTGTGGTCTGACTACATTATAACGGGAACAGGATGAATTTGGTCAGTTTGGTCCTGTTCTGCCATCACCTACAAAACTTGTTCTCATAGAGGCTGATTGTAAATAATCTATACACTATGTCACAAGTATTTGCATATTTCTGAGTTTTATCATAAGTAACTGAAATTATTATCTCCCAGATATTATCTCCCAGACAACTTTGTTGCCTTAGACTTTGAGAGAGAGCCCCATTATATTTCAACTCAATCTCTTTTAGACATAGCTTAGGAAATTAACATAAAAATGCACCAAAGCCAAATGGGATTTATACCAGTAATGCAAGGATAGTTCAATACTGGAAATAATTAATACAATGAACCATTTTGATAGAACAAAAAGGAAAATGATAGAACTATATCATGAACTCCAAAAGTACATTTGATAACATTCAACACATTCGTCACTGGTAAAAACTTCTAATAGTCATAGGATCAAGAGGTCACTCCCTTAAAGAGATTTTTAACATATGCTATGTGTTCAGTACTAACCTGGCCCTGAGCCCCACACTTTAGAGTGGACCCCCACCCCTCCACTGCTGGACCATCCTCAGGATCCCCAGGACCAAGGAATTCCCTGTCCAAATGTCCCAAGCCCTCCGATGCACAGACCCTCCCCCACACACAGTGTATACAACCCGGGCCTGATGAAGACCAAAGAGTGGCTGTTTACAAGAGAGTGGAAACAGAGCTCAGAGGTTTGGCTGGGGTGACCCAACACATGAGGTGAACATTAGGCCTCTCCTTCTGGGTCAAAGCTAGGAGGGAGAGCCAGCTAAAAATGCTAAATTTCCGCCAGACTGCTACATTTCAGCACAAACCCTGAAGAGTCCTGACATTCCGTGTTTGAATTTGGCTTCCAGATCTTTATAAAGGCTGTTTTTCTTGGTCAGTAATTATTTTACTTAACAGGTTTTGGCTTGATTAATAACCATAAAATATTTACAGATTTGTTACATGAGTGGACTTCCATTTGGGCTCCTGTCCCAGTTCTTGGATATCAGGGCAGACCAGTGTGGAGTAGTGTAGTGTGATGGAGTATGGCTTTATCGTGACCCAAAAACCAGGATCATGCCCCACATTGGGCTCCTTGATTATCAGAGTCTGCTTTTCCCTCTCCCTCTGACTCTCCCCCACCCTCCACTCATGCTCTCTCTCTTGCTTGCTCTAAGTAAATAAATAAAAACTAAAAAAAAAAAAAAAGGGTGGGGTGCCTGGGTGGCTCAGTGGGTTAAAGCCTCTGCCTTTGGCTCAGGTCATGATCTCAAGGTCCTGGGATCCAGCCCCACGTCGGGCTCTCTGCTCAGCAGGGAGCCTGCTTCTCCCTCCCTCTCTGCCTTCCTCTCTGCCTACCTGTAATCTCTCTCTGTCTGTCAAATAAATAAATAAAATCTTTAAAAAAAAAAAGGGGTAGGGTCACCTAGGGCCTCGGTGGTTCAGTGGGTTAAAGCCTCTGCTTTCGGCTCAGGTCATGATCTCAAGGTCCTGGGATCGAGCCCTGCATCAGGCTCTCTGCTCAGCAGGGAGCCTGCTTCCCCCTCTCTCTCTGCCTGCCTCTCTGCCTACTTACGTACTGTCAAATAATATTTGCCTACTGTCAAATAAATAAATATTTGCCTACTGTCAAATAAATAAATAAAATCTTAAAAAAAAAAAAAGAAGCAAAGTGACAATGCCCATTATCACCACTAATTAACATTGTTTTATAGGGATTAGCTAAAAATTAGATAAGAGAAAGAAATTACAGACATAGGGGCGCCTGGGTGGCTCAGTGGGTTAAAGCCTTTGCCTTCAGATCAGGTCATGATCTCAGGGTCCTGGGATCAAGCCCCATGTCAGGCTCTCTGCTCAGTGGGGAGCTTGCTTCCCCACTCTCTCTGCCTACTTATGATCTCTCTCTCTCTCTCTGTCAAATAAATAAATAAAATAAATAAAATCTTTTAAAAAATCAATATTCAATTGGCTTTAGCCAATTAATGAATATAAGAAAATACATACTTACAACTGCAACAAAATGTAACACATATAGACATAGGGGTAAATTTTAAATTTTCAACATCTCAATATTTTGCTTTTAGGTAAATAAATAACCATTATAAGAATGGTTATGACAATCCTGAAAAAGAATAATAATTAAGGAAGCTGGCTCACTAGATATTAATACCTCTTATAAAGCCACAGTAGTTAAAATAGCATGGTGTTTTCTCCATGAAGAGACAGTCAAAGCAATGAAACAAAAGAGGGTATCCAGAAATGGATAAAGAAATTTAATACATGATGAAGGAGTCATTTCAAATCAATGGAGAAATAAGAGTTTTCAAGCAATGCTTTTGGAATATCTTGTTGCAATCTGGGGGAGCAGGGGTAGATGTAACCTGTCTAGACTCCTAACTTTAAAGTAAATCCCAGAGAAATGAAATATGTTGATGTCTAAAATTAAGCCATAATAAAAAAAGAATACTGAAGAAAACGTGGGGATTCTTCTATCAGCTTGAAGTAGGAAGTCTTTCTTTTCTTTTCTTTTTTTAAGTAGGCTCCATGCCCAGCATGTAACCCAATGCAGGGCTCGAACTCACGACCATAAGTTCAAGACCTGAGCCAAGATCAAGAGTCAGACACTTAACCAACTGAGCCCCCAGGTGCCCTTAGGAAAGTCTTTCTAAGCAAGGCACAAAGACTCCATGCATAAAAGAAAAGAATAAAAATTCTTACTACATAAAAAATAAAATTCAGCACAGGAAAAAAATAAAGTCAAACACACACATATAATTTAACAAGGTTTTTTAAAAGAAAATGAAAACACAGCTGCAATACAAATGACGAGGGATTAGTCTCTTTCGTATTTAAACTTCCATAATGATGGGACATGTGGATGGCTCAGTTGACCATCTATCTCGCTCTGGGTTTCAGCTCAGGTCATGATCTCATGGGTGGTGGGATCAAGCCCAGTGTGGCGATCCCTGCTCAGCGGGGAGTCTGCTTGAAGATTCTCTCCCTCTGCCCCTCCCCCAATTTGTGCATGTGTGTACACTCCCTGTCTTTCTAAAATAAATAAATAAATCTTTAATATATATATATATCAACTTATGAATGATGAATAAATTAATGATGAATTTATTAATTCATCATTAATAAATTATGATGAATAAATTAATAAGAAAAATAATAATTTAGGTCAGAGCAGTAACATGGCAGAGTATGTAAGAGACCTAAATATCACTGGGTCCCAGGAGTTCAGCTAGATAGTTACCAAACTATTCTGAACACCTACAAACTCAACAGGACATGGAAGAGAAGAAGAGTAGCAGTTCTAGCAACAGAAGATCGACGACTTTCTGGAAGGTAGGATGTGCAGAGAAGTGAATCCAAGGTGACATATGGGAAGATAGAGTGTGGGGGAGGGGCTGGGTCCCAGCCAGCGGTAGAGCAGCAGAGCACAAAATCAGAACTTTCAGAAGTCTGCTCCACTGAGGGACGTCACTCTAGAGACTAAGTGGGGGGTGGAGCCCTCACAGAGACAGTATGGTCTCGCGTCCCTCGAGGTCACAGAAAGACTGAGGGTGACTGAGTGCGGCAGAGCTCCCAGGTATTAGAGCGGGAAGGCCAAGGGCAGAGACAGCCGAGAAGCAGGCTTTTAGCTCAGGGCTTACCTTACCCTGTGATCCCAGGCAGAGTCAGGCCACGTCTCTTAGAGCAGGGACCCCACAAACGGCAGATCCGCGAGACTCACCTTCCTCCTTTGGGAGGAGCCGCGCGAGAGCGTGCTGCAGGAATCGGCTGGGTTTGGAGACTCCAAACGGGGCTGTGTGCCAAGGATAGAAATGCTCGGTCACAGGCTGGCTGAGCTAGGAGTGCGGCCAGAGACCAGGGAGACGGGAGGGATCGAGGAGTGGGATCCTGAGTTCTCGGCTTCTCCAAGGCCAGAGACTGGGAGGCCGCCTCATTCCCGTCCTCCAAAGCAGTATGGAAAGCGTTCAGGGAACAAAAGCTCCCAAGAGCGAACCTGAGCAGATTACATATCTTGGCCCCTGGCAAGGGCGGTGCAATTCTGCCTCAGGCAAAGACATTTGAGAGTCTTGGCAACAGGCCCCTCCCCCAGAAGATGAGCAAGAACATCCAGCCAAGAGCAAGTTCAACGATCAATGAGAACTGCAGAACTTCAGAGCTATAGGAATATAGCACATAGAATTCATGGCTTTTTCTCCATGATTCTTTAGTCTTTCAAAGTTAAATTTTTTAAATTTTCTTCTCTTTTTCTTTTTCTATTTTTTTAATTTTTCCTCTTTCCTATTTCAACCTATTTTAACTATTTTATCTTATCAATACCTTTGTAAAAATCTTTTTTAATTTTCATTTTTATAGTTATATTCTATTGTATTTAACCTTATTTTTTGTATACATATAAGACTTACTTCCTTTAAAATTTTGGGATCCAGGAGCACTTGGGTGGCTTGGGGGGTTAAGGCCTCTGCCTTCAGCTCAGGTCATGATCTCAGGGTCCTGGGATGGAGCCCCATGTCAGGCTCTCTGCTCAGCGGGGATCCTGCTTCCCCTCTCTCTCTGTCTACTTGTGATCTCTCTCTCTGTCAAATAAATAAATAAAATCTTTAAAAAATAAAATAAAATAAAATTTTGGGGTACAGTTTCTTCTAACAGACCAAAATATACCCTAAATCTAATGTATGGCTTTGTTCTAGTCTCCAGCCTGATCACATTCTCTCTTTTTTTTTTTCTTTTTTCAACCAACTGCTTATCTTATCAATTCATTTTTAAAAATCTTTTTAATTTTCATCTTTACAGTCATATTCCATCCCTTCATCATGTTTCCCCTTAGTTTTATATGTATATATTAGCTGGTGCAGCCACTCTGGAAAACAGTATGGAGGTTCCTCAAAAAGTTGAAAATAGAGTTACCCTATAACCCAGCAATTGCACTACCGGGTATTTACCCTAAAGATGTGAAATGTGGTGATCCAAAGGGGCAAGTGCACCCAAGTGTTTATAGCAGCAATGTCCACAATAGCCAAACTATGGAAAGAGCTTAGATGTCCACCAAACGATGAATGGATAAATATGTCACACACACACACACACACACACACACACACACACACACACACACACTGTAATACTATGCAGCCATCAAAAAAAATCTTGCCATTCACAACAATGTGGATGGAATTAAAGGGAATCATGTTAAGCAAAATAAGTCAATCAGAGAAAGACAATTATTATATGATCTCACTGATTTGAGGAATTTGAGAAACAAGACAGAGGGCCATAGGGGAAGAGAGGGAAAAATGAAACAAGATGAAACCAGAGAGGGAAACAAACCATAAGAGACTCTTAATCTCAGGAAACAAACTGAGGGTTGCTGGAGGGGAGGGAGATGGGAGGGATGGGAGTGCGGGGTGATGGACATTGGGGAGGGTATGCGCTATGGTGAGTGCTGTGAATTGTGTAAGACTGATGAATCACAGACCTGTACACCTGAAACAAATAATACATTATATGTTAAAAAAAGGAAAGAAAAATAATAACTTAATAGAAAAAGAAGAAAAGAATATGCAAAGAACATTCATAGAAAAACATGAAAAGATAACTCAATTATGAAAATAAATAACTACAACTATAATGAAATTAAAATGTTTAGCCTTCCATACTAGCAGATCAAAGTTCAATAATAAGCTAGTGATGCATGTGGAGTGTACATTACCAGTCTCTCTCATTGATTCCACAATTCCAGCTACAGAAGTTCACCCTGAAGATATTCTTAGCCCATGAGCATGGAAACCTATGTAAAAGTGTATTCAGTGTGCATTAGTAGTACTAGCAAAAGATGAAAACAACCTCAATGCCCATCACCATGGAATGGTAAAATAAATATTGGTACCTTTATCCAACTGAATACAAGGTGGCCGTTTTTTTAGAATGGTAAGTAAAAATGTAAAAATGTACTACATAGCTTGTATGAATGAACTACAGATCTTTAAAATACATGTGAGCAAAAAAAGAGTAAAGAGCATTTTGAGCAATATACACAGGATGATTCCGTGTGTGTGTTTGTGTGCACGTGTGTGTATGTGTGTGTGTTTAAGCATTAGACAGTCGTGTGTATTTATTTGTGTCAGGATATGATGTCCCCATGCATTGACCATGTCCTGTATTTTCTGTATCCTGACGCTTTGACATCTGGAGCCTTGCTGATCCTGGACGGACTGTCCCTCCCAGAGTTAGCCAATTCCTAAAGATAATAAACAACAAATCCATGAGTGTGCTTTTCAAATACAAACCAACCAATCCACAGCCCACACCCCAACCATTTCCTTTATTGACTTTCATACTCCAGGCCACTATCTCCTCCTGCCCTAATCACTCCAGAACCAGCTACTAAACAACAGCCCTGAGTCCCAGAGCTTGCTGAAATGATTCAAACCTGCCAGTCCTCAGCCTGCTCACCCTTCTTTGTCTGTGCCTTCCCATGGGAGTTGCAACAAAGGTTCCCCCCCGCAGGTCTTCCCTCTCCGGCTGCCTCCCGACTGACCCCAGTGCTTCCTTGTGAGGCTCTCCAAGGCACGGTGTGGCCCCTCTCCTTAGAGACCGTGAGTAGCAAACTATGTGTTTATTGGCAGTTGTCTCTGGTCTATCGACCTAACGATACCCCGGATTTTCTATCTAGGTCCTGTATTTTAGAACAGCCCACTCAATCAGAATCCAACTTCTTGGGAAATAGAAAGGGGAGACACAACGGGAGGCACACACAGAGGAGAGAGCATGGCTGGCTGAGCAGGACAGCAGAGACCTTGTTGCATCCTTATGAGCATCTCCCCTGGCTTGAGATCAAGGGTCCCCTGAAAGAACCACAAGATTCGGGACAAGTCCCCTCTTCTTCCCATCCCAGCCCCGAGGCCCATCATTTTCCCTGCTCTCTCCCAGGCTGAGAAACTGAGCTGGGCTCTCGATCCACTGTCTGCCCCACACGGAGATGGAAGGAAGTTCATCTGCTCTGGGCTGGGAATGAGGCTCCAAATTATGTGCTCATAGCACTGTTCACTTCCCACAAGCTGCACTTGGACACTCAATGCTCTTGATATCACAGATATTATTTTAACAATAGCTTCCAAGATAATTAAGCTGGCGAACATCTCTGCCTGGGGAACCATAGGCAGGGTCTGTGAGAGGTTGGGACAGGGGTGACTGAACATCCCCACACGATTAAAAGAGGTGAGAATTAGCAGAGGCACTTAGAGGGATTTCCAAGAGTTGTTAAAGGTGATCAAAGCCTTTTCTTCCTCAATAAGACCTTAATTGTGCTGAGAGCTACCACAATTAAGCAGTGGGTAGCAAATAAAATGCCCTGGCTCTTTGCAAAGTGAAGCAAGGAGATTGTGAAACTGGGTTTCAACAAGCAAGACTGTCAAGCTCCCGCCAGCAAAGGTCCCAGAGCACCAGGGTCAGAGCCAACGCAAGTACAGGCACAAAGAGCCCATTGCACCCACTTCCAGTCCTGGAAGCTAAGAGTGGAAAGGTCCAGGAGAGACCCTCGCGGAGGCTTTCAAACTACCAGTGGGCACAATGGGGCCCAAGAGGTGATGCGATATGACTGAGGTCACACAGCGAGGGAGTGGCACAGTCATTACAAACACCCACACCGTGGCCCGTTTCCAGAAAGGTGGGCATTTCTGAATGGGGCACTTTTGACCCCAGAGCTCTTTTCCCTCTCACCCAACACACGTGCTCCCATTCCCAGGCCTTCCCCCCACTCCCACAGCCCAGGCGGGCCAGACTTCTACTTGGCCTTCATAATGTAGACAGGCAGGGCTGCCCGGGGGCTTCAGTCATTAAGCGTCTGCCTTTGGCTCAGGTCATGATCCCAGGGTCCTAGGATCGAGCCCCACATCGGGCTCCCTGCTCAGTGGGAAGCCTTCTTCTCCCTCCCCCACACCCCCTGCTTGTGGGGTCTCTCTCTGTCAAATAAATAAATAACATCTTTAAAAAAAATTGATATAGACAGGCAGCCCCCTCCTGGGAAGCTCAGGGGACACAGCCCTTTGGGCTCTCAATGTGGTCACCATCTCCTCACTAGTCTCTGCGGTGCCTGGCACAGGCTGCTCAGAAGGCTGACTCGGACTTTGTTACCTTTGAATCCGTGGCCCTATTTCCCACTCTCTACTTTGTAACGTGCCATCTGAATTGTCCGACAAACTGACTTTTGCTAATGAATTAGTGAATTACGATGATCAACTTAATTCCTCAGCAAATTTTAAACAGAAAAAATATGCATGCCTAAACCACCACAAGGTGCCTGGAATGGACCACTACAGGAAAAATACCAGGACCTGCAGGCTTTGCACGCCTTCGAATGGGCCTTTCCTGTCTAGAAATAGAGGAAGCCTCATTCCTTAGTCCAGAGGAAATAATTACACGTAGAATCCAGAGTGTGTGTTCGTCCAATGCTTATCTGATCTAACAGAACCGGACTTTTCTCTGCTTACAGTTGGGCTTTCTATTACATATGCTAAGAAACAAAATTCAACGGAATAAATTTTAAAGATCTTATTGGCTCTACTCAATGATCCATGACTTGGGCATCATCCAGTCTAGCACATAGAAATGTGTTTCAAGGAGTTATACAAAGTGAAAGACTTTTACAGGCGGAGGAAGCAGGAACAAGGAAGCTATAGTAGACAAAAAAAAAAAAAATCAAAACATACTGATTGTTTCAAAGTTACTTTCTTTCAGGCGATCACAGGGTTCGATCAGGCAGATTACCTCACTAGTGCTCCTCAGGTGGTTGGTTCCTGATTGACTGGTTTATGATTCCATTTCTGGAAGAGCCAGCACTATAATTAAGTCTCAGTTTGGTGAGGTTGGAGCTTAGCATAAGTGACTCCATTTTGGGCCTGTTGTCTTGTTTTTAACACAAAACACAAAATATTCATCCCTCTGAGGTAATGTCAACACAGTGGAAAATTTTAGGGGAAACACTGTCAGATTTGACTATCGAGGGGCGCCTGGGTGGCTCAGTTGTTAAGCGTCTGCCTTCGGCTCGGGTCAAGATCCCAGAGTCCTGGGATCGAGCCCTGCATTGGGCTCCCTGCTCTGCGGGAAGCCTGCTTCTCTGGCTACCATTCCCTCTGCTTGTGTTCCCTCTTTTGCTGTGTTTCTCTCTGTCAAATAAATAAAATCTTTAAAATTGACTATCAACCCACTGCTGACATATCACAAAATTGCTTCTTGAACCCTGGATTATTCTCTGGGTGTCTTTTTCTAAATTGAAATAATAGGTATTTTTAAAACAATTTATCATGAGAAAGTTATCATACTGATTCTGCCAAAAAATTAAACACCTAGTCTTTCATGCACATTTTAAAGAAACTACCTCTTCTTTCATCACAGCAACACACCGTGTAGTCTTTAAATGCACAGCCCTCCTGCGTTTAAGTCTTGGACTCTGTTCCGTTAGGAAAACATTAGCACCACAACCACAAAGAACTGAAAACTTGAAAGGAGCTTTTACACCCTGGACAGTATTTGCCTTCGTTTCAAATCAACTTCATCTATTTGCTTGAAAGGAAAAGGGTAAGACCAGCTCTCCATAAACAGTGAATACTGCAAGCGCATTTTCCCCATTTTTCTTTTATTTCTAGAATATTTAAAGCAGGGCCTATATCCCTCCTTAGGAGAGAACACCGAAAAGCTGGAGAATAACACTTTGTCCCGGTTCCTAAAGAGGTCATTCTTCCTCTAGTCTCTTCTTCACAAGAGGCGTCCGTCACTGCCATCCCTGCTGTGACCTTTGGAGACCAGAGAATGGACAGATTCCAAATGCAGGCACTGCCTTATCTAAATGAAGATGCAACTTACATCCTCCCTGAAAGACAAGGACAATTCCTGACGCGTCCACATGACCCGTCTCTCCTGAGGAGCAGAGAACAATTAACACTTTGCACAGATGTGACAGAAAAACAAAGCTGAGCGGGTGGATGCGGCTGGTGTGGGGACAGATGAGTGCAAATCGTCACTCAACATGCTAGGACCTCCCGCAGACCTACATTTCACCTGCCCCGCTATAGAGACTGGCCACAGCACCGCAGGACTGGGGTTAATTATACTTACAACCGCTCAAAAAAAGGAAAGAGTAGCAAGCATATTAAGAGATGAAAATTCACCCTTCTCTTACCCTCAGGTATACAGCAGAAGTTCCATAAAAGGCAGCACGGGGTTGTTTTAAAAGTCTGGATCTGACCCTTTGCAATGTCTGATTCCTCACTCTTCTAGGAATTCTTCAGCTTACCAGCTGCGTGATGTGGACAAGGTGCCTACCTTCCCCAAATTTCCGTTCCCTCGTCTGTAAAGGGAGAGAAACTGTTCCACTTAGTTCACAGGGTTGTTGAGGCATTCAAACGGAACAAAGATGTAAAACCCCTTCCCCTAGTATCACTACACAAATGATCATCACTACTGTACTGCCGTCTAATGCTAGATCCCTCTGGATGAGGTCTGGTTGCTGCTAAATGCGTCTGCGCCCCAGGCGTGGATAGAGTGACCACAAACGTGAGGCTCAGGGAATCTTGCCCTAAGGGAGGGGGGTCAAGAAATCACTGAAGTTCTGAAGGGCTTTGCCCCATCTTCTTACTTAGTGAGGAGTCTTAGGCAGGTGACAGCTTCTTAATTTCTTTGAAAACCCACTGGTGACTCTAAGAGAGGACTAGAGAGTGTGATCCAAGTGTCTGGTCTGGGCTGATTTCCACCCTGGAGGCCAAGGCTAAATGCACCAAATCCAACCTGCATATACAAATCCATCCTGACGTACCAAGCCTCAACAAGATGCAGATTGGAAGTAAATTTCTGTGTCCCTTTCTTGTACACTCTTCTCTGGATTACACCTGAATATTGAGTCCCTCTGATGGGTCTTAGAGAGGTCCACCAGCCATGTGGAAGAAACACCCAACATCAACTCTACTCTGCAAGAGAATACCCTTCAATGGCTTCCCATTGCCCTCAAGCCAAGGTCAAAATGCCAACCATGCCATGTGCAACCCTCTACCTGGCTTACATTTTCTTCCACATTCCATAATCCAGTCCCAACTTCTTTGTTGCTGCAGAACCTCCACAAGTGCTCTTTGTCTGTCTGCGATGCCCCTCCATTCCATCTCGTCCCCATCTCTTCCTGGCCAGCTCCTCCTCTTCCTTCAGTTTCAACCTAAATACCTTTCCTCAAAGCCTCCCCTGATTCCTCAAACTTGGTCACATATTTGCATAGCACCATACATTTCCCACCTAAAATGTATTCTATAATTATTCTTTTAATGTTAACCTAACTTCCAAAAGGACATGAACTGTACCTGAATCATTCCCATAGTCTCTCATTTCTTAGCACACATCTTGGCACACACTAAACACTACGTGAACAATTAGTACATTAGGTTGAACTATCTGGTCTACCTTCCTCATGTTACAGAGGATTCTGAGGGGGAACCAGACAGGTGAAGAAACTCATCCAAAACCATCATACATCTTAGGTTGCAGCCAAGAATTAGGGCCCATGTCCCCCAAAGACCAGCCCCAGGATCCTTCCCCTGCCGCCCTTCCCCTTTCTGCCAATACTTAACTCTCATTTGTCCCAACCTGGACACTTAAACAAGATTGATTCCAGACATGGATCATGATTTAATTCGGGTTGTCTGACATCTCCCTTCCCCTTTCTGTATGAGGGTGAAATGGGAAGACTGCTATTTCTCAATCCCTTACGAGCATGCTGGGATTCTTATTTGGACATCACACAGCTGAGCACACAGCTAACATGTAGGGGCACACACTACCCCCACTGCTTTGTTCAGTGCCTTTGAAAAGTTAATGCTACATGACAATATCCTTTTGGTGTAACTGTTGAAATGGCCTTCTTTCCCCAGTGAGGAAACATCCCAAATGAGTGCAAGGTTCCCTCCAGTGGTGTCATTTCCAATGAAGCTTGCCCGTGTCATTTGCAGTTAGGGGTTCATTGGTCAGAAGTGTTTTCTAGAGATGCGTACAATGGAAGCCATTAGAGAGATACTCAGAGCCGCCAGCTAGCCCAAAAGTTTAATCCACTATATTAGCTGCAATGATGCTAGGCAGCTGCTAACGGAGAGGAAAGCCGAGAAAGCAATAGAGGGCCAGTCTTGTACCAACACCCTCACAAGAGGTTTTTAACTAGAGCCCCAGTGCAGGCTGTAATATAATTATAGCATCAATAATCTCTTCCAGATTACTGAAAACACCTTTCAAATCCTTTAGATAATGAAAGGATCTGAAAAGACTGCTCAATAAGCCTGATGCTTCTGCGGTAAGTTATGAAAGTGGAATTCTATCATCACTTTTTATTTTTGCTTGAGGAGAGGGAGCGCAGGGGTGCTCAGCACCCTTGGGACAACTTTGGGGATTATCTCTCAGCTGGACAGTTTCTGAATCCCAGAGAATGGTGACATTCTTCTTTCGAAGGCACTGGGTAGTCTAGGAATCCTCATCTCCACAACCAAAGTCATCAAAAATAAATTAGGACTTGGGGCGCCTGGGCGGCTCAGTCGTTAAGCGTCTCCCTTCGGCTCAGGTCATGATCCCAGGGTCCTGGGATCGAGCCCCGCATCGGGCTCTCTGCTCGGCAGGAAGCCTGCTTCTCCCGCTACCATTCCCTCTGCTTGTGTTCCCCCTCTCGCTGTGTTTCTCTCTGTCAAATAAATAAAATCTTTTAAAAAATAAATAAATAAATAAATAAATTAGGACTTAAAAAAAAGTCATTATCAAGGGCCTCAGCTTCACACTTGTTCATCTGATGAGTTATAGTGTGTCATCGGTGCCAGTAACTCTGTGATAGAAACAGCCAATGCAATAGCTACGGTACAAATTACAGTCTTTGATCCCAACTTGCCCGTTAGACCGGAAAACTAGGCTTGCTCTTTATATTTTATATCTCCAAATGTTTCAGAGTGACGAGATGAGAAAGTGTATTGAATCGTTCGGTTCTCTCTTTATCCGTCTCTAAATGGGATCTTAGGACTTTGTGTGCTTACCTCGCCTTTTATCCAGCCTGCAGTGTGACTCATCTGCAAGCACAAATTACCTCGCTCAAGTATTCTTAGGAGAAATAATTAGCCACGTGCCCCTCCCTCGCACACCCTCCCGCATTCCTCCGGAGGCCCGGATGCCTGACATAAATCATTTAGTCCTGAGCCCTCGCACACACCTTTCCCACTGGATTCCATAATTGGCAAAGTAGTTGCCAACTGGGTTTAAAGTGATTTGAAATTGTTTTCCATCCAGTCTTGCTGATAGCAAAAGGTTTCCCCTTTACCTCAAGCATGAGTTACAGTAACATGATTGAGTGTAACCAGTTATTCGGTTCAAGCTGTGATTCTGATACAGTATAGACAATATGAATTCCCCAGAGCTCAGGGAGGCCATCTCAATGGTCCGTTTAAGTCCAATTCAATTAGACTCACTATGGTTCTTAGACTTTCTTAGGTATGTGTGCAGCAGCCCTCAGGGTTGAATGTGAGACTGGTATTCATCTAGGACTTTTAAATTAGGTCTCAGGTGTCATCATTCTAAATGAATTATTACAGTGGTGTGTTCACACTGCTGTAGTTGAAGTTATGTTAGCATCTCCTCTCAACCATTTTAATCCACTGTGGAACGCAACTTGTCATGTAAGGTCTCTGCCAGAGAGTGACTTTTTCCTTGAAACCCAGTTTTTAAAATAATTGGTCTACCAAGTAAACACTGTGATATGCATTTTTGGATGGTGTGGAGGAAAGACCATCTTCATTTATTTGGGAGTTTTCGGTTGTTTGTTTGTATATTTGTTTTATTTTGCGAATGGGCACACACAAAAAAATAGCTATTTTAATATTGAATTTTCTCTCATTTTAACGCTTGGAATCTTCGATACATCCCTGGTTGGAGGTGGGGTGGAGGAAGATCAGACCTAAACGTTAATATATTGGTAAGATTTCTTTTTTCAGAATTTCCCGTTGTCTGCCTCTATAAGCTCTCCTTCTGGAGCCTCAACTAACATTTTCTCCTTTCTTTTAATTTCCCGGGTTTTATATGAGCCCCCGTCATGACATCAGCAAGCATGTGGGAACATCTGTCAGTGTGTAGCTATTTCAGACACATTAAAAAGTACACGCTCATTTCCCTGTGCTAGAGTTGCTTAACAAACCATAGCTTTGAGCACAGTGACAGCGACATTCACGCCATAGTTGAGGGACCAGCCAGCCTAGTGGAGAGAGCAGCCTACACATGTATCGTCAATAACGAATCACATGCTGGGGAGAAAATAGAATAATTACAGGGCCTACTTTTCTTTACGCAGGCAATTCAGATGCCGTGGCCGTGTTCCAAGTTCCCAAAAACCAAGGGGGTTGCGGTAATCAGCCTCACTCTGAAAATGTAAGCAAGAGAGAGTTTAAAACAACAGAACCATGAAATTCAGACCAGAGTGACAACAGGTGAGCCGATTAAATGGGGCACTGATTGGGTAGTTTATAAATCAGAAACACAGAATGGGAACATACTCAGGGTTTATTATTTGTTCCCAATGAAATAAAAGCTGAACGGGCGAATTGACTGATATCTCTATATGCTATCTCTGTGATTTTCCCTGTGGCTTTTGTCTATAACACAGAAAGGACGTGCAGTCCTATGGTAAATTTGAGTGCTATTCCTGAACTGTTAGGTTCCAGTCCTCCAACCACTCAAGATGCCTAAAATATGCAAGGAAAGTATAAGGTTCTATCCATACACAAAGATGAGTCATTTTTAGTTGTCACTGTGAAGTCTTAAGCAAAACCATTACAGCCCTCATAGTTTACCTAGGAAATAAACACACGCTAGAACATTAGTGGAAAAAGTATTCCCCAGATGTCTGAAGTGACCAAAGAGGTGGAGGAAAATGCTAACTGATTTCAGTGTTGAAAATTAGCTGCTGCTGATTTACGTTAATGCTCTGGCTGTTTTCATTTCATAAATACATTGTTTAAGAAGTTTCCTACGTTAAGGATAATGGTCAGCGAGCTGAGCTTCCTTGACCACTTGGTTTTAAGGTTTCTCCCAGATCTTTGCACCATCTCCTCATCATGGACATTAGGTCTCAGCTCAGATTTCTCCAGAGACACCTTTCCTGACCACCCTGACCAATGCTGTCCCCTTCCTGTTGTCACACTTTGACCCATGACCCTCTTTCATATTCTTTGTGAACAGATTACCTGGAACTACCTTGTTTATTTGCTGATGGTTACTGTCTCTTTCCCTATTAGAATATTGGGCAAGAAATTTGTCTTTTTTACCTCTGTATATCCTCAATGCCTAGCTTGTGCTTCATATACAACAGTAAGGGAAGGAAGGAAGGAAGGAAGGAAGGAAGGAAGGAAGGAAGGAAGGAAGGAAGGAAGGAAGGAAGGAAGGAAAGAAGGAAGGAAGAAAGGGAAAAGGAAGGAAGGAAGGAAGGAAGAAAGGAAGGAAGGAAGGAAGGAAGGGAGGGAGGGAGGGAGGGAGGGAGGGAGGGAGGAAGGAAGGAAGGAAGGAAGGAAGGAAATACAGACACACACGGATGTACTCACACTCAAAGATGATAAGAAGTCAAGTCAGATTATCCTGACACAAATTTATCCATGTTTTACAGATGTGAAATATCTGTAAATATCCAGATATCCAGAACTGGGAAGAATTATGGGCCTATTCCTCAAAGGAAGAAGGTACTATCACATATCATCAGGAAATGTGTAAATAATATGACGTAAAATAATACCTAGGCTAGTCCAAGAACAAAAGGAATAATATGGACCACTCAGTGAGACAGAACCATGAATTCTTAGGTTATCAGCTTGGTTTCCATAGTGTTGGGATCTGCCTGGGTTTCCACCTGTAGCCGGAATTGAGCACCCAGAAGACACCATCAACATGCAATCAGTCCTATGGGAATTTCTAATTCCAGCATTATAGGAGACTCACTATCTCAGAATAGAACCCTGAAAATGCTGAATAAATTATAAAACCATTCTTTTAATTGTAGTAAAATACACAACATATAACACCATTAACCATTTCCAAGTGTACATTTCAGTGGAATTAAGTACATTCACATTTTTGTATAAGCATCACCACCATCCAACTCCTGGATTTTGTACCATTAAACTCTCCATCCCCCTCTCCCCTGAGCCCCTAGTAACCTCTATTCTCCCTTCTGTCTCTATGAATTAGACTACTCTATGTACCTCATATAAGTGGAATTATACAATATTTGTCCTTAGAATGGTTATCTTATTTTAGTTAGTATTATGTCTTCAAGGTGCATCCATGTTGTAGCACATGTCAACATCACCTTCTTTTTTAAGGCTGAATAATATTCCATTATATGAATGCACCGTATTTTGTTTATCCATTCACTATTGGTAAACATTTGGTTGTTCCACCTTTTGGGTATTGTGAATATGCCACTGTAAACATGGGTGTACAAATATCTGCTTTTAATTCTTTTGAGTACATACCCAGAAGCACTTAGACCATATGGTAATTATATTTGTAATTTTTTGGGAAATTGCTGTAGAGTTTTCCATAGCAGTTGCCATGTTTTACCTTTGCAATAGTGCAAAGTTCCCGATTTCTCCAATCTCAATACTTATTTGCTGGTTGTTGCTTCCAGATAATAGCCATCCTATTGGATGTGAGGTGGCATCTCATCATACTTTTGATTTGCATTTCCCTGATGACTAGTCATGTTGAGCATCTTTTCATGGGCTTTCTGGCCATTTGTATATCTTCTAAAGGAATATTTAAGTTCTTGGCCCATTTTTGGTCAAGTTGTTTGTTTTCTTGTTGAATTTTACAAGTTCTTCATCTTTTTTAAAGATATTGTAGACATGC
>CM053616.1:36732362-36827441 GCA_028646535.1 Procyon lotor | reverse complement strand
AAAAAGTTTCTGGAAAATAGGTATTAATTCTTCTTTAGATGTTTGGTAGAATTCCCCTGGGAAGCTGTCTGGTCCTGGGCTCTTGTTTGTTGGGAGATTTTTAATGACTGCTTCAATCTCCTTACTGGTTATGGGTTGGTTCAGGTTTTCTATTTCTTCCTGGTTCAGCTTAGGAGTTTATATGTCTCTAGGAATGCATCCATTTCTTCCAGATTGTCGCATTTGCTGGTGTATAGTCACTCATAATATGTTCTTCTAAGTGTTTGTATTTCTTTGGTGTTGGTTGTGATCTTTCCTCTTTCATTCATAATTTTATTAATTTGGGTCCTTTCTCTTTTCTTTTTGATAAGTCTGGCCAGGGGTTTATCAATCTTATTAATTCTTTCAAAGAACCAGCTCCTATTTTGTTGATCTGTTCTACTGTTCTTTTGGTTTCTATTTCGTTGATTTCTGCTCTGACCTTTATTATTTCTCTTCTCCTGCTGGGTTTAGGCTTTCTTAGATGTTCTTTCTCCAGCTCCTTTAGGTGTAGGGTTAGTTTGTGTATTTGAGACCTTTCTTGTCTCTTGAGAAAGGCTTGTATTGCTATATACTTTCCTCTCAGGACCCCCTTTGCTGTGTCCCAAAGATCTTGAACAGTTGTGTTTTCATTTTCATTTGTTTCCATTAATTTTTTAAATTCTTTTTTAATTTCCTGGTTGACCCATTCATTTTTTAGTAGGATTCTCTTTAGCCTCTTTGTATTTGAGTTCTTTTCAACTTTTCTCTTGTGGTTGAGTTCTAGTTTCAAAGAATTGTGGGAATGATCCCAATCTTTTGGTACCGATTGAGACCTGATTTGTGTCCCAGGATGTGATCTATTCTGGAGACTGTTCCATGTGCACTCGAGAAGAATATGTATTCTGTTGCTTTGGGATAAAATGTTCTGAATATATCTGTGATGTCCATCTGATCCAGTGTGTCATTTAAAGCCTTTACTTCCTTGTTGATCTTTTGCTTAGATGATCTGTCCATTTCAGTGAGGGGGCTGTTAAAATCCCCTACTATTATTATCCATGTTTTCCTTTGATGTTGTTATTAATTGGTTTATATAATTGGCTGTTCCCATGTTAGGGGCATACATATTTAAAATTGTTAGATCTTTGTGTTGGACAGACCTTTTAAGTATGATATAGTGTCCTTCCTCATCTCTTGTTGTGGTCTTTGGCTTAAAATCTAATTTATCTGATATAAGGAGTCCCATCCCAGCTTTCTTTTGGTGTCCATTAGCATGGTAAATGGTAAATTCCAGCCCCTCACTTTAAATCTGGAGGTGTCTTTGTCTAAAATGAGTTTCTTGCAGACAGCATATTGATGGGTCTTGTTTTTTTATCCATTCTGATACCCTGTTTTTTGATTGGGGTATTTAACCCATTTACATTCAGGGTAACTATTGAAAGATATGAATTTAGTGCCATCGTATTGCCTGTAAGGTGACTGTTACTGTATATAATCTCTGTTCCTTTCTGGTCTATGTTACTTTTAGGCTTTCCCTTCACTTAGAGGACCCCTTTCAATATTTCCTGTAGGGCTGGTTTGGTGTGTGCAAATTCTTTTAGTTTTTGTTTGTCCTGGAAGCTTTTTATCTCTCCTTCTATTTTCAACGACAGCCTAGCTGGATACAGTATTCTTGGCTGCATATTTTTCTCATTTAGTGCTCTGAATATATCATGCCAGTCCTTTCTGGCCTGCCAGGTGTCTGTGGATAGGTCTGCTGCCAATCTAACTTTTCTCCCATTGTATGTTACAGACCTCTTGTCCCAAGCTGCTTTCAGGATTTTCTCTTTGTCACTGAGACTTCTAAGTTTTATTATTAGATGATGGGGTGTTGACCTATTTTTATTGATTTTGAGAGGGGTTCTCTGTGCCTCCTGGATTTTGATGCTTGTTCCCTTCCCAAAATTAGGGAAATTCTCTGCTATAATTTGCTCTAATGTACCATCTGCCCCTCTCTTTCTTCTTCTTCTGGGATCCCAATTATTCTAATATTGTTTTGTCTTATGGTATCACTTATCTCTCAAATTCTCCCCTTGAGGTCCAGTAGTTTTTTGTTTCTCTTTTTCTCAGCATCTTTATTCTCCATCATTTGGCCTTCTACATCACTAATTCTCTCTTCTGCCTCATTTATTTATCTCAGCAGTAAGTGCCTCCATTTTTTACTGCACTTCATTAATACCTTTTTTGATTTCAACTTGGTTAGATTTTAGTTCTTTTATTTCTCCAGAAAGGAATTTTATTTCCCAGAAAGGGATTCTGTAGTATCTTCCATGGTTTTTTTTGAGCCCAGCTGCACCTTGATAGTCATCATTCTAAACTCTAGTTCTGATGTCCTATAATGTCCATATTGATTAGGTCCCTAGTCATTAGTACTGCCTCTTATTCCTTTTTTTGAGGTGAGTGTGAGTTTTTCTGCCTTGTCATTTTATCCAGATAAGAATAGATGAATGAGAGAACAAAATACTAAAAGCAACAACCCCAGAAAAGTATACACTAACCAAATTGGAAGAGATCTGAAACTGGGGAGGGGGGGGGTGTGAAGAAAGGAAAAGAAGGAGGAGGAGAAGGAGAAGGAGAAGAAAAAGAAGAAGAGGGAAAAAAAATTATATATATGTGGCTGGTGTATAGAACAGGGCCACACACTTGATCACTTGATTTTGGCTGTATTTTGGTCTGTTAGAAGAAACTGCCTCCCAAAATTTTAAATAAAGAAAAATTTATACATATACAAAAATAATGGTAAACATGATGAAGGGATGGAATATGACTGTAAAGATGAAAATTAAAAAAAGATTCTAAAAAAGGAATTGATAAGATTAGAAGTTGGTTGAAAAAAGAAAAAAAAAAAAAAGAGAAAAGAATGTGATCAGGCAGGAGACTAGACCAAAGCCATGCACTATATTTAGGGTATATTTTGATCTGTTAGAAGAAACTGTATATCAAAATTTTAAAGAAAGGAAAACCTATATGTATACAAAAAATAAGGTTAAATACAATGAAGGGATAGAATATGACTATAACAATGAAAATTCAAAAAGATTTTTAAAAAGGTATTGATAAGATAAAATAGTTTTAAAAAAACAGGAAAGTGGAAAAATTTTAAAAATAGAATAAGAAAAAAAATTAAGAAAATTTAACTTTGAAAGACCAGAGAATACACGTGCTGTTGTCCTGTAGCTCTGAAGTTTTGCAGTTCTCATTGATAGGTGAACTTGGTCTTGGCTGGATGTTCTTGCTGATCTTCTGAGGGAGGGGCCTATTGCTGTGATTCTCAAATGTCTTTGCCTGAGGCAGAGTTGCACTGCTCTTGTCAGGGGCCAGGCTAAGCAGTCTGCTCGGTTCGCTATCGGTAGCTTTTGTTCCCTGAATGCTTTCTGTACAGGTTTGGAGGAGAATGAAGATGATGGCTTCCCAAGCTCTGGCCCATAGGAGCCAAGAATTCAGGGCCTCACTCCTCATTGCACCCTCAGAGAAAAGCAGTCAATCACTCCTGTCTCCCTGGTCTCCGGCCTCACTCTGAGCTCACCCAGCCTGTGACCTAGCATTTCTATCTCTGGTGCATGGCCTCATTTAGAGTCTCCAAACCCAGCTGATTCCTGCAGTGTGCTTCTGTGCCACTCCTCCTCGAGGAGGAAGCAGGGGGTCTCCCCAGATCTGCCACTTGTGGTGTAGTGGCCCAACTGTGCCTCAAATCACAGTTTAAGATAACCTTGAAATGAGAGCCCATGTCTCAGCTCCATCTCTGCAGCTAGTTTCCCCACTCTGATAACTGGGAGCTCTACCACACTTAGACACCCCTGGTCTTTTTGTGACCCCGCGGGTCCTGAGACCACACTGTCCACATGAGGACTCCAGCCCCTGCTCAGTCTCTGGAGCAACCTCCCTCAGTAAAGCAGACTTCTAAATGTTCTGATTTTGTGCTCCACTGCTCTACTGCTTGCTGGGAGCTGGCCCCTCTCCCTACGGTCTCTCTTCCCATATATTGCCTCAGATTCACTTCTCTACATGTCCTACCTTCCAGAAAGTGGTCGCTTTTCTGTTCCTAGAATTGCTGCTCTTCTTTCTGATCTCCTGTTGAGTTGAGGTGTTCAGAATGGTTTGATAACTATCTAGCTGAATTTCTGGGACCCAGTGATATTTAGGTCTCTTATTCCTTTGCCATCTTGCTCCTCCCCAATCACGTGTTGTGTCTTATCAGAAAATTTTTCTACACTGTTGGGATTATTTTCTATCTATTCTCAAGTCCATTTTAGTAATTTGTGTCTTTCTAGGAATCTTTATAATAATGTCATATTAATATCGATTTAATTTGAATAAAATATAGCAACTTTGTACTAGTACAGCTTCCTGTCCCTATCCCTTATTAGTGCTATTGTCATATATATTATAAGCTTATATTATAGATATAATTGTATTACAGTATAGGTATAATTACAGTATTATAACTATTGCCTTTATCAGCCTTATGTTTTATATGGAGATTATAAGAAGAACAGAGAATAAAAATATATACCATCTTCAGTTTTTTTTTATTTTCCTACATATTTACTGTTTCCAGTGCTCTTCATTGATACTCAAAAGTTCCCTGTTACCATCTGGTGTCATTTCCTTTTAGCCTGAAGGACTTAAACCTTAGAATTTAATGTAGCATAGGTCTGCTAACAAATAATTGTCTCAGATTTTGTTTATCTGAAAATGTCTTTATTTCACCTTATTTTTGATGAATAACTTTCTCAAATATAGGGTGCCTTGTCACATTTTTCTTTCAGCACTTTGAACTTGTAATTCCACTGCCTTCT
Organism: Procyon lotor; assembly: GCA_028646535.1. Classification (NCBI taxonomy): domain Eukaryota; kingdom Metazoa; phylum Chordata; class Mammalia; order Carnivora; family Procyonidae; genus Procyon; species Procyon lotor. Next base: position 36,822,606 of record CM053616.1, on the reverse strand, counting down.
GGTGTCCATTATTTCTGATGTAAAGTCAGCCATTTACTGTACCTCGTGAATCATTTTCTTTTGCCACTTTCAAGATTTTCTCTTTATTTTCACTTTTGCAATTTGACAGTAATGTATCTATATGCGGTCCTATTTATGCCTATTTTATATGATGCCTCAAACTTCTTGGATCTTGTAAGTTCAAATTTTTTTTGGTCAGGTTTTAGGAGATTACAGTTCCTTCAAATATTTTTGTCCCTTTCCCTCTGTCCTCTATTGGGACTCCCTATTACAATCATGTTAGAATTCACAATATTACATGACAAGTCTTTTTTCTCTTTCTTTTTTTTTCAGTTTCAATACTTTCTATTGATCCATCTTTCAGTTTTCTCTTCTTTTGTCATCTCAAATCTGCTGTTGATACTATCTAGTAAATTTTTCATTTGGTCTTCTAGAATTTTCATTTGGTTCTTTTACATAATTTTTGTTTCTTTGTAGACACTCCTTATTAGTTGACTAACTGCTAGCATATTTTTCTTTACCTATTTCAGCATAGTTCTCCTTGATTCTTTGAAATTATTTATAATGGTGACGTGAGGTCCTGTCTGTTAATTCTAGCATCTAGATTGACTCAGAGTCAGTTTCCAATGACTGGTTTCCCCCCACTCCCATCCCTAGACTATAGGTCACACTTTCTTGTTTCTTTACATGTCTAATAATTCTTAGTTGAATATTGGACATTGTCCTTCAGCTGTCGTAGTAACTCTAGATTCAGCTTTATTTTCTGGAGTGGTGTTCTATAGATTAATTAATAACTCACTGGAACTTATGCAGTGGAATTTGTTTTTCTTATAGTGTGTAACTGCTGATGTCTCTATTAGTTTTTCTTATTTTTACGTTTTAACCTCGCTCATGAGGGGAGGTCATTCCTCCAACCATATAGTTCAGTGATCAAACAATGATCAGGACTCAAGTTTTGTTCATTGAGCTTCCACCGGTGCCAACTCTATTGTGTGTGAGCGCTGAGCACATTCAAAACTGCAGCCAGTTCTCAAGCCTCCACTGGTTTTCACATTCTCACAGATCCTAGGACTACCACCCGCCTCCCCTCCCCCATGTATAATTTTGCAGTCAGCCAAGGATGTGAAGTGGAGAGCTTATCATAGTTCTTTTTGATGCTCTGAATTCTGGCATCTCCCCATTAACTTTCTGGCTGGTTGGTCGCTCACCTTAAACTGGGGACATAGCATTGGTCCAGAAAAGCTGCAAACTGTTCTAGTCTATTCCAAACTAAATCTGCATTTTTAGCTGTGAATGTCACAATTATTTACCTGTCCACCTCCTCCACCTGTGCTCCAAGGCAAGTCAGCCTTCTTTGGCAGCAACGTTGCTTTTTTACTGCAGCTAGCCTAGGTTGGTGTGGCTATAATTCTTGCCAAGTGAGCTGTGGGAGAGGAGTACAGGAACGGCCCCAGGCAGGAGGTCACAGACTCCCATCATTCTTACCCAAAACTCTGTTAGTCTTTGTGTTTTGGGTAAATGTTTCTAAACTTATTTTCTGCCTTTGTTAGGTTTCTATATGCTGAAATAATTTTTTAGGACAATTTTGTCCAGTTTTATGCTTGTTTTCTGTGAAAAGGAATCATTTAGTCTCTTCATGTAGCTATTATTAGAAGATCAAATCTGTTTTTAGAACAGATTTGTTAGAGAATAGTATTCAATAAATATGTGTGGAGCATGGTTTATTGAAAGGCAAGCTCTGTGCTGAAGAGCCTTCGGAGAGTGATAAACTCTGTGTCTCAGGATGTCAGATTATTTTGGGAGGTCCATAAGTGTTTGTTGAATGAAAAACTGATCTAAAGCACTGTAAATTTTCTTTGCTTTTATAAGAGAGAAAAATTGGAGAGTCCTAACCTAAAAAGTCCCCTGAAGCTTTGTTTTGATAATAAATGTATTGATTTACTTGAGCCATTGTATTAGATTCTACTAAGATAATAAAAATCCCTTTCTCATCTACTTCTTAAGAAGCCTTTTCAGAGGTTCAGAACAACTTGTTTTTCATTTAAATAATATTAAAAAAAAAAAAGCAAGCAGAGAGACTATAGTGTAGGTTCCTTAACATGGCATCTGCCCCTTTCTAGTTCAGACTTTTGCACAAGGTTGTTAGAAGGTCAGCTGATGTTCAGAGAACATGTCAAAGGATGGTATTGTGTTTAATTATCCAGTGTTTTCCCTTAGGGGCTTAAAAATTCTAGCTCTGAAGAAAGCCATCTTGAGCTGGGTATTTCTGAACTATTTGGGGTTTATACTCTCTTTAGAATGTTCATTAAATCTGAAACGATCCATCAGAGGTCTCAGATTGACAGCTTGGATCAGCCCACAAACATATTTTATTTGGCCTAAACAATACTTTAAGGGTATCCCATTTAAAAATCAGAGATTTTAGGTAGCAATACAGATTTCCTAATTTGAAAAACTCACAGCCCAGCTTTATTCCCTCAAGGCAACAATGAGCCCAGAACCTTCAGAAGTCACAGAAACTCCTGGCCTAGCTCAGCCCAATTCCCTTTTCATATGACCTCCCTACCGGTGTAGACATTTGATCTCATGACTTCTGGGGCTGAGGTTTCAAAGGCCAGCCTGCTACCAGGAGGACATGCTGGTAACCAGTGGAAGATTAAGCTGCATGCATCATACAAGAACTTAGATCAGGTAGAAGGCATTTAAACCCAGGGTAGAGAATAACTTTATAGCCAAGATATATACATGACATAAATGACAATTGAATTGAAGTGATATAAATGTCATTCATTTATTCATTCACTCCCTGATTCACAGAGAATTTATGGACGGAGTGGGTCAGTTCACTCTTATCTCCAGCCAAGCCTAGAGATTCCTGATGTATAATAAGCATAATATTTTCCACATGTAATAAAATAAGTGTCCCATACATAGTCTGTAAATAAATGAACAAGTGAATGAATTGTATTCATTTTATTTCATTACCCTGGAAAATGAGATAAAATTTCCCACTCTCTGCCCCTCTAGCAACACTCAAAGTTCAATTTTAATTGGTTTAAAATTGGTATCTAGTGTTATTAATAAAGACTTTCATACCTTGTTAATGAAAACAAAAAGGAGGCTCCCCCTCTCCTGAAAATATTAGACATTTTACCTGTGATTAAGACTGAGCAGTCACCATCTCCTAAGGCAGAAAATCCCAAGTTGGTGGGATCAGGTAGTTTATGATTATAGAGAAGACTGGGCAGCCTTCCAGTTTCTACATGAAACTGGGGAGAGTAGTATCAGAAACCAGAAAGGGCTCTTCCTTTGAGAAGCAGGTTAATCTCCTGTAACCAATAAGAGAGCAGAGAAAATACGAACCAGTCTAAAACAGACTAACAAAAGTTCAGGATTATAAGCCAAATTCGTAAGATCTGTAAATATCAAGGAAAACACAGATTTTTAAAAACATATTCCTTCTTCCACTCATAGCTTAAATATATTGTGGTCAGAAGCAGGTATTATAAAGCCTACACTCTGATAACTCTACTCCAGGAGGCAAGCCTCGAGGGAAGGAGAGACACATACAGAGAGAGAGAGAGAGACAGAAAGAGAGAGAGAGGATTGGGAGCACTTCAGAGAAAAGATCCAAGAGAAAAGTCTGGGACTCTGCCACCCAGCTCACTGGCCCTGAGAGGGTCCATGGCAGATGTTTGGAATGAAGCAACTTGACGGTTGCTTCCTTATAAAGGGGCATCCTTATAAAATCAGCTCTGGCGAGTGATATTCCTGATACTTGATGGGTTGCCAGAAGTTAGAATATTTTGTTTTTCTCTTAAATCTACACATACTGCTTAGAAGCTGCTGGGTTTCTATGTACAGTTATAGACCCCAGCAATAATTTTCAAACATCACGTAACATGTATTATCAATCCAGGCACATGTAGCTATTTGGACTTTGGGAGACAGTGGAGTATCGTAAAGAAAAAGAAAGCATTGCATCAGGAATCAGGAGGCCTAGGCCAACAGTATTTTTGAATCAATGTGACTTTAGCAAAAGTGCTTAGCTTTGCTGAGGCACTGCCTTCTCTTCAGGGCAAGAACCGAGTCCCTCCCCCACCCCCGTCATTGCTGCTATCTCCATAAATCCCAGAGGGAAATGATACTCAGCCTGTTTCAGAGCTGCAAGGCTCACAACCTCCCAGTCGGGATTTTAGACTTCGGTCCACGTAAAGAGATCCTGGTCTTTTAACAGAACTAGAAATGTCCTCAAATCGAGAATAGGGTTACAGAATTAAAAATAAATAAATAAATGGAGAGCCATCTGTAATTCGCAGTAAGAAAAGACCTATAAAATGAATTAAAATGTATGAGTCCAAAATGAATAAGAATGCCGATTGCTATGAATATCCGAATAGTGCTACTTTCTAATTGCTTCACTTGCAACAGAGAGAAATAAAATTGTGAGAGTGTGAAGTGTATAAAGGATTCTACCGCTCTCTCGGGGCTCCGAGACCCACAGATTGGAGAAAGTAAGTGAGTGCCTTTCTGACCATTGAATTCCTCACTCTTACTGCAAGTTAGAAAGCTCTAAGGAGGACTTTAATGAAACGTCTTTGCACTTCTGAAAAGAGAACCGAAACAACTGGGGTGACAGCGCCACCTAGTGCCCGCCGAAAAAACTTGCTGGCGATCCCTTAGCGGTAATTGGCCCCAGTAACTTCTATGAAGTAGGGCAAAGAAAATAAATCCATCAAAGCTGACTAACGGAGGGAAATGCCAGCTGAAAGCATTTTCGATTCTTGATGCCTTCAAAAGCCAAGAAACTTAATCCTTGCCTTATGTTTCTTTCTTCGTGCCCAAAAGGCAGCCAAGCTCGTCACTAAACCAAGGGAGGTGAAGCAGGTCACTAAGTTTATAATGTAGTTGGTAACTGGTTTTCATTTTTTCTCCGCATCCTGGCAGCAGGAGATAGGGAGCTTGTTATAACTTAGAGGGGGCTCCTGGAAAGCCTGCTTGCTGGGTGTATTTCTGTAGGCGTGGGCTCGCTGGGAATATTATTACCTCATGGAGTCACAGATTTAATAGCATTTCTTCCACTTCATTCAGCACAGCACTAAGTTAGTGACTCCGGCTTGAGCACATTACAGACGCGCATCGTTCCCGATAGCATCACATCTTCGCGGTCCCATGTGGGTCCCAAGCACACCGCCTGCCTCGGCACACATTCGGCACACGCGCTGTTCTTGCACTTGGAGGCTTTCTGCCGGCAGTGTGCCGGACCTCAGCGGTCTGCCCCTCCCTCTCCTCTCTGCCTTTCCCTTCTTCTTTCCCTCGCTTTTATTTGCCTCCCTCCGCTCTATCATCATGACGATCATTTTGGAGCACTCCCCCTGTTCCAGGAGCGTGACAGGTGCTTCACACATAATTTGTCATTTGGGACATGGCTGCGTGTATCCTGTGCACCAGGAGACCTCGGCTCTCAGGGAAGCACCATCAGGGGAGTGGGGTGGCTACTCTCTCCCTCACTGCTTTCAGTCTTACCATGTTTCTACTACGCCGAGGGGGCTTCGCTAGCAATGACACTCCTGACCGCTGGCTCTCACTCCTCTCAGAAGAGGAGGGGAATGCTTTAATCTGATCGACTGCTGTTTGGAGGCCCCTAGGGCTTGTCTAGCCCTGAAACCACCCTTCTTCTCCCTGGGAGCCAGGCTGCCTGGGGGGAGCATGAATTCTGGTCTGTTTCTCATTCTGTACGTTTCCCAGGGCTGAAACTGTCCCTGTGCTGTCCATTGACTGGGTGGGCAAGTCTGTTCAGTCTTGGGGTTCAGTGGGAGGAAAGCCCACTTACCTACAGATCTAAACCACAAGGGCCGCTCTCAGCTCTGTCGGTGTAGATGATGTTTTCATTTCCCTTCTCTCTTGTTTCAGAACTTTAATGGGTTCTCTCTTGGAGCACTTAAAACTCCTAACCTTTAGGAAAATATTTCATTGCTATTTAAATACAGAGCAGATGGGACTGGGATTATTTGAAGTCCAACTTCAGATGATTCAAACCCAAATAAGGGTTTTTGTTTTTGTTTTTTAATTTGAGAACCAATTGGCTCTGGTGTAGAGAAGGTTCTGGACTGGTGATCAGAAGATACAGGCTTTATTCTGGGCTTGAAGTCTTCCAGCTTTGCAACTTTGAGTGAGCAGCTGCTCTCGGCTTTGGCTTCTCCACCCTGGCTTCTGTGATTTCAAGGTCAAGGCACTACGATATGCAGGTACTGTGAGGTGGTGATGCCCATCTTTGTTCAGGGAAGAAGCCTTGCATACACTTGAAATAAGCCACTATTTCCCTTTCCCCATGTTGGGAAAGACTGTGTGGCTTTCCAGAACATTCTGAAAGCATTCCATAGCATTCCTGGCAGTGTCTGCCTAACTAGTTACCCCCTTTGCCCCTGCCACACTTACGAGCAAGCCTTCAACCCTTTTTATACGTTGTTATACGTCTCTGGTGGGGGACAGCTGGGATGTTAGATTTTTGCTTTTGAACCCCAAACTGGGACTCACGCATTGACAAATTATTTTCTTTGTTTTGTGAATTTGTTCTACCATTACTCACTTCCAGTCACGTTTAGTTTAGCCTTTATCACTGTGGCTTTATTGAGAAGAATGATCCATATGGACTGTGGAGTCCTGCCTAGAGGAAAGTGTAAGAGGGTAGCAGGAACACTGCCTCTGCCTTGCAAAGATAAGGAAAGGACATGGAAAAGGGATGGAATCTGACCTTCCCCAGTGTTATCCCTGCAGCCTTGCTCTTGACCCCGAACCTCACCTTAGTTTTAAGACATTTTAGCACCAGTTTAGGTTGTCATTTCCCTTGAAGTAATTGCTTGTTCCTCCTGGCTCTGACACGCTGGACATGCTGGGCACCATCTATGCCAAGAACCTCCCCCCCTTCATTCCAAGTTCCGCCCTACTACCCCCCTTTCTGCCAAGGAGGTCAGGATGGGCTTTGCTGTGGATTTACCGGTTAGAGAAGAGCTGGCAGAGAACAGGACTGATGACGTATGTTGCTATTAATGCCAACTCTAGACCCTTGATAAATAGGAGTCTCCTTTGTTTCTTGTCTCCTTTCCATGGTGAACTCATCCCTTGTACATGCTGTTAATTCCAAAATTGATATCTCCAGCCAGAACCTCTCCTCCAAGTTGCAGACTCGTGTCTGTCTGTCTGTCTATCTAGCTACCTATCTCGATGGTTTATATGGCAATTATCTGTATATAAATCTCACGGCCTCCTTATCAGCAGGAGGAAGCACCTGGATGCCCAGCAGGTGTCCCAAGGTCAGCATCTCCCAGACTGAGCTCCTGCTGTTCTCCTCCTCCGTCTGCTCTGCTTTTAGCCCTGTTCTTGGCTTTCCCCATATCAGAAAGTGGCATCTTTCCAGTTGCTGGGACCAAACCTGGGAGTCATCTTTGACTCCTCTCTTGTTTGTATTCCTTGTCTGATCTGTCAGCCAATCCTGTCTTCTCTACCTTCAAATCCGAACCAGGTTTTGACCATTTCCCCCCATTTGTACTGCCACCACCCTGGTCCCAACAGTCCTTACCTCTTGACCAGACTTTGGCAACAACCCCTCGTGGCTCTGCTGCCTTCTTCTTGCCCCCTTTCAATCTGTCCTCAGCCCAGAGGCCCACATGATCTTATTAACATGTGCCAGTCTGTGACACTCCACTCAAAACCTTCCATGGCCTCTGGGCTGTGCCCCTGTCCTCTCTGCTCTCACAGCCTTCTTATTCTGCTTCTGTCACATCAGTGACTTTTCTTTTCCTTGGACACATGAGGCAGCTTCTCACCTCAGAATGTGTGCCACTTACTATGTCCCCTGTGTGCGACTCTCCCCCTGGAGCCCAGGTGGCTCACCCTCCGCCCCCTTACCAGAGGTCTTTGCGCGATGGCGAGAGCCCCTCTGGCTCGTCTTCTAAGATGACCTCCTTCCTCACCAACACCAGCCTCACCGTCATCTCCGCCTCGTGTCCTTAGCGCTCCCACGGTTTAATATTCTTTATTTGCTGCTTGCTTATACTGTCTCCTCCACGAGAACATAAGCTCTGTTAGGACAGGGATTTCACTAACTTTGTTCCTGGCTGTATCCCCAGCAATGGGAGCCAAGTGCTCAGTACATGTTTGTTAAATAAATGAAAGAGATGAGGAGCAGGAGGAGACGCAGTGGTCACCCCTCAGGTGAGCACTGGGGACCTTGAACAGACAACCAACCAGTTAAAACATGGAGTGTGGTGCACTTGGGTGATAAGAATTAACTCAAAACAGGGCTAGGTTCTGATGCCAGAAATTTTATTATCAGAGATTTATTTTTCTGTTTCGAGTTATTATTTACCCTAACTTGATCTGAGTCACTGCCATGTCACTGAGCTGAGGGCTGAGGGAACAAATATGGTCCATGTTCTTGTGTGGAGTAGGATGAACGTGAGAAATTCACACATAAGTAGATCATTTCAGTATACACTGATAAGTCAGTGCTGAGGCAGGCCATTTGGGGTCAACAATTTAGGTCTCCTGAGCCATTTTCACTTGGATTTGTGTGGTTTTTTTGGTTGTTGTTGTGGTTGTTTTCTTGTTGTTGTTTTTTTTTTTACCAGTTTCTGTAGAAGAGTATATTTTGGTGGACAGGGATGGAAGGGAGAAATTATACAAATTTACTCATGAAGTGCATCCTAAATAAGAGTCTTCAGGAAAAGGTAATTGAGGGCAATCATTGCTGAATAATATTTTGATGGCCTCCACTCCTCTACTGAGAACTAATTTACTGTTTACTTTAGATAAATCTTATAAACTCTCGATGCCTAGTGATTTTTCTCTGCAAAGAGAGATTAATAAGATCTTAGTTCCATCAAAGGAATCATGCACAGTAGGACTGGACAGGCCCTTGTCTTCACCTGGATCTATGCACAGAACCAGCAGCCCATTGTAAGAACACCCTGCTCTGGGATGGCACCACTGTAAAGCGTTATTGACCATTCCTTGGCTCTGTGCTCCCTGAAAGCCTGGAATTGTGTTTCAGTTGTTGGCTGGGGACATTGAGCTCAGGGACCCTTCCTAAGCAAAACCAGAGTATTTCTGTAACTTGGAACTTAAAAAAAAAACCAAGGACAATGTTTTGCTGAGAACTAGACATCCTTCATGGAATTGACTCTACTTGGTTAAAGATTTACCTTGAGCTTAAAGGCTTAACTGGCCTTCAAGTGCCAAGGGTAACTTTTCTGGGGAGTGTGCCCTGGTATCTCTCCCCTCACCCCCACCCAGTCTGGATCAAGCGAGCCTCTTTTGTGTACCTATCACACCATGCCTTTCCTGCACTAAAGCCTCCCCAGAGTTAGTCTACCCTTTGCAGGTTGAGTACAGGTCTCCAGAATGCCAAGTCTGCCCAAGAATGCTGACTCTGGCTGCAAGTTTGGGGGTCCCCGGAGGTACCCTCACTTTAGACTAGCCGGGTACAAATTTGGGCTGGGCATCCCCAAAGACTCCTTCGGGTTTAATAATTCACTAGAAAGACTTACAGAACTCACTGAAAATGCTATACTTAAGCAGCCAAAAGAAGAGATGCGTAGAGAGACATCAGGGACGGTTCTTTCATCCTCAGGGATGTGTTATCTTCCTGGAGTGTCCCCGTGTGTGACGATTCACCAAGTGTTGCCAACCAGGGAAGCTCACCCAAGCTTCAGTGTCAGAGTTGCCATTGAAGCTTCATTACGTAGGCATGCTTGATCGATCACTGGCACGTGGCTGAACTCAAGCTCCAGTGCTCACCCTTCCCTGGATGTCAGGCTCACATCAAGGGGCTCAAGCCCCAAGCCTCTAATCATTGTAGTTGGTCTCTCTGGCTTGGGCTATCCTCATCCTGAGTCACCTGTCTGCATTAACTATCAGGTATAGTTGGAGGGGCTTTACAGGAATAACGAAGACATTCCAAACACTGAGAAATCCAAAGGGTTACCTCCCAGGAACCAGGGACAAAGGCCAGCTGGATTCTTTGTTATACACAGTTCCCAGGACACTGTCTTTATGGCTGCATGTTTACCCATCTCCCTCATTAACTTCTTGAGGACAGGAAATATGCTGCCTCCTTGTTCATCGTGGTCTTTGCAGTAAACGCAAAGTAGGCGCTCAAAAAATATTTACCACACGAATAAGGAACAAACTGCAGTTATTAGGCAGTTTATTCCGGTTTTAATCCTAAACCATCACCATTAGGGAGTTATTAAAATCCTAAGGCACATGTAGCTAAAGCAATTGTCTCAGTCTAGATTCTTCTTGTGCATTGTTTGGTTCCCTTTAACCTACTGATTTTCTCCTGTATCTCATGTCAGCCCACTCCTAACAAAGTCCCAGCCACTTCAAGTCAGAGTCATGGCTCTCTTATACTGAGATTGATATACTTAGTGCAGTGTGGAAATTCACAACGTCTCCATCTACTATCTTTATTAGTCTTAACTCCTAGCTACTGCACAGATCCTTGTAAATGCAGGGGTAATATTAAGTTTCTCTTCTTAAATATTTTCTCTGCCAGAAACTGCCTGCTTTACTTGCTTTAATCCTTTCTGCTGCTATGGTACTGCTAACATGGGCTGACACAGGGCAGAGAGGTTTTTGACTGCCCTGTCTTTCTTCTTTTCAAAGCTATTCCCAGGTTATTCCATTATGAAGCAATCACTTTTTAAAGGCGAACATCCTTCCCTCTCTTTATGACTTCAGATACCTTTATTCTGTGATTACTTTTTATGTTGCGTTATTAAATATCTCCCTGACTATCCAAAATAACTCCTTCCCACTAGCTATGTTAGTCTAAGATTTTATTTCTAACCTTTTCCTGCCAGCCACTGTGTGGAATGTATGTGGAGGGTAAGAGCAGAAGATGTCAGGGGAACCGGGCCTGGAGGAGACATGAATAGCAAACCTTCCCTCTGAGGGCAACAGGAATGGAAGATTCTCCCTCTCCAACTAGCTGTGTGTGTTCCGGATAAGAGTTTTGTTATGCCAACACTGAAGTGGCATTAGCTTGCCCGCAGCCGAGAAGAGCACTTGCTCATGAATCCAGGAGACATTTGAGGAGGGGGAGGTGAGCAGGGGCAGGTTTGCAGGGGTAAAAGGAAGGTGTTTCATGAGTGTTGGTCTCATTTCCGGAGAATACAAAGCATCCCTCCAAAGAGTTAAGACGGTTTAAACATTGCTTAAATATTCCATACCCTTTCCAGAAATCTGAGGAAAAAAAAAGTAAGCCAAAGATGGCCTTACCCTTATAAAAAAACAGTGCAAAATATATGACAAGGACATTGGTTTCATCCAAGGTCATAAATGTTCAAAGTCCACCTCTTGAAGGACCTGTGATGTGAGAGAGCATGCTGGTCCTTTTCTTCTTTTCACTTCTCTTTCTCTTCCCTTCCTCCTTTGATACAGAACAATAGGAAGACTGAGACAATGGGACAGGCTCTTGTCGGCTTTTGTAGGGAGCCTGCTGGGGTGGTGAGGGCCACCTGAAGGGATTACAATTCCGGGAAAGGTGAGGCAAAGGGGAGCCCAGGTCCCATCCACATCCAACCCCTGACAGAAAGGCTCGCTCTCTATTGTGTGTATGGAGTAACAGTGACATCCTGTGGCCAGTCTGGTTGATCTAAGTGGCTTCTTTATAGATAAAGAAGAAGACCATTTTGTTTGCACTGAAAGGTGAGCCCCTTGTTGGCTCCTTCTCCAGACAATACACAAAAGCAGGAGGGGCGGGATTCCCACCACAGGCTTTCTGGCATCTCCATCCTGCAGCTGTCTCTGATTTAGGTGGGGGACATTCTTGGGACTGAAATTATGTCTGTTTTTATGCTTGATCAATTTAAATGTTACCATTTGAGTGTTGAGTGAACCATAATAATCACCATGAGAACAGTGTGAGAAAATAGTGACAGGAGAGAGAAGCACTTCGCTTCTTCGTAAGACATCCCAGAGGATTAATGCAGAAGAATCTGTTACTAAAAAAATACCTAAATTGCTTGACATTTAGCGGCATTTTTTTTTTTTTTTTTGAAGTTTTGGAAGCAATAACTTTACTTTGACCTTACTTAAGAGACAAGAGGTCTGGGGAAGAAAACAACTCTGATCTTAAGTTATTGTAACATTCTTACAAAATCAGGTTACGTGGCCAAGTGTGTGGCTGTGCTTATAGGGGCCTGGGAGTTGTGTGTTCCAAGACTTGCGTGCGTAACCTCCCCTACTGTTAAATGCAGGTGGGTCCCACCCTGGCACATGTGCACGCCCTGGGTGTGATCAAACAGCGAGTGTGATGCCTCAGGGCTCTGGTGGTGGGTGTGAGCTGAGGGAATTCACTTTCCTTAGGGATGCCCACCATCTTGTGGTTTCCATTAGAAAGATGCTGTTACCCTGAGACACCTCTTGACCTGGGCTGTGTTCTAGGCGTCCCCAGGGTCTCTGCTCTGGGAGTAAGGCCAGGGAAGCATGGAAGTGAAAAAAAGAAGTTATGCTCTGGAGTTACACAGACCTGGGTTCCAATCCCAGCTCACTACTCATTAGCTCTGTGCCTTTGGGCAAAGTCCTTAAATGTTTGGGGTCTTCTCCCAACCTCAGGAAGGGGTTAATAATAAGCACCCCTGCCTGGGGTGTGGGGAAGAATCCACACACAAGGCAGGGGGAGCATCCATGCGCCCAGCCTGGGACCCAGCCCACACACGGGAGCTGTCCCGGGTTTGCTTCATCCACAGGCACGGGCCCTGGGTTGAAGGCAACTTAGTAGGAAGGCTCTCTGTCCTCCACTCTGAGCTTGGCAGAAGATCCCTGTCCCTGCCTACTGCAGAAGGTTGGAAAAAGTGAGAAGTATGTTGGGGTGTGTGTGTGTATGAGGGGAAGTTGGGCGGGTGGGTATGTCGTATGTGTGTGGTATGTGTGTGGGGGGGTGTATGTATGGTATAGTCTGTGTGTGTGTGTGTGATTTGTGTGTGGTATGTGTAGTGTAGTGTGTATGTGGTATGTGTGTATGTGGTGATGTGTGTGTGTGTGTGTGGTATGTGTGTGTAGTGGTATATGTGGTATATGGTGGTGTGTGTGTGTGGTAGTATGCTTAATATGTGATGGAGTGTGTGTATGTGTGATGCTATGTGTATGTGGTGGTTTGTGTATATATATATATATATATATATAGTATTTGTGGGTATGTGATAGTGTGTGTGGCGTGTGTGCATGTGATATGTGTGTGCATGTAGAATGTGTATGTGGAGCTGATGGTGTATGTATATGATGGTGTGTGTATGTGGTGGTGGTGTGTGTGCACGGTAGTGGTGTGTGTGTGATGTATATATGTGGTGGTGTGTGTGTGTGTGTGATATATGTGTGTGTGGTGTGTGTGTGATTGTGGTGGTGGGTGTGTATGTAGTGGTATGTGTGTGTGCTTGTGTTGTGTGTGGATATGGTGGTGGTGGTGGTGTGTGTGTGTTGGTGTGTGTGTATGTGATAGTACGTGTGTGTATGTGTAGGTGGTGGTACATGTGTGTGGTGTGGTAGTGTTTGTGCATGTATGTGTGTGTGGTGTGTGTATGTGTGTATGTGGGGGTGTGTATGTGGTGGTAGTGTTTGTGTGTGTGTGGTTTGCGTATGTTGTGGTAGTATTTGTGAGTGTATGTGGTAGTGTGTGTGTGTGTATGTGGTGGTGTGTGTGTATATGTGGTGGTGGTGGTGTATGTGTGTTGTGTGTGTATGCGGTGGTCTTTGTGTATGTGTGTATGTTTGTGTGGTTTGTGTATATCGTGGTAGTGTTTGTGTGTGTATGTGTGTTTGTGGTTTGCATATGTTGTGGTAGTGTTTGTGTGTGTATGTGGTGGTGTGTCTGTGTATGTGGTGGTGGTGGTGTGTGTGTTGTGTGTGTATGTGGTGGTCTTTGTGTGTGTGTATGTGTGTGTGTGGTTTGTGTATATCGTGGTAGTGTTTGCGTGTGTATGTGTGTTTGTGGTTTGTATATGTTGTGGTAATGTTTGTGTGTGTATGTGGTGGTGTGTCTGTGTATGTGGTGGTGGTGTGTGTGTTGTGTGTGTATGCGGTGGTCTTTGTGTGTGTGTATGTGTGTGTGTGGTTTGTGTATATCGTGGTAGTGTTTGCATGTGTATGTGTGTTTGTGGTTTGCGTATGTTGTAGTGTTTGAGTGTGTATGTGGTGGTATGTGTGTATATGGTGGTGTGTGTGTATGTGGTGGTGTGTGGGTGGTGTGTGTGTATGTGATGGTGGTAATGTGTGTATGTGGTGGTGTGTGTGTGGTGTTTGTGTGTGTATGTGTGTGTAGTGTGTGGTCCAGGCATGCACACACAGGCCTTCACTGCCCGTCATCCAGGGCGGGCACTGGCCACGGTAGAGTGAGATGTGAGGCTGCCCGGAGGCAATCACCATGCTCAGGAAGGGGACAGAAAGAGTGAAAGGAAGGGACAGGGTTAGGTGAGCCAAGAAAATGCCAATAAAGGAAAGAAATGGAGAGGATTAGTAAAAAGTAAGATTTTCAGCATTGAGTATTCTCCTAGGCCATTTTAAAGTTCTCCAAAATCATGATAACTTAATTCCTGTGTCAATAACAGTTTCACTACTTTCTGTCTAGTGGCAGAAAAAAGGGCAGGGCGAAGTTTCCTTCCAAAGGGCAAAAATCTCATGTTTTAGTCCACAGGTGACTTCAGTGAGAACACGAAAGGGATGGCTCGCAGCTGTTCGGGTCTCTGTCTTAGCAGATCAGTCCATTGTGCCTGCCAAAGTGATACTTTTTCGATCTCTCCATTTTCTATTTCTTGCATTTCTGTGCCTCCTCTCCCTCTTTCTCCCTCTGCCTTTCTTAGCGGCTCCCAATTTGGGGGGCAACTCTTGGCCTACACAGATGGCGTTTACTGACTTGGTCTCAAAAACTTTTTTGCTTTCCAATTTTCTCACTAATTTCTTCATGCCTCTGGGCACCCACCCTGTTTCGCTGCAGTTTCTACTTGTGCTAAGTGACAGATGGATTTCCCACATCCTGGCTGTAAAAGAAAAACAATTTGTTGGAAGATAGGTTCACTTAGGTGTCGATAATAATAAAAGGGAAATAACGTCACAGTGTCTATTGGAGACAGAGTATGAAATCACTGTCCTTGTAATCACTGGGGGAAAAACAAAGTTGAAACCCTTAGAGGGTATTGGAAAGGCATCTTGGCTGGAAGATTCGACTGTAGCGATGAAAAGGCAGAGAAATAAAGCAAACCACGTTTTTACTTGCTTGGACGGAGGTTTATTTATCCTGGTCATGTGAAGCTGGGGCCAGCAGCGCTGACGAGGTTCACTGCCCTTCCCTGTTTCTCCGCGCTTGGGCAGAGACGACATGAAGATGGGCCAGTTTGCTCACAGGACATGCACAGGACAAGGATCTCTTTTGGGCAACAAATGCTTGAAGTTTCTGATTACACATTTAACAGAGCTAATTACGCTTCACATTTATTTGGGAAAACACAATAAACCCAGTTTTATACACTAAGATCTACATTTTTGAGTATGTGGCCCAGGAGCGTGAATGCGGTTCCAGAAAGTGCTTCATGTAAATCAGTTGATGCCCATATGGAGAGCTTCAGGGCAGCCCACAGATGATGCTAGCACAGTCCAGTTGGCACTTTCCTCGTGTCCTCCCTCCCATGCTCTTCTCCCCCTCCTCATTACCACACTGCAGTTTCCCCAAGTTCGTGGGAAAGAGAGCAAACTTGAGAGGCTCTGGTGGCTGGATGGCCCTTAAGACTTGGCCATTCCCTTTCTTCCTCTGCAAACATGGAGCTAACATTAGAAAGTATGAAAATGTTTTCTTCTCATATTAGGCTGAAATACAGGGTTCTAACTTATCTCCTGAGTGTCAGTTGGGATGTTTTTCATCCCAAGGGACAGAAACTCCAATTTCTAGTGGCTTAAATATTAGACGAATTTGCACAACCTTTAAGTAGGATGCCTTCAGGGAGTCTCCTAGGGTCCAATAGGATAAATCAGGACCCATGTCTTTCCTTCTTTCTGCTCCACCCATTAAATTATCTTCTTCGTTTTAAGACTAGCTCCACTCCTGGTCACGGAAGTGTTCCCAATGCCATTGGAGTCGCCACATACCTCTCTGTCTATAGAGAAAGGCACGAGAGTGTCCGTGGGTGTACACTCAAGTGAGGTTTTTCTTCTCTCTCTTTTATTTTGGGGGTGTGTATCAAAACCCTGGATCTGATTGGATAAACTTACATTCTCTACCTGTCCTGAAGTAATTGCTGAGTTGCTATGCCTAGGGGATATCAGGTGCTAATCGTTTTATGCCAACAGGAGCCCCCCCCCCCCAACCCCCAAGCTGAGGGAGCGTGGGGCAGGAAGAAGCTCCAGTTATATGCTGTCACATTGGAAGGGATCTCCTCTATCGCTTCTTCTTCTGTTTTTATGGATCTCTCTTTCCTCTTCATTATCGCATGTAATAATCCAGTTGTCTAGAATGTCCTGAGTATTAGGGTTGGTATACACTGTCTTTATTAAGCCGCCACCTGTAGTATTGATGATTTGAATGGTGTCCATAGAATCTCTGTGTCCCATTGAGCGCAGTTCTGTCCCTGACACTTCTGATGTCCTCCTGTGGGGAGAGCCTCAGTAATTCCACGGAAGGAACAAATATGGTGCTTCACTTGGATCCTGAGCTATGGTCCTTCTTCCTGGAACAGAATGGGCTCCCTTGGAGTGAGGCTATTCAGGGTCCGGTAGGTAGAGGAAGCCATATATATGCAGGTGCTGGCAGCTTGAACTACGTGAATTTCTGCTTTTCTGGAGTATCTTCTGGGGATCTGGACTCCTGGCCAAGCAAAGCCTCTTTAAACAGTGTGCTTCTACAGGCTGAACTGGGTATTTCATCACATTTCTCCTTCCTTCCACATCGATTATTTATTTATTTATTTATTTGCACCAGAGAAGGGAAGGAAATCAGTCCACTGGCCCATCTACACTCAAACAGGCTTGGTTATAAAACTTGCAAGCGACCCAGACACTGCATTTCCTTCCTTCATGGAAGAAGAGCCAATAAGAATTCTGGGACCAAGGCAAAAATAAAACACCAATTCTTATTATCTGACTATTTATACTAGGTGACTCACGAAGCAAGCCATAAGGGTCAGGTTAATTCCCACTACTGCCGGGGGTTGGGGGTGAGGGATGGTGTTGGGGGGGGTGGTAGGGGTTAGACGTACTGGAAAGGAGATGTGCCTGTCTGGTGCTAGCAATGTGAGCTACTTGGTGGTCCAGTGGAGCGGTGAACGCTGAGACTTGCCTGCTGCTGTGAGATCCTCTAGCATGCCCTGGCAGTAAGGGGGAGGATTCGACCTGGATACTGTTGAGTCCTGACCATTGTTTTGTACTCTCTCCTCTAATAAAAATGGAGCAGAGAAGCAGGCCATCAATATATGTGTGTCTGCCTGGAGAGCAAGGAGAGACCTTGGCTATGGACCAGGGGCCACCACACTTTGCAGTCATGTAACAAGCTTATATCATCTCCATGACAACCTCCGAGAGCCCCAGGGTTCTTGTGCCAGGGCCGGCCAGTTAGGGGGGTGATGGGTGCTAGGGGCCCGGAGGGGTGCCAGGCCTCTCACATCTCACGAGTGAAGACTTCCGGAGCAGGCAAACTCAGGTTTGGGGCTCTTCATTCTTGGAATTCTGATTTGTCCTCTTATGAATGCTTGCATTCCTTTTTTAGCTGAGTTTCCTCTTTTGAGAGTTCTCTTGCCCGACAACCTCTTTTTGCTTGAAATGCTCTTTCTGGAGCTATACTCATATAGTTAATCACTTGTGCTTGCTTGATGTCATTCTGTTTCCTTGAGTTTTTCAGTTGAACTCTTGAAGGCAATCTTCTGAGGTCTTTGTAGGGGGCACTTTATTTTTTACCTTCCTATCTGTCCTTGACCGCTGCCTTTTCCTTCTCTGGCTTCTATCACATCAGTTTCTCTTGGCTTCCTTTAAATCTTCTCCAGCAGCTTCACTTCCACAACCCACCTCATTGAGTTGATCCACGGAATGCCCCCCAAGCCGTAGCCATGCCAGAGAAGGCTGGTCGGAGAGTCCTCTGGTAAGGAACTTTGCCTGGAGGACCCTCTTGGGTGAAGGAGAAGGGGAGGCTCCCCATTCTGCTCCATGTGCTCCCTCCTTTCTGTCCCACAGTTTGGTATGCTTTCCCCTGGACTCCTGCCCCTTCAGCACTTTCTCTCCCTGCCCTGGTCTCCCCCCAACTATTTCTGCACTGCAACTTTGCCTCTTGTTGGCTGTCAGTAGTGTGCACTAGAAGAAAGCACAATCCTCCCCCTCAGTAGGATCTCTGTGGGCAAAATCATGACCCCAATACTGACAGTGTAAGTCAAGGGTACCCGAATTTGCCACCGCATGTTATGCCACTGTAGCCTGAGGGTTAATTGGAACTAAAAGCACTTAAAAACCAGCGTATATGAGAAAAACTCTTCACCTCCCCTAACTACCTGAAAATAAAGTATAAATTTGCCGGTTTGTGAAGGAAGTTTACGTGTATAAAGGAAATTTCCACTTATAAAGATATCTCAGAGAGCTGCTCCTTGGAGACAACTCTTACCACCCAAAGACTTGCATCTTCCTAAAGGACGACCTTTCTTACTGCACATCTCCTCCCCTCCTCTGCCTATGACCCACCTGCCCAGCCGAGAGGCCTGACCCCTGTTGTCCTGTGTTTAGCCTAGGATGGTATATAAATCTCAATCCCCTGGTTGCCTCCTTGAGTCTCACTAATTAAACTATTTTTTCCTCTTGTGAATCTGTCTTTTATCAGCTTGGTTCTCAGGTCCCAGCTGTTGAAAGGAGGAGGACAGAAGGAAAAAGATTTTCCTTCCTGTAGAGGCCCTAGCAATTCATTCTGAGGTGGCACCCTTAAAAAGACGTCGAACTTACCCGTGTGGTATAAGCTAGTTGATCTCTAGTCTCCTTTCACTGCTTTCAAGAACGTTCTTTTGTGTGCATGTGCGTGTATGTGTGTGTGTGTGAGTGTGAGTGAGTAAGGCTCCCATCCTAGAGATGGGTCCATGTTTACATCAAGACGTGAGACGTGACTGTCATCTCCAGCTGTCTTCCATACTTCCCACCTTGGACGAGGGGCATGTGGAATATTCTTGGCTGTGATCCCATCACAGATGGCACCCCCTGAGGGCCCGTGACTCCCCCTCAGCCAGCCCATTACTTTCTTTTCCATTGTTGGAAAGGTGGCAGCAAGACCGAGTCTTTCCTCCAAGCCTTCCCTTTCTCTTCAAGTTAGTTGATCTCTTTTTCCCCCCATTCGGCGAAAGATGCGCTGGGAACGTGTTAGGAGAAGATGTGAAATGTGGTAATTCTGCTAAGGTTGGAGAAGTCCTGACTGAGTTGCAGCAAGAAAACAGCTTGTTAAACACCAGCCGGGCACAAGTTTTTGTCTCATTGGAATGCTACTTACTCAATGCTTGAACAGCTCTTGCAACAGCAGGAACCTGGGAGTGTCTCTGGATACAAAAGGCAAGCATGGTGGATGTTAAACTGGCATTCATTTATTGGAATCCATGTTGGGTACTTTTCTCATTTCTCTCCTAGGAAGACCTCGCTGGGGGTCGCTTTGAGTTAGATACACTCATGTTTCAGACATGTAGGCCGCTCACATAGAGGGAAGATAGGCCAGATTTGGAAATGAACTTGATATTCCTGTCATAGCCCTGACAAAATGTGTTCTCACAAAAACAGAGAGGGAGGGAGGGGCGGAGGGATGGAGCGAGAGAGCAAGTGACTGAGCGAGCGCGCGTGCGCGGGTTTTTTGTTTTTGTTTTCGTTTTTTAGTTGAGAAGAATGTCACTGCATTTGAACCACGTTTCAAAGGGTGGAGCGCCACCATGGGCCACCTCAGGCCCCATGCATCAGTCACGGGAAGGGGGTTGCCCTCAACAAATTAATACAGACCAGGTCTACTTCCCCTGCTTTTTGCCCTTCTTCTTGTGCATGCTATTGATTGATATACCTCAGGGACGAGATTCTTCTGACTCAGACACTGAGCAAGTTCCTAAAGAAAATATCAGCTTTAAAAGGGAATAGAGGAAGTAGCAGCGGCAGCAAAAAATCGCTAATCTTTCATTTATAAGAGCTACTGAACATCTGGAGAGCAGGCGGCTCCTTTAACCCCTGGAGTGCAGGAACAAATGAGCACCAAAGGGCAGCCCATGCTAATGTGGGGCCATTAATTTGAATACAATGGAGGGCCCTATGATAAACATCTACCATGCCATCTGGGTTTGCCTTTCTACCTTGCTCGGCTCCTTGGGGCCCTAGAGGCACAGCTTAATGGGAGAGGAAATTCTTTGGAGGTTGAGGAACAGGGAAGCTAGCTTTAAAAAGCAACACTTAGTTTATTTATTTTTATTTTTTTAAAAAAGATTTTGTTTATTTATTTGACAGAGAGAGAGATCACAAGTAGGCAGAGAGGCAGGTAGAGAGAGGGGGGAAGCAGCTCCCTGCTGAGCAGAGAGCCTGATACGGGGCTCCATCCCAGGACCCTGGGAGAGATCATGACCTGAGCTGAAGACAGAGGCTTTAACCTACTGAGCCACCCGGGTGCCCCTAAAGAGCAACACTTTGTTTAAAAGAAAAATGTATAGTGGCTGAAGTGAAAAAAAAAAAGAGATCCAACAAGTTATGGGAAAAATAATGTTTTTTAGTAATAATAATCCATGGGGGTGTTCTTGAAATTAATATTTATGTCTGTTTCTCACTCAACATTTATGGACTTTTAAACCAAATGTCAGTGTGGTGGGGAAGAATAGAAGGAATCAATTGCATCAGGAATGATTTATGTGATGTTCATATTTTGGGGGATAGTATGAGGTTGGGAATTTAGTTGACACTGGGTAATTTTTTCCTATCATGTTTCTATGGGGTACTCCATCTGATGAGTCTTTAACTCCATTAAGAAAATGGAAATGGAGATTATAATACTTGTTTTCTTTATTAGTCTCAGGGGTCTTGTGGGATGATGTCAACATGTAGGGGATTGGCTTCCTACAGAAGCCTGAAATCAACAATCAGTGTAGGAATTAAGATTGTCCTACCCCAGTCATAGCAGTGGCTCCAATTTTAGAAATAGGCAAATATTTCTTTCTTCTTTTTCTTTCTTTAGAGGCAGTGTGGGCTGGGGGTGGGGAGAAAGAGAGGGAGAAAGAGAATCCCAAGCCTAATACGGAGCCTGACATGAGGCTCCATCTCACAACCCTGAGATCATCACCTGAGCTGAAATCAAGAGTCAGATGCTTAACTGACTCAGGCACCCAGACACCCCAGAAAATATTTCTAAGCATCCCCTTTCCTTTGATTACAAAAGATTTCCCCATACCTGCCTAGGGACCACAAGCCAGCAGCCAGGGACTGGATTCATGCCCTCCCCTCCACCCCACCCATAGATTGGGCTGGTTGGCTCAGGCAGGGGTTTAAGATATTTTAAGGTAGTTGCCAACATTGACAAGAACATCTGGATTTTTTATTTCTCTTAAAAAATGGAAAAATCTGGCAACAATGGTGCCCTCAATCGGACACAGCAGAAGTCAAGAGGAGAGGAGATTGTGTAGAAACCCTAGACTCGACATCCTTTCTCTGGTTGCTATGCTTATCCAGGTTTGTTTACAGGCATTTGTGTTTACACTGCTTGTCTAGAGGAAGCTCTGGAAGGTGTTTTTCAGGATGTGGGTATAATAATCATTCAATCAGTCATCAGTCAAACAGATTTTAAGTAATTGGCTCTCATGACTGCAGAGGCCAAGAATTCCAGACCCAGGAAAGCTGATAGTGTAAGTCTAAGTTCAAGTTCAAGTTCAAGTCTAAAGACAGGAAAAGGCTAATGTCCCAGCTTAGAGACAGTCAAGCAGAGAGAAAGAATTCTTTTGGACTCAGATTTTTACTCTATTCAGGCCTTCATTGGAATCTATGAAGACTACTCACACTGGAAATCATTCTACTGATTTGAGTATTAGTCTCATTCAGAAACATCCCAACAGACACAACTCGCCCAGAAATAACATTTAACCAAATATGTGGTCACCTCACGGGTTGACCCATAAAATGAACCATCACACATACCTAATAACCTTTTAGCTTGCATGGGTAGAGAGCAGATCACCTATGTGTTTATAATTTACCTAAAATCCTGACAAGACCATTTGGTTGGGAAGGCCTCTCAACCAGACATTTATCTAGTATGAGGTGAGAGGGCTGGAGACAAAAAGTTTCAAGCTGGACAGTTCCCAGAAAAAACCAGCCAACCAACCAACCAACCAACAAAAAACAAACACCTGCTGATCCAATGTACTTGTACGTTTCTTTCTCAAAGTTCTCTGTGTACCTTCAGTTCTGATGTCATAAAGGGCTACTAAACAGGGCTGAAAGTCTACATACACCTGTGAAATCAGGATGTCCACTCAGTGAGGGCAGGAATGCTCCATTTGCCAGACTCTGGATGATTACCTGGGCATGAGAGTCTGCCCAGGATTTGGGAGTGGATCCCAGGAGTAGTGCCATGAGGATACTTTCCAGGGAAATTCCAATGAAAGCAACAGGCTGCCCTTTGGGGACACATGCCATTATCTGTATTGACTAATGCTCCCTGGGTGTTGGAGGTATTTAAGACTGGATGAGAAGAAGCCAAGCAGAGCATCTGGCCTTAAAAACAGTAAGAACCATAGTCAGAATAATTGTCTAATATCTTAAAAATGGTGAAACCATTTTCACTCAAAGGCAAATTGAGGGGCACAGGTCCCTAGTCACTGTGGATGAGCTGGGACTAGGAATGGCAGCTAGAGTAATTATTTTTCATCAAAGCCTCGAAATGAAGTAGCCATGTACAAAATGCTTTGCATCCCATGACACATAATAAGAATAATATATGTTAGCTTCGTTCTCTTTCTTGACTATTGTTTAAATATAACTGGAGACAGTTTCTTTTTCCTCCTTTTATAAAAATCATTTAAAATGAATGCCCACTTGGTGGCTGATTTCCATCAGCATCAGATTTTGAAATCCTTTCCCCGCTTGCTTTTTGCAGGTGTTCAGGCCTGCTCAGCCGCCTCCTGGGCTGTGGGCATTCCTAGCAGGCCTAAGAAAGAACTAGCACAGCCGTTCCATGGTCTCTCAATAAGAACTCCCTCTCCAGGGCCCTCGCCTACCCCCTGCCCTTCAGACGGGGAGGCCAACCTGTCCAAGTGGGCGTGAGTGGTCATGATTTAAGCAGTGCCAAGTGCTCAGCTCTCCACCGGGAGCTGAGTTCTCTGCCTCGTAGCCTTCCTGGCCATCTGGGCTGGGAGACGGAGACCACCATGGCACCAGAATAACCTTGGCCAGTTCTTCTGCAACTTCTGCTTTAGGAATTGCCATGCCCAACACCGCGGCATGTGACACAAGGCGCACAGACACCGCGTGACCTGGAAAGGCACTGTCCTATTCTCTCACCTGGAGGGCTCCTCTCTTCCAGCCCTGCCCCCACACCCTCTTAACATTCTGCCTTCCGAGCCCATGGAAGGAGTGCTTCCTTACCAGAAGCGAGGCAGGACGGAACACAGGCACATGCACATACATGAGTGTGTGCACGCACACACACACACACACATAAACACACACACACTGGACATACACACTGAAAGCCTAGCTTCCTCATAGGAGGGAAAGGGCTCCCTTCATGGCACATGAGGCAATAACTCCCAGCATCCTATAGGGATCAAGGGGCAGTCTGGCTGGGGAGAGAGTCTGATGTGGTCTTGGGGGAAGGAATGCTCTGGGGTTTATTTTGCTGAGCCTAGGAATCTTACTGCACATTTTCAGTACCATTACACTCTTTGTCTTCGTGCACAAGTTTCCTTTTCTAGTCTCTGCTCAGATCAGTAACCACACACACCTAGCTATTTCCCCCAAAGAGTCCAACCAGCATGTAACATATTATCTTTGTTTGCTTCACATTGGACTTGATGGCCTTTCATGATCTTTTAAGTGGAATACATCCTTAACACTACTAAATGATTTCTTAAAAAGTATGTCTGTGAGAGAGAGAGAGGGAGTGAGAGGGGCAGCAAGTAAGTTTCCTCTCTCCTGCCAGTACCCTAGTCCGAGCTACTGAACTTGTCACTGGGGTGTGCAATGGCTTTCTACCTTGTCTTTCTGTTTTGGCTTTGGCTTCTTCAATATATTCTCTTCATAGAAGCCAAAGTGATTTTTTAAAAAATGCAAACTGTGTGTTTCCCTTCGGTTTAACTGAACAAATACTTATTGACCACCTACTATGTGCCAGGCACCGTGCCAGGTGCTGGGAATATTATGGTGAATGAGACAGACAAAGACTCTACTCTCTGTCCTTATGAAATTCACATTTTAATGGCTCCCACCATTCTTAGGATAAAGTCACAAGCTTTCCAATGATTGATTACAAAGTGATGCCTGCTCTGGCTTCTGCCAAAATCCCTAGCTTCTAACACCTCTCTTTCCAGCCCACACTGCCTTCCACCACACTGGGTTGTGTCAAATTCCTCTCTCCTCAGCGTCTTCACACAGGCTGTTGGATGTTCCTACCCTGTCATTCGCCTTACTCTGAGGCTACATGTCTTTCACATCTCAGCTCACTGTCCTTTGCTCAACAATTTCTTCTCTGGTCCTTCCAATCTATATGAAGTTTCCCTTTGACATTCTTTCCCTTAGAATTGTTTTCTTTCCTTTCCTTTTTCTTTTCTAACACTTACCACACAATGTATTTCATGATCCCCATACTATATGACCAATGTCGTCTTCCCCACTAGACTGCAAGCCTCTGACTAGTAGGAATCGGGTCTGTTTTGTATTTTATTGGATCATCTTTCAAATAGTGTTCAACAAACATTTGGAAAATGAATGAATGAATAAGAAAAGTGAAAAGAGCAGACAACTTAAAAATGACTTTGTACATATATCAGAATTCCTCAATTTTTAATTTTAATTTTTATTTTCTATTTTTAAGGGGGAATGTTTATCGCAAATCATATTTCATGACTGTCAAGAATGAGAGGAGTCTGAGGCACCTGGGTGGCTCAGTGGTTAAGCGTCTGCCTTCGGCTCAGGTCATGATCCCAGGGTCTTGGGATCGAGCCCCACATCGGGCTCCCTGCTCGGCAGGAAGCCTGCTTCTCCCGCTACAACTACAATTCCCTCTGCTTGTGTTCCCTCTCTCGCTGTGTTTCTCTCTGTCAAATAAATAAAAAATCTTTAAAAAAAAAAAAAGAATGAGAGGAGTCTGAGATTTTACCTACTTGCAGGCTAACAAGTTAGCTTGTCACAGTTTTGTGGCTTCTGGAAGAAGCCATGAGACTCCCGGGTCAGAGACAATGGACTTCATTACTCACAGAACAGCAAGCAGCATAAGCATCTGTTCCCCTTCTCCCCATGTCCCACAGGGACGATGGGGATAGGCCCAGAGGGATATGTTACAGGAGAGAATTCCTGAGCCTAGGGAACTTGAATCTTTTATAATGGACAGTAAACATACTTGTCCTTTCCTCCAGAGGAAGATACTGTCTTCATCTTTTAAGACTGTAAGCAAATCTGCCTTTTGTTCTGTGAGGAGACGTCTCTATCTTCCAAAGCTGTTTGCTTACACCCTGGAAAATAGTCTGGGAGGAAGGCATTTAATGCACTGCTCACAAGAGATGCAGAAACATGAGAGATCAATGGAGAATTTTCTCTAACGATATCCATCCCTCATTTTTACACCATCTTAGCTTCTGGTGAACTTTCTATGGGGATGGCAACCCTTCGGCTGTTTTGATTAATCTGACAGAGGCTGGGGCCAGCTCCAATCAATTTGTTCCATGCAGTATTAAGTCCAAGAGCAACAGGACAGTTTCAAGCAGCAGCTTGAGGGCAGCCTGCAGTATTGACCTCACCAGGGCCCTAGTGTCTTACATCCAACTGGCTGAGCAAATCCCATAAAGCTACAGCATTTGACTTGGAGTCAGGCGACTCTCTCCTCAAGTTTCTGAATTGAACTTTCCTCTTGGCCTGAGGAATTAATCCAGGCACGGTGGCTGCATTGGTAATTGACATGCTCCACCTTGGTCCACAAGGAGAAGGTCAAGGGCAACTCTCTTATCAGTAACGATCCTGGCCAGTATGTTGAGGTTTACTTTAAGGCCTTCAAGATCCAAAGTAGCATCACTAAACTCTTCAGCTAGATTCAAAGACACATTTTGGACCTGCCTTTTGTTCTAGAGGGAGAACTGTCTATTTTTCAAGGCTGTTTGCTTCACACACATTCTGGAAAATAGTCTGGGAGGAAGGCATTTAGAATATTATTCACAAGAGGTGCAGAAACATTACAGACCCATGAAGAGTTTTCCCCTTCTTCTAATTCGATGACTCTTATCATCGAGAAAGCTGTCCAAGGGGTGTGCTTAAATAACAAGGCATTTATCCCTCCTGGAAGTTCTCCCAAATAACCAAGTGTAGCCTTATTTTGGAGAGAGCTCCACAGTCATTTGAGGGCTATGTGATATGCTGGGTACATTTCCTTAAACATTAGACTTGAAGTCTCCTATGACTACCTCAGAGGTGCAAAGCGCAGTACCTGACTTCCACATTGGAAGTATAGTCCCAGGAGTGTCCATGTTCCCCCTGCCTAGAAAGCATTATTTACATTTGATGCCTCCTGTCCCTCTCAGGTGAGACCTGTATCAGTTGGAGGGCACAGGCTGACAATACTTCCAACTTGGTCTCCCAACTGACTGGTAAACCTTAAAGTTCAAAGTTCAGTTTAAATGGGTCTGCCCCTTGTTTCTGGCCTGAGCACAATTAGCTCAGCCTGTTCTGGCTGCCCATGCTGTCAGAGGGGAACATTCACATGCCCCGTGGAGTGACTGACAGCTACTGATTGGAAATAGTGGTGAGGAAAACACCCAGAAGTGTTGACAGGTGTTTGAATAGGAGGAGGAGGGATAAGTACTGGGACCACCCCCTGCTATTTTGCCAGACTTGTTAGAGCCATTGGTGGAGGATAGCAGACCTAGATGTCAGTTAAATTTAAGGTGCTTGCATGAGTTTGGTTAGGTGGCACCAAGGTGTTTTCCTTCATTAAGAGGCATCCAGAAAAGTTTATGAAGGACAAATATCATTAGTGTCCATCATCCCCATCTCTCCTGAATTCTGAGATATTCTGTCCTCAAGAGCCAACATAGTTATAATCCTTTCATGGCCAAAGAAGTTGTGTGTGCCATCCTAGGAGCTATAATGTCACCTTTTTCTTGATCATCCCCTATTCACACCCAGATGTTTCTTTCACAGGGGTCAAGTATGAGAGGCACAAAGCCATTTAATAAAACTTAGAGACTTATCATGTCCCCCATTTTGGTGTGTGTAGGCCATTCTAGGGGGACTCAGTGAATAGTACTCAACCAAGTGGTCATCATCCTTATGCTCTGTGACCATGTCTGTCCAACAGGAGAATCTTGGTGGCTAAACTAGAATATGTTTGGGTCCCTTGGCCCCTTTTTGGCTGTGTTACTACCCAGAGGGTGGACCAACTGGGATGTCTGGGATTTCTGTTAGAAGAAAGAAAAGAGCTTCATGCCTAAGAATGATCAGGTAGAATCCAGAATTTTCAAAATAGATTTATATGTTGTTCCCCCTCTCCCCAAAGTTTCATCCTAATTATTACCCAGGAAGTAGCCAACAGAAAATGATTCCTTTCTGGAGACAGCCACGTTCAGTGACCAGATTGCCTTATGAAAGTATATGGACTAGGAGGAGGTGATGGGGCCTTTCCAAGTCTCAACAGTTCCACATACCTGTGGATGATAGGGAACATGGAAATTCTATTGAATATCTTGACCATTAGCCTATTATTGGGTAGCTTTTATGATAAAAGGTTCCTCATTATCAGCCTGAAATTGTTCAAGAAATCCAAAAGTATGACACATTAGTTTTAAGGGCTACAATGTGTTCTTCCTTGCTGTGAGATAAATGATTCAACTTTTGGTAGGAATCACAGGTCTGGTGTGCAGAGGTAGCTTATGCATTAGAAAGTGCCTAGTCCATGATGGTGGATGCGTCATTATATTCAGTGTGTTAGCCCTTTCCATTTGTGGAAGATGACAGATCCAGGCAACAACAGTGGCAATCTGGACATCACTGACCCAGTCAAAAGCTTGGTTCCAGCCGGTCTCATTAGAGCACAGGCTCTTACTGTGGGCATCTACAGGAGAGACCCAGATGGCTTGATTAGCAGCCATGATACGTTTCCACATTTCATGGCCCCTAAGAGGAGTGTCTTTAATCTGCCAGTCTGTAGTTTTCCAAATGGCAAAGCAAATAGTTAAGCCATTGGCAATAGCCCAAGAGACAGGAAAAATATAATATGGTCCATTAAAGGGACTATTGGCCAGAGATATGAGAATGACTTTGAGTTCTGCCCACTGAACAAAGCAACCATATCCTAGTTCCGTATAGTTGGCAAGGAGGTTGAAAAGCCCCAGCAAGCCCAGTGGACCCTATCAAGGAAGCTTCTGTGAACCAAGGGCCCCCATAAGCCAATGGCTTTTCTTGAGGTGGTGAAATGAGGGATAAATTTTCCCCAAGGGTAGTTACCACTTTTCTCATATAAAGCCAAGATACTTCTTGGGCCCAGGCAGGCTCCATTCTTTTTTGATAGCAGGATATGTTGGACTCTTTGCACCTTGGTAGTTGTTGAGTTCTAGTTGACCTACACCAAAAGAAGAATATCAGAGAGTCACAAGGCCTCCATGGGTTGGGTACTCTGTTGAGAAGAGCCATGTGGCAAGCTCATAGCTGCTTTCCTGAAAGGATGTACCTGTTATTCATACAAGGGAGGTGACAAGTATCCATAATCCCAAGGGGCACCTCTGATTGGAAGCTAACTCCCTTTGCCAGTAGGCAAAATCATCAGTCACAGAGACTCAGGGTCATTTTAGCTTCTCTTGCTTACTGTGAACCCTCCTCAAATTGCATCCATTGAATTTGGGTCCTCCCTTCTCTCCTGGGACCTGGTATGATAGTGACATGATTACCTGTATCCAGCAGTGCCATACAGTTAGGTTCCTTCTCCTTCCCAAAGTTCCTTGGTATACTCAGATGGGTACATATGGCCTTAAGTCCCACCATTTATCATCTATTTCCTTTAAAGCAACTGTGGTCAGGGTAGAGAGAGACAGAGATGGGGGTCATGTAGGGTCAATAAATAAGACTTTTTTTTTTTTTTAAGATTTTATTTATTTGACAGAGAGAAACACAGCTAGAGAGGGAACACAAGCAGAGGGAATGGTAGCGGGTGAAGTAGGTTCCCTGCTGAGCAAAGAGCCTGATGTGGGGCTCGATCCCAGGACCCTGGGATCATGACCTGAGCCGAAGGCAGACATTTAACGACTGAGCCACCCAGGCGCCCAATAAATAAGACTTTGCATCCACTTTCACTCTCTAGTGGCTACTTGTTCCCAGATCAACCAATACATTTCTAACATTTTCAGTCTACCTAAAGCTCTACATACTCATCATTGACACCATTCATTTAAGCTTTGGGGACTCCGTGCTCAGCAGTCTAGCCATATTGCCTTTTGACTGGGGCTGCAGCCTTGGGCTTTACTGTCTGTTGTAGTTAATATTCCTTCTTCTTCTTCCCTCCCTTCAAAAACGAGGACACCATTTGGGTACTTGTTCAACCTTACCTTTTTCTGCTCATCCTCTAAATGTTTGGTAACATTTGTTATTCTCCATTTGCCCACCACTTTGGAGAAAACATTCTACTAGATCTCAGGGAGTTTCCCCACATTCCCAAACATGCCCTGCCTGTCCATTTCTCTTCTTCTAGAAAGCAAAGCCCATTCTCATCACCAGTACTGCCAAGATCTGATGAGAGTCTGAGATTTTACCATACTTGCAAGCTAACAACTTAGCTGTTATGACCTGAGAGTGTTCCCCCCCCAATTCATATGTTGAAATGCTACCCCCAAAGATGACAGCATTAGGAGGGATGGGGCCTTTGGGGAGGTACTTAGGTCATGAGGGTGAAGCCACCATGAATGGGATTCATGCCTTACTAAAAGATGCTGCAGAGAGACCCTTCACCCCTTCCACCAGGTGAGGACACAGTAAGAAGGTACCAGTTATGGACCTAAAAGAGGGCCTTCACCAGATAGTGACCATACTGGTCTTGATCTTAAACTTTCCAGCCTCCAGAACATGAGATATCAATCTTTATTGTTTATAAGCTACCTGGTTTGTGGTAGTTTGTTATGGCAGCCAGGATGGACTAAGACATTAGCCTCTCAGAGTTTCATGGATCCTAACAGAAGACCTGAGCCTCCTGAGTTAGAGACAGCATGTCATAGCATGCGTACTGCGTGAACATCAGCATATTTGTGTCCGTATGCCTGTTCCCTAAGTCCCATGGGGGACATGACAATAGCCCCAGATGGATGCAGCTGGTGTATTATAGGAGAGGATTCCAAAGCATGTCCACCCTTTGCTCCTGAGGGAAACACTATCTCCACCTTCCAAGGCTATTTGCTGTATAGATGCCCTTACATAGATCATTCAGAACAAAGGGCAGTTAGTGCCCCACCTGTAAGACGAGCTGAAATACAAGAGACTCATGGCGAATTGTGTTCCAATAACAACTGATACTGGGCTAGAGAGAGCATATTGAATGACTGAATGAGTGAACAATCTAGACCTGGGTTCAAATCTCAACTCTGTTCTACACACTGACTTTAGGAATTACTGAATTCCAGTTTCTGCATATATAAGATGACATAATTACAATAACTCTTGCTTGCGTGTGTACTATATGCCAAGTACTATTCTAAGTGCTGTTAACACCTTATTTCTCTAATCCTTACAGTAATCTTAGGAAATAGAGACAACATTTTTTCCCCTATTTCATAAATGGGGAAAGGGGTGATGGATATGTTACCTTATTTGCCACGGGTCACACAACCAGTAGGCACTGAAACTGGGATCTGAATCCATGCAATTCGCTCCCCTGTCAGGGGTTTTCAGGACTGTTCTCTGCTTCAGACCCAGCAACAATGCCTGCCTCACCAGGGTGTTGTGTGAAGACTGAAAGAATTAGATGTTTAATCAAGGACAGTTGTCTCCCTCTTTTCCTATAGTTGCTTAATATTTAAAAAAAAAAATCCAACTTCTTAGAATCTTCTTTTTAATGATGATTATCATTTTCGCAAGTAAAAGTGGAAAAATACGTTTCCTCAACAACAAAAGGGGAGAAAGGCTGACTGCAGGTTGTAGCGTGGTGACAGAGATTAAACCCAGCCTTCTCCAGGTTGAGGAGGAGAGCCACCCACCATGGGGCCTGGACACCCAGGTGTCTGTGAGAGGCCATGCAGAACTGTGGTCCTGAAATAGCACTTCCTTCATCAACTCCAGATGAACCAACGCACAGAGAGCTCAGCGAGAAAGAATTCCCAGAGAAACACTTCAGCAACTTCCAAGGAGGCCTCTAATTCTTAGCAGCCTAGAAGTAGCCGGTCCCTCTGGGCTCCAGGCTGGGTGTCATAGTGGCGGTAATCTGAGTGGACTGCTATCATCATTCTGCATGACAGTCCTGGTGTGGGGCTCCGCTGCATCATCCAAGGAGAAGAAAAATCTTGTGGTTTTGAAAGAGACATGGCCAAAGCTGTAGCTTTAAAAAGCCTATACATTTAGTGAACGTATAACAAGTAAATTTGAAACATATTTAATGGAGATATATTTATGTGCCATTAATTCTCTTGGAGGCTAACTTATGCTTCCCTGCATAATGTTGGCATTCAATAGATATTGACGTCACAACGCTTAGAATCGTTTTAAAGAGACACTTGGGCAAAATGAAGAAAATGACATTTGATGGATTTTCTGATCCAATTACTCATTCCCAAGGCATGTTTTTTCTTTATAATTACATGCTTTTTAGACAAATATGAAAGATTTTTGTGTAGATTTAGTAATCTTAAAATTCTCGTTGTATTCACTTGGCAATGGCCCCTACTGGGACAAAGGTACTTTCTTCTATTTAAGTGCTGTTAGCGGAGCTGGGCAAAAAGTAGGTGAAGAAGAGGGTGAGGCACGCTCTTCCTGTAGTGATCTCAACTTACATGTCCTGAGAAATCCTAACCCCTGAAAAGGGATAATAAATCATAGTTACTATGACCTAAGAGAGCAAGGATCAGTCAAAGCCAGAGGAATCATGTGGAAGTCATACTCTAATGGCACTTTGTACCTTTCACTACTACGGCTTCTTTTTCTGCCTTATTTCATTATTGCACATATCCTGTTATGGACAATGGATTCCATCAGGGCCATGACTATAACTAAGTCATCTTTGCATCTAGCATCTAGAATAGACAAGGCTGGGGCACCTGGGTGGCTCAGTCGTTAAGTGTCTGCCTTCGGCCCAGGTCAGATCCCAGGGGCCTGGGATCGAGCCCCACATCGGGCTCTCTGCTCTGCAGGAAGCCTGCTTCTCCCGCTACCATTCCCTCTGCTTGTGTTCCCTCTCTCGCTGTGTTTCTCTCTGTCAAATAAATAAAATCTTTCAAAAAAAAAAAATAGAATAGACAAGGCTTGCAACACATGTTTTCTCTTTTAGGTCTAACCACCTTCTCTCCTTTGCCATAAATATTACTTTTGCTGAAGGTATATATGACTAGTTAACATTCTGATGCCCCTGGGTTTTTGCACATGCTCTTCTGTTTACCTGCAATGCTTTATTCCCCATATGAATTTTGCTAACTCCTACTTGTCTTTCAAATTTTAGCTCAAGAAGCTCCTCTTCCTGGGGCACCTAGTGGCTCAGTCAGTTAAGCATCCATCTCTTGGTTTTGACTTGGGTCATGATCTCAGGGTTGTGGGACTGGCCTGCATCGGCCTCTGTGGTAAGTGTGGAGTCTGCTTACGATTCTCTCCTTCTCCCTCTTTCCCCCCCCCCCCCCCCCCCCCGTCAAATAAATACATAAATCCTAAAAAAAGAGAAGTTCCTCTTCCTGGAAGGCTTCTCCAACTCTCCCCTAGTCTGATTTCTTGTTTTCTGTGAGGCCCCAGCATCTGTAGAGATGTCTATCAGAACTTTTAGCATCTGTTCTGTAATTGCTGACTGCCCTTGTGGACACGGGCCACGTACTATTTGGTTTTGTTTCTCCAGCATGCAGAATAGCTCAGAGCTCATTGGAGATCCTCAGGCCAATGTTTGATGAATTCACAAATGGATAAATGGACAAGGAGCAAATAGTGGGCACAAGAACAAGCAATTAACAAGACAGGAAACAACAAATGTTGGCAAGGATGTGGGGAAAGAGGAGCCCTCTTACACTGTTGGTGGGAATGCAAGCTGGTACAGCCACTCTGGAAAACAGTATGGAGGGTCTTCAAGACGTTAAAAATAGAGCTACCCTATAACCCAGCAATTGCACTACTAGGTATTTTTCCCAAAGATACTCATGTAGTGAAAAGAAGGGGCACATGCACCTGAATGTTCATAGCAGCAATGTCCACAATAGCCAAACTGTGGAAGGAGCTGAGATGTCCTTCAACAGATGAATGGATAAAGAAGAGGTGGTTCCTATATACAACAGGACATTACTCAGCCATCAGAAAGGATGACTACCCTCCATATGCATTGACATGGATGAGACTGGAGGGAATTATGCTAAGTGAAATAAGTCAAGCAGAGAAAGACAATTATCATATAGTTTCACTCATATGTGGAACATAAAGAATAGCACAGAGGACCATAGAGGAAGGGAGGGAAAACTGAATGAGAAGTAATCAAAGAAAGAGACAAACCATGAGAGACTCTGGACTCCAGGAAACAAACTGAGGGTTACAGAAGAAGGGGGAGTGCAGGGGATGGGGGAGCTAGGTGATGGGTATTAAGGAGGGCATGTGTTGTGATGAACACTGGATGTTATACACAGCTAATGAATTGTTGATTACTACATCAAACACTGATGATGTACTATATGCTGGCTAGCTGAACATAATAAAAACATAAAAAAGTTTTATTTGAGTGTAAAGGACACACAATGTTACATTAATTTCAGGTGCACCACATAGTGATTCAACATCTCTACATGTTCTGCTATGCTGTATTCATTCTACAACTAGAAGCCTGTATCTCCCACTCCCCTTTACCCATTTTGCCCATCCTGCTCGCCCCTTCCTTCTGGCAACTGTCAGTTAAACAAGCAATGTAGGGGCCCTGGGTGGCTCAGTGGGTTAAAGCCTCTGCCTTCAGCTCAGGTCATGATCTTGGGGTCCTGGGATTGAGCCCCGCGTTGGGCTCTCTGCTCAGCAGGAGCCTGCTTCCCCGCCTCTCTGCCTGCCTCTCTGCCTACTTGTGATCTCTCTCTGTGTCGAATAAATAAATAAAATCTTTAAAAAACAACAACAACAACAACAACAACAAAACAAGCAATGTGAATGCTTAGAAATATTATGCCATGTTTGGTGGTTTTCATATATCAACTCTAATAGATTAGGCTTTGATGAAATTATCCTAGCAAACATTATTGGAAACATTATCTATTTGATGGCCGTAACTCCTTACTTGATATGAACGGAGCCTCTAAGTGCGGGGACTGTAGCAGCTGCCCACTCATGACTGCATCTCTTATCATTTCAGTTGTCCCAGCTTTGCTTGCCTTTCATCTGCCAGCACCTGCATTTCTTTGCCTGAGGGCTTTCTCTGCTTTCCAAAGCCTACTTTGCCACTTGCACTGTAAGCTGGAAATGCTGGGGAATGAATGCCTTGCAGGAGCAGCTGTCAATCAATGACCAATAGTATAAATATCCCAGCTCCCTCACCCCCCGCACGGGATGACTCTGAGGTTTGTGCTCTGTATTGGTTCCCAGAGATTCTCAGTGGGACTGAGCCCCAGTTACCCACACTGATGACCTATATTGGCTTCATTTTCTTCTCTGTTCTGCTTTCTTGCTCCCCAAACAGTGTTTACTGGGATCATTACCCTGAAAAGTCACATTTGCTATTAGAGTAACTTCAGTCTTTTCTTGAATGAATAGTTGGGATGTCACATACTTCATCCATGAGTTTGTGTCTGCAGTGAAATTTTAACTAATGTCATTTGATGAGCAGGGTCCTTTATTCATCAAGTTAAGAATTCTTTGCCTAAAATTTTTTCTTCTGAGAGTTAATCACTTTTGATAAACTCTAGAGAATATCTTGCTCATTAGTACAGAGAGCCTGCATAAGGTACTGCCTCCAAACTTAGCAATAAAGGAATACGAAAATCCTTTGTGAGTGAAATTAGAACAATTCAATACACTGTGCATCTGGGAAGAGCGATACAAAGTCAGTTTGTAGAGAGGGAAAGAATTCTAGGCTAGCCAAGATGAACTGTTTTAACTGTTATAAGATCTTCATAGAACATATTTCAAGAAAAGTCACGAGATTCAGAGAGGGGGTGTGGGGTTGTAGGAGTTCCTTGTTGCTGCTGCAAGAAATTACCACCCCGTAGTGGCTTAGAACAAGGTGAATGTTCTGTGGTATGGTTATGGAGATCTTAAATCAGAACTGGATCATACCAGCTTAAAACCAAGATATTGGCAGGGTTGCCTTCTGTTAGGAGGGTTCGGGGAGAATCTGTTTTCTTGCCTTTTTCAGTTTCTATAGGCCACCCACATTTCTTGGGTACTGGCTCCCTTCCATCTTCAAAGCCAGCAATGACCATTTATTGTTTCTCAAGATGCCATCACTCTCATTCTGAATGTTTAGCCCCATTTAAGGACTATGATGATTACATTCGACCACTCAAATGATCTAGAATAATTTATTTCCTTATTTTAAGGTTAGCTGATTAGTAACTTAATTCCATCTGCAACCTAATTCCCCCTTGCCATGTAACATAATTTATTCATTGGTTCCGGGGATTAGAATGTGGGCATCTTGAGGGAGCCGTTATTCTGCTTACCAAAGGAATACTGGTACAGTCACCGACAAAGAGCGTCACAGAGGCAAGTGTTGCCTGTGGCCTGGCACAGAGGTGAGGATGTTTTGGTGAAGCAGACTCCCCAGAATGGGGTTTCCTTGCTCAGTGTATACTTATTTGGGAGGATGGTGTTGCAAACCACCTTGTCTAAGAAAGATTTCTTAAAAGAAAAAAAAATCACCCAATTCCTCTCATCCTTTTTCCATTTGCATCCATTTGCATTCTGACAACTTGATTCCCCATCTATTTTGGGTACAACACAAGAAGCTCAAAATAAACATCTGATTTATAAATTGACATTACGTTATGGTTTTCTTACGTGATAAATAAATCTGTGAGTTTGGTTAAGGTGCTTTTATATTATATATGAATATCTTATCTGATCTACCTATTCCTCCGTCCTTCTCTCTGGACTCTACAAGCTTTATTAATGTGAGTGTGCCCCCTGAGCCATTTACCCATTCTCTAGGCCTTAACAACATTTCTGACAACCAAAGCCTAGACCTTGGTGAATTCTACTCTGTGGTCAATTGTCTAGGGGCTAAGTAGCCTTCATGTTCCAGCTTCCTACATTGCAATGTGATGTACATTTAAAAAAAAAAAAGAATCTAGACAGTACCCACCCAATGAACAGAAAGAAAAGAAACAAAAACATAAAATTAAATTAAAAATCTGCAGAGGGAATACCTGTCAGCTTTTCTTTCTTTCTTTCCTCTTTTCTTTCATTTTATTTATTATTTTTTATTTTTTTAGTTGGTTAGAGGTTAGGCAACATTATTGAGTACTTTTTTTCAAGTTGAATTTTTGGTAATGTTGATATAAATATGTCACAAGTTGTTAAAATGTGTTTCCAGGTAATTACTAAACTAGCAATCCATAGGTAGGGCAAATCTCAAATGAAGACACTTAAATTCTCTTTTCCAGATCTGAGTATTTCACCTGGAATTTCTGGCCAACTTTGAAAATATAAAAGAATCTCATGTGTCTTATATGTACGTGAGGTTCATATTAGTTATTGCTTATAGCAGTAGTTTGTTTTTTTGCACTGGTGAATATTATTAAATTTTAATAACATACTCTGATTTATATATCTATTCTGTCCTAATAAAGGATTTATATGGGTCATTTCCAGTTTGGGGTTCTTAGAAATAGTGTTGTGAGAACATATTTTTACACATCTCAGTGAATATATGCTACCTTTCTATTGGGTACTTAGGAGTGAAATTGCCAGGTCATAGAATATGCTTAATCTTTTTTTTTTTTTTTTTAAGTTTTTATCTATTTATTTGACAGAGAGAGAGAGCATAAGCAGGGGGACGGGCAGATAGAGGGAGAAGCATGCTCCCCATGGAGCAGAGAGCCTGACTTGGGGCTTGATCCCAGGACATTATGACATGAGCCAAAAGCAGACATCTAACCAATTGAGCCACCCAGGCATCCCAGAATATGCTTATCCTTATCTTTACTATCCTTAGTAGATACTGCTAGTTTCCCAAATTGAGTATACCGATTTCCACTGCTAGGCATAGTAAATGGGAGTTTCACTTCCTCCACATCCTTGCCAATTCACGGTACTGTCAGTTTCTTTGTTTCTGTTCTTTTTTTTTTTTTTTTTTTTTTCAGTCTTTCTGGAGGCTGTGTTATGGTGTCTCATTGTGATTTTTAATTTGCAGTTCCTGATAGCTAGTGAAGTTGAGTACTTTTTATATGCTCACTGCCAACAATTTGGATACTCTCTTTTGTGAAGTACCTGTTCAAGTCCTTTGCTCATTTTAAAAAATTGTGAGGGTCTGTCTTTTTCTTTGCCATTTATGTGAATCCTTTGGCAGATATACGATTATAAATGAACGCTCCTATTTACACTCTATTGATAGTGTTTTTTAAGAAGCAAATGTTTTCATGTTTATGCAGTCCGATGCAGCAACTATTTCCTGTATGGTTAGTGTTCTTCTGTGTGTTCAGATTAAGGAAACTTTGTTTGCCCTCAGATTGGGAAGTTATTCTCTTGTGTTATTTTCTAGAAGTTTTGTTACTTTTCCTTTTGCAGTTTAGGTCTATCATCCATCTGGAATTAATTTTTGTGTTTGGTTTGAGGCATGGATCAAGGTTCATTTCATTCCCTTATGGATATTCTGTTACTCCAGCACCATTTATTGAAAAGACAATCCCTTCCCCACTGAATTGCAGAGGGCCTTTGTCATTAATCATGTGACTGTGTAAATGTGGATCTGTTTCTGGACTTTCTGTTCTATCCCTTTCATCTCCTTGTCAATTTTTGCACCAGTACTACTCTGTTTTAATCACTGTAGCTTTCTAATAAAACTCGATACCTGTTAAATCCTTCCACATTGTTCTTCAAAATCATCTTTACTACTCTTAATCTTTTGCAGTCTATATAAATTTAATTTCCATAAAAGTTGTTGGAATTTTTATTATAATTTCATTGAAACTATAAATCAAATATTAAATTAATTAAACATAAATTGGGGGAAAGCCACATTTTACAGTATTGTCTTCCAATTCCTGAACATGTACATTCCTCCATTTATTTATTCTTCTCGAATCTCTATTAATAATATTTTATAGTATATATAGCTTTGTACATCTTTTGTCAGATTTGTCACAATATTTGATGTTTTTATGTTAATTTAAGTGGTATTTTAATAATGCACTTTTGTTACTTACGTATAGAAATATATTTACAACAACCTTGCTAAAGTCACTTAATAATTCTAATAGTATTTCTTAATATCAAGAATTGGTGTTAAACTTCTGAATTTATCAAAATGAACATGAATGTTTTATCTTTATTTTTATAATATAAACTGCAGACTGCTTTTAAAATGTTAAGCTAATCGTGAATTTTAGGAATAAATCCAATTTGGTCATGATGCATTATCCTTCTCAAATATTGGTAGATTATATTTTCCAAGTTTATAGTTTGGTGTTTTGTGTCTATGTTTATGAGAGATATTGCCTTTAGTTTTTCTTTCTTGTATAGTGCTTGTTAAATTGCGGTAATCTTATGATGGCCTCATATAATGGCCTGGGAAGGATTACCTCTATTTTTATTCTCTGTAAGAGTGTAAGGTCAGTGTTATTCTTTCGGTTTTTGGAAGAAATCACTAGTGAAACCATCTGACCCTGACTTTATTTTGTGGGAAGTTTTTTTTTCTTTTCTTTTCTTTTCTTTTTTTGGCTGTGTGTCAGTCAGGGTCCAAACAGGAGACAGATACCACACAGAAATTTGAATAGAAGTTTTATATAAGAATTATTAACCATTACAGTGTTTCAGCTGTTACAAGGGAATAAAAGAGAATGCTCTAAAGTTACTTTAGGGCTGAAGCAGAATACCCAAGGCAGAACGAAGTGGGGTATTCCCTCTCAGTTTGGGACTCTAATATTATAGAAGGAGGCATGACCACAGGCTACTGATACTGGAGAAATTTTCTGGGTTCCCCTGGGGGAGAGAGGGTCCACAGCTAATGGGCTGAGGCTGCAGGCACAGAATCGTGGGTGAGGAAAAGCAGCCTGAAAGCTTCTAGCTGGAGTGCTAGCTGACCTAGGCTGGCACATAGGAAAGTTGAAGAGGGAACCTCCTATTGGGATGCTGGCCGACTGAGGGCTTATGGGCAGGGAACCATGGGCCAGGGCTAGCAGGCTGGTGGATGAGTGCCTCTGGGTATCTGCATGTTGCTGGCCATGTGCACATAGAAACAAACGGGGAAGAGCACGCAGTAGCCAGGAGGATAGGGTGCTCCCCCTCTCCAAGCATCCGGCGCCCTCTACTAGCAAAGCTTAACATTGTTGCCAGCCTGTGGAGGAGAAATATTCCAGTATCACAGAGTAATTAAGGGTGGATTTGGAGCTGAGAGATAACTGGTACAATTAGATTCAATTTTGTAGGCAAACATAAGACTGTTTAGATTTTTTAATTCTTATGTGAGTTTTGATTAGTTGTGTTTTTCATGGAATTTGTGCATTTCATCTAGATTTTCAAATTTAGAGTCAACTTCGTTTATAGTAACCTCTTACTGTTGTTTTAAATGTATAGAGGATCCATAGTGATAGCCCGTTTATTGTTTTTAACATTGGTAATGTGATTTTTATTTTACTTTTTCTGGATTAGTCTTGCTAAGCATTTATTAATTTTATTAATATTTTTGAAGATGCCTTTTGTTGCCTTGACAATTTTTTCTGACGTATGTCTGTCTTTTATTTCAATGTTTTCTGGATTCATATTTATCTTTTCTCCCACATACCCTCTGCTTTCTTTTGGTTTGATTTGTAGGTCTTTTACTAACTTCTTAATATAGATGTTTGCATTATATATTTTGAGCATTTTTTTTCCTTTCTAGTTTATGCATTTAAGGTTACACATTTCATGTGAGTATTCCTTTCCTTTCATCCAGTTTCATATGTTATGTTTTTATCATTGAATTAGAAATATTTTCTAATTTCTATTGTTATATATGTGTATTTTAGATACGTATAAAATTTTATAATTTTATATGTATATAATTTTATATATTCATATATATAAAGTTGTATTTATACATATATAAAAATTTTACATACA
This sequence comes from Procyon lotor, assembly GCA_028646535.1. Classification (NCBI taxonomy): domain Eukaryota; kingdom Metazoa; phylum Chordata; class Mammalia; order Carnivora; family Procyonidae; genus Procyon; species Procyon lotor. The sequence goes on along the minus strand of CM053616.1, from coordinate 36,781,986 downwards.
TATATATAAAGTTGGTCCATGGATTATTTAGAATTGTTTTGCTTAATTTGCAAGCATTTGTAGATTTCTAGTTTAAATTCATTGAGGTCAGAGAATATATTCTGTATGATTTAAATTACTTTGAAATTTGTCGTAAATTTGCTTTATGGCCATGCATATGACCTATTATGGTTGCTATCCCAAGTGCACTTAAAACAGATGTATATTCTGAAGTTGTTGGATGCAGTGGTTTGTTATGACAAATAGGCTAAGTTTATTAATTATGTTATCTAATCGTCTATAATATATATAACAACTTTCTTGGTCTGCTTATTCTATTAATTGCTAGAAAGGTTATAAACTTACAGATATATGGATTTATCTATTTCTCTACTTCAGTCAGCTTTGCTTTAAATATTTTGAGGCCATATAAATTGCTGTATACAGTTTTAGAATTATTATATATTCTTTAGACTGACACTTTTATTGTTATGGAATTTTTCACCTTATCTATAGTAATACTTGTTGCCTTAGAGTTTATTTTGTCTGATATTACTATAGCTACAGCAGACACAGTTTGGCTAGATAGTACATTGGTTTTCCAACCCTTTACTTTCCAACCCTTTACTTTCAACTTGTAAGATATGCATCTGTCTCTTATATGCATGCATAACGATAACTTCTTTGCTTTATCTAGTGCGATCATACTTGTTTTTAATTAGAGTGTTTGTTCTCTTTCTAGTTAGTGTACTTACAGACATACCTGGATTTAAACATATCACATTATTATTCACTTTCTGGGGTTTTTTTAGCCAGTTTTTTTTTCTCCTTTATGGTCTTCTTTTGTTTCAATCATATAAACTGTTAAAATTACTTCATTTCCACCAGTCACATGAAGTCATACAATCTTATTTATTTATTTATAATTCCAATACTCATTCTAGACTGATGACTATCTAACTTAAGTCAGTAAGTATAACTTTATGGATAAAGTCTTATAATACCTTAATTCCATATATCCATTACTTACTTTTGTGGTATTGTTATTATGTATTTTGACTCTACATATATTTTAAATTATAAAAGACATTATTACTGTTGTTACAAAGGGACAATATTCATTTGGAATTACTGAATACTTAGCTTTTTTGGTTTTCTTTTTTCCTTCCTGCAGTAACATGTTCCCATCTAGGATCATTCTCTTTCTGCCTTGGTTTTTAAAAATTATGTTTATTTCTTAAGAGTTTGCCACTGCTGGTTACAGTGTCATTGTGTTTGTTTGAAAATGCCACTATTTATCCTTAAGTTTTTGAAAGGTATTTTTCTTGTGTATGCAATTCAAGGTTGGCAGTAATTTTTTTTTTTAGCACTTTAAAACCATTATCCTATTGTCTTTTTGCATCATAGTTTGTGTTGAAAAGTCTATCAGAATTCTATTGTTGCTACCCTAAAAATCATGTATGTTCTTTGTTTATCAGATACTTTTAATCTTTGGTTTTAAACAGTTTTGTGGATATAGTTTTATCTGTATTTATCCTGATTGAAATTTATAGTGTTTCTTCAATGTGTTAATATTTTTTGTTTGTTTTGGAAAGCAAAACAAAAAGAAAGAAGTGTATCTTTTCTGTTCCATTACCTCTCTCCTTTCCTTTTCAGATTCTAAGTCCTTTTTATCATATCCTAATTGTCTTGTAAGCTCTCTTTTCCTGTGTTTTTAATACTCTTTGTTTCTCTGAAAAAATTTAAAATCTAGTATTTTCTTCTGATCTATCTTCCAGTTCACTTATCTTCTCTGCTGCTATGTCTAATCTGTTACTACTCCATTTATTGAATTTTTAATTTCAGTGTTGTAATACTGGGCTTTATATTTTCTAATTGGTTTTTTAAGAAAACTAGATTCCAGTACTCTGATAAGTTTCCATCTTTTTTTCTTATTTTGATTATGTTGTTTATAGTTAAGTAAAACTCTGGGTCTAATAATTCAAATATTTACTTTTGAACATGTTTTTAAAGTCTTTTTTTTTTCTCTTGGTTTTTGGTCATTTGATCCTATATTATGGCTTACTTTGTAAATTTGACCTAATGCCAAGAATTATGTATGAAAAATTGTAGATACTGTAGATAACATCTTCCTTTAGAGAGGGCTTAATTTTCTTTTGACAAGCAAATAGACCACAGGGAGATCATCTTGATCCCTTAGACTTGAGTCCAGATTCAATGTGAGTGCTGATGAGATCTGTTCTATTTCAGCTTTGTCTTTATTTCTATAGCCTTCTTCTTCAAGGATCTCAAGGATAAGTCTGGTATGACTATTAGAGATTCTCTTTCTTGGCAGGCTATGAACTTCAATTTCTGCCTTCTGAGAACCAGGAGACTATTGAAATATCTGCTTAGATTTTTAGCATCTTAGCAGCTGTTTTTTGCTTGGTTTTCTTGGCAATTTGCCTCATACATGTGCAGCTTAGGAGTTGAAAAATACCTAAAGGAAAAATTGCACATATAATATCCACTTTACATTTCTGCAGTTTGATTTCCTCTCAGATCATGACTTCTCAAGTTCTAGCAGCTTTGATAGCCCTCTACACCAATTTTCAACTCCCCTGTCAATGAGACTGTTATAAACTCTTAGCTGATGCTCTTTGTTCAGCCCCTACGTTCCATAAAGAAAATTGGCAAATGCCTGGAGGGGCACAAGTGGCAAATAGCATAGTGCTCATCTCTATGTATTTTCCTTCTATCCAACATTTTGGTCTTTCATAGCTGAGGTACACTTGGAAGGTACAATGGGATGTCCACGGCAAGGAGTCTGTATGGAGTAGACTGCAAGAAAACCAGGGATGGTGGTGAGGATGGGAGTGGACAATAGAAGAAAAAAACTTGGAATCATAGAAGTGGCAGCCTGATGAATCCCAGCAAGGGAGTTCAGGTAAATCTACAGAAATGCCCCCTGAGAGACCGAGAATTGGCTCTAACACCAGTTTGGTCCAAAGAACAAGAAGTCATCTTCTAAAGACTGAATGTTTATGTCCTCCCCAAATTCATATGTTGGGATCTTAATCCCTCCAGTGATGGTATTTGGAGGTGGGGGCTTTGGCAGGTATTTGGACACAAGGATGGAGCCCTCATGGATGGGATTAGTGCCCCTGTGTAAGAAGAGACATGAGAGCTTATCCTTGTTCTCTGCTTTCTGCCATGTGAAGATGGCCATTTGCAAACCAGGTAGAAAGCTCTCATCAGACACCAGATTTGCTGGTACCTTGATCTTGGACTTCCTAGCCTCTAGAACTATGAGAAATACATTTCTGTTGTTTAAACCACTCAGACTACAATAATGTTATAACAGCCTAAAATGACTGTGGTACCATCTTAGGGCAGTACTGGTTCAAGTAAGGGAATGGCTTTCTTATCCTTTCTTTCCTGCCTGTGCTTCAACATGTTTTGAATTATTAACAGCAAATAGATAATGTGAGTGACAGTGAAGAAAAATAAGAGAAGAAGGACCCAATCCTCTCTCTCACTAAGAGACTGGCATGCAGTATGCTCATGTCAAGAACAAATAGTAATGTTATGGAATTACCTACACTTTTCAGTAATTCACTAGGTTTTCCCAGGCCGGTTTCAGTGGATAAACACCTGTATCACTGATGCTTGAGTTCCAGTCAGCTCTACACAGCAGCTATATGGGAACTCTCAGAATGCAGTTTAGCAGGCAGAAAGGATCTGAAAGCTGAAAGCCCAGTCCCTGCTGAAGAGGAACCTCGAAGAGCAGAAATGAACCCAATATGCTCTCCCCCCCCCCCGAAATTCTGGACTTCTCCATTCCAGGCTTATTAATTCCACCCCATTTCTAAGGATTAAATAAATATAGCTCTGAAAAAAGGTGCTTGTGTTCCAGTGACAAATATAATCCATGTAGTTGTTAAACGGGAAATTCCAGAATCCTCCTGTGGCCTTGCCTCCTATTTTGCAGGAAGAAGTCTTTCCCCAAAGACTGAGTTGACTAGAGCCTCATGTCCCTAGAGGGCCTCATTGGAAGTTGGTCTTGGGAAGTTCTAACATAAACATACTCCCACCCACCTGGCTCATGTACAGGCCATGGACAACTTTGCTCTTCTTCTCAGTGGAGCAGTTTTCTGTATGAGTCACCTACTTCTGTCTCTTTATTTCGGACTTTTTGCCTCAGGGGACCTTGAGGATCCATCCAATACCATACTGAGAATGCTTTCAGTACTTGGCAAACAATGAACAATAGAAACCCTACTTGCCCTCCTCCCGTGTGCATGGGAGTCTGGGCCTTGTTCTCGATTCAATGTAAAACCACCAGAGATGCAAAACACACAGGGAATATGCCAGGAGATGAAGCTTTCACTTTCTGAGCAAGAGAGATGGATGGATTTGGGTCTGGAAAATCCCAAAGCTGGGAAGTGTTGGACAAGTCTTTCATGAGAGTAGTCGTCATCTCTAGATCGGATCTGAGTTTCCAGAGTTGTTTCAGGAGATCCAACCTGTTTGTAAAGAGTGAGCACACTGTAGAGAGCCATCGCCTGTGAAGGGAAAATTCAGGGAAAAGGGACAAGTGGGCTCAGGGTGGCAGAATGGAATAAACCCTTCCTATAAACATCTTTGGCTTGGTACTTGTGTCTTTAGTGGGGGTTCCAAAGGTTTGCCCTTTGAGTGGATTGGAGTATCAGAAATTATTTGGTTCTCTGTTTTCAGATCTTAGAGAAAACACATGGGGCCAGAAATCTGTTCCTCTATAAGCCAAGTGTAGAAAATGAGTTTTTATGTTTGTGGAATATTTTTAATATTGGGAGATGAGAAAGCCCTCTCCTTTTCTATCTTAATTTTCTAACTCTGTGAATCATTATTAGCATCTTGGGATCCCTGGAAATATCCAGGGTCCCAATTGGTGCTTCTTTGAGCATGGACTCACTAACATTTGTCTGTCTAAAGTGAAAGGTATCTCTAATGATCCCAGCTGACATTTATTCAGTGCCTTTCACTCAGCGATCCCAAAGAGCTCCACAGGCTGATTTACGGGCTGTCCACGGAGTAGAAGTGAATGGTAATGACCACAGTGATGAAGATGGTGATGGATCACTCAGGCTCTGGTATTTGATATGTCATGTTGTTTCTGGGGCCTTTCCAATTTCCTGAGCTTCCCGGTGATTAGAAGCATAAGGGTAAGAGAGTGCTCCGTCCATTTCACCCTGCATTTCTCAGTAGAGACGACTCTGATTGGGGCCTTGGGAGGTCTTAATTCTCTGCCTCCCTCACACAAATTTTAGTAACCAGCAGAGAGCGGACATTATGAAATGCTACAGCAAGGCCACTTTGCATATCTTTTCTTACCGGACGTGGAGACATACCCTCATCTCCCTTCTTAGAGTGTCTTCAACCAGCTGAAACTCTCTTGGGCTTTTCTGCTCTAGGAGGAAAAGAGAGGAACCAGAAGCTAGAGTAAATTTCTGCCAGTGAGGAGGTTTATGGTAACATAATCTGACATAGGGCTTTCCAAATTTTTTTAAGCCAGGGAAACCCTCATTCCTTGCTCTTTTCAAGCAAAATCCTGTGGGGAATTAACATGTGAAGCAGATAAAAATGAGCTATACTGCTCCATTCCTTCAGAGCCCCTCACCCCATCACGTTGGCCCCTGAGACCAAGATTAAAAGTCACTGGTTTCCTGATATGCTGGGCTGTGATCTGTACACAGGAGATGTAAATTTCTTTCTAGATTTCCCCACTGACTTTTGAATAAACTATTGAATATCTATGCTGCTCCCTTTGTTTCATCTCTAATATAAAGACTAAATACTCTTCATTGAACATTACGATTAAGGCTTTAAAACATAGGATGCAAATGCATTAGAACTATAATAATGATAATAAGGTTCGGGGCAGAGTTCCAAACGCTTTCCTTGATAACCTTATTTAATCCTTATAATCTCCCTATGGGGCAGGTTCTATTATTATTCCCACTTTAAGTTGGCCAAACTGAAGCACAGAGAGGTTATAGAAAATTTCTGAAAGCCACTCAGCTTATAAGTGGTATAGATGTAGATCAACCCCAGGCAGCCCGACTCCCAAGCCCCTTGATCTTGACCCATGACACTTAAATTTTAAACTAGATTGCACTTTAGAATTGCTTAAGGACTTTTTAAAAATTCAGAATCCCAGGCTACATCCCCGATCAATTATAGACTCTGGGGATGGCCCATTACTGACAGTATTTAAAAAACTCTTCTATTTGTCTTTATGAGTTGAATTATGTCTCCCAAAACAGATATATTGAGGCTCTACCCCCTGCTACTTCAGAATGTGATCTTATTTGGAAATAGGGTCATTTCAGGCTGTAATCACTTAAGTTAAAGTGATGTTATACTGGAGTAAGGTGTGCTCTTAATCCAGGATGACTGGTATCCTTCTAAGAAGACAGTCTAGGGGTGCATGGGTGACTCAGTCAGGTAAGTCTCAGACTCTTGGTTTTGGCTGGGGTCATGAGATTAAGCCCTGTGGGACTCAGTGTTCAGTGAGGAGTCTTCTTGGGATTCTTTCCCTCTTCCTTTCCCTCCTTCTTTGCTCCTCTGTCCCCCTTCCCCTCATATGTGTATGTTCTCCCTCTTTAAAATAAATGAATGAATGAATGAATGAATGAATAAAATCTTAAAAAAAAAAAAAAAACAAGAAAAAAGATGCACTGGTGAAGACAGAGACACACAGGGAGAATGCCTGAGCTTGAAGCCATATACTCCTAAGCCAAAGAATGCCAAAGATTAACAGCAAACCATCAGAAGCTGGACTAGGCAAGCAAGTGTTCCCTCCTGCAGGTTTCAGAGGGAGTGTGGCCTTGCCAATACCTTAATTTCAGACTTCTAGCCTCCAGAACTGCAAGATAATAAATTTCTGTTGTTTGAAACCACAGAGTTTATAGGCAGCCCCAGGAAACTAGTATAGCTCCCCAGCTGATTTTGATGTACAGACAGTTTGAGAATCTCTTTCCTTAAGAACTGGCTGTGTGAATGGGGGGAAGTCAACCTCTATAAGGTACCCTAGTTTTGTTTAGGGCTGGTGTAGGTCATTGCCATCTTTTGGCCAGACTGACTGTGCCTTCCTCTAAAGTGTGGCTTAGTGTTGATCAGGTATCTGACATGATTGGTGTGAGGGGGGATTTTAGGCATCATTCTTAGTGTTCCTGTTCATGGAAGAAACTGTGGTTGTGGGTGTGCTCCTGGCCATAGGGTAAGATGTTCCCAAACAAGAGTGGAGGATGGATGGGAGCTGAATGTGTGCTTTCTCTAAAGACAGTATAGTATAAAACCTGTGACATCATCACCAGGGAGAAGGGGCCATTAGTAAGGTGACCTGAAATCTGGACATAGAAGCCCAGGTAAGGGGAAGCACTAAGAGAGATCGCTGGGGGTATCTGGAAAAAGGGGGTGTGTAAACACCTCACAGAGAAGTTGATGTTAAGAGACATGGGGATGGGTTTTGGTAGTTCACTGTGAGTGAAGACATAAGGGACACCTTGAGTAGAAGGGGGAATGCTAGAATGGGGGAGAGCGGGTAAGTTGTGAGTGGAATCCATGCTTACAGCAAGCTAGAGAAGAAAGCTTGGGTGAAAGGAAAGGAGTCCAGAAAGGCAGGGTAAGACAATTTTCTGGTGGGATTGGAATACCACACCGAAAATTTCCCCAGACTTCATTTTGTAAGCAATGTGGAGTCAACAGAGGACTTTGACCAGGGAAGAGACACCATCATTAACATAAATGATCTTGATAACATTTCACAAGGTCCTTACTCTGTGACCAAAGCTGAGGTGTCTCATTTAATTTTCCCAATGACCTTACAAGATAGGTACTATTATTATCCTAATTCAATAGATTGAAAAAACTGAAACGAAAAGAATTTCAGTTATCGCCCAAGTCATATAGCTGGTTAAGTGAAGAAGAGTGGATCTGAACCCTGGCTATCTGATTCTGGAGTCTATGGGCTTACCTGACTCATCACTGAGGATTCCCAGCATGGGGCTGAAGAAAATTAGCCCGTTGACAGGGTGAGACAGCTGGACAGTGGATGGCAGTGGGGAGACAGTTGGGACAGAAAGGCCGGCTAGGAAATGACTTCAGATTCATGTGAAATATCTCAAAAAGAGGCCAAAAAAGATTTAGTGTCTGGCTGTCTATTGGGGAGATATCACCCCATTCAAGGATAATTAATTAACTGGGAGAAAAATGTTACCTTTATGAGCTAGTGGATTGGGTGGTACAAGAGAGTGAAATTTCTTTAGACACTTCAAAATAAAGTACTTACAGAATATCCATGTTGTAGATATTTGGGAGGTATATGGAAACGTGATTTAGAGGTAGTTACTCTGAAGGAGAGATGAATCACTGCATTAATCCTCAGACTTTAGAGACTAAGTACTGTGGAGACAGTGTAAGTATGCTATTGATGCCCATGGGGTTTAGGGCTCAACTGTGTTGAAATTCGTAACCAACTGGTTATTAGCTGTGTGTCCTTGAACCAGTCTGTTTCTTCATCTGTAAAAGGGGGATAATAATAGGACCTATTTCATGTTATCCTGAAGGGGATTGAGGTAAGACAGGTGGAGTACTTGGCAGAAGAGAAGGGTGCATGAAATGTGTCTTGCTTCACTTCTTGTAATGCAGAAAGCCTCCTCTTGATATCACACATTCATCTTCATATCTTTTCCCCACCCAAGATCTGTCTGTGTCATGTTAAAAATTCACTTCTCCTTGTTTAGTCTTTCGAACTTGGCAGCTTCCTTTTTTTTTTTTAAAGACCAATTTCTCTACAAGCCCAGAAATATTTTGAAGTTTTTCCTCTTTTCTTTCTCCTGGACTCAGTGTGGAACTTATTTTCTCCTGGTGTGGCCACCTTGTTTCATGGAGTTCCGTGCATTGGCCAGAGGAAGCGACCAGAAAGTCTACATCGCACAGTCCTGCTTATTATCTTTGGCGAATCAGTTTGCTTCTTGTCCCTACAGTTACCTCTGAGCATGTATAGACAGTGATTCAGGGATTTTCTTTGTATGCTCTGTGCCCAGTGCCTGGTATTTTATGAGGGCTCTATTCCAAAGTCCAAGAAATAGTTGCTCTTCTTGGGCAGAGTTGAACAGAATCAGGTAACAATAACAAAAGTCTAAGATTGGTTTCCTAGTTCTTTCATTCTAGAAAGAGGGGTCTATAACAGAAGAGAAGAGTGTGGAGGAAGTGACTCATTATGACCATTTCCATTTCTTAGAGCTCAGAAAAAGAAACTTTATCTCTGGGGAAAATGAAGGATTTTGTGTGTGCATGAAGGTCATCTGCTGCCAGTGATTTAGGGGACTGTGGCTAGAAACCAGTTTGAAAAGACGATCATGTACATCATTTCAATAGCCTCATAACCAATGTCCTTCCCATGGTTGGTCTTCTTTCAGTCCAGGGAAGATCTTGTTCTCTTCTACCACCCAACCCAATCCTCTCCCAGCATTCTTAAAAAAAACAAAAACAAAAAAAGTCCACTTCCATCAAGTCATCCTTCATCCAGAAAGATAGTTAATAACTTCCTTTTGCTCAAAGAAGTGAGACTGGAGGCTATGTGGTAGCAATCAAAGTCTACTCTCAGCCCCATCCCACGTCTCCAACCTTCCCTCTTTCACGTCACTTCCATCCCTGGGGGTCAGAGCCTCTTGCTTTCCCTCACTGCCACTGCCACATATGGCCTCTGTCCTTTTGCCACAGGCCAGTATTCCCCCGACTGAGGGTCTGTGTGCTGAGCAGGCAACAGTCCTTTCTTCTCTAGTGCACTTTGCCCCCTGGAACGGCGCTACCCACCTGCCCTCCTAGCCACCTTACTTTTCTAGGACCTACAACTTACCTGCCTCTATGACACCTGCATCCTCAAGTTAAAACTTAGATTATTTACAAAAGATCAATAAGCAAACGAATTAAATACATGTAATGGAAAAGAGAATGTGGTCAGCAATGTTAACTTGCAGAGTTCTCAGAGCAAGGACTGCCTTTTGAGCTTTAGCTTTGCGTAGCATCTGACTCAGAACAGAACAGACTCTGTGACAGCACCAGCATTTTCAGAGCTTTACCTGGCAAGGTACAGGGATTTGGAGAGGAGAAGGTGTCGAGAATACCCAAATGACCTGAGAAAGTAAGTAGGCCTCCTTAAACATTTACCTTGCTAGCAAGGAGGGACTCGGGGGTAATCTGACCTAGGAATTATCTGTGGTCTAATTGCCTACCTATTGGACTTACTCCATCTACCAGCCAATGGGAATTTACCAGATTTCCCTGATCCTGATTGAGTTGACTCATATAAACTACAGCGAGTTTCTTCTTGGGGTCAATTCTCCATGGAATTAATCAAACTTTGGGCTTGTCTACTGTAATCAGCTCGATAGCTGCTTTCTGCTCATGGATGGCTTTTTGCCTTCATTAAATCTGAAGGCTTCAGCTTTTGTTAGTGCATACCACCTCAATCAATACAAGCAAGTATAGCTGTCTCCAAAATGAGGATGTCAAGCCAAGGCCCTGATAACCAATGGTTACTAAATACTTAATGATTTGTGTTGTGTGTCAACAGTTCCCCCATCACATTTCAGTGCAGAGCCCTCGAACTTACCTTTAAAAATACATTTTTTCCCTAAGACTTACCATTTACTTTCCATATGTTATTTCCTTATTTATTATTTTGTAGCACAGAGGCAAAATGCTTCAGAAAACACAAAGTGGGACCCAGAAGTTAGAAGAGCTGAGAACCATCAGCTCCCGTTGACATCTTTTATCCCAAAGGGGATGGGATTTCCTTAGTGTGGTGGTTATTGGTGCTATTTAGCAAATGTTCCACTCTCCCCATTCCAGGTATGGAATATGATTGTATTTCCTGGCTCCTCTGTGGTGGATGGGGTCACATGACTAGTTCTGGCCTGAGAGTTGAAAGCCCAAGTAACTCTGTTACTTCTTTGCTGAAATATTAATGTCAGTGTGAGACCCTTCAAGTTTCAACATTCCCTTTGCTATGATGACCAATAATTCTCTAGATCGGGCAGCTTTGCCAGCCTGGGTCCTAGTGATGATAACAAAGATACAGAGTCAAGCTCCAGACTACCTGCTATGGGCATGTAGTCTAAGCAAGAAATTGACCTTTCTCGTTTTGAGCCACTGATATGTTCAAGTTTTTGTTACTATAGCCTAACTTAGCTTAACTAAGTGAGACAGGCAGCTTGCAAGATAATGAAAAGCCTGTGGGTTGTGTAAGGAATTCAAGGTTGTGTAAGATATCAGCTTTCAAATACCATAGCTAATCTGAAACCTCCCAAATTTATATTCCCATTCCCAGTTCTTTCCTGAGCTTGCACATACCTATCTAACTATCCTACCTGGCATATCTCCCTGGATGTCTCAAAAGATGCCTCAAAATGATGTGCAAACTGAACTTGTGAATGTTTGCCAAACCTGGATGTCTCTAGTCTTGTATCAGCACTTAGCACTAGCATGTTCTCAGTTACTAAAGTCATTGTCATTATAAGCTTCTCCCTTTATTTTATGGGAAATGCGATGGGATATAATCTTCCCATCAGCAGGACCAGATGATTCTCCAGAGCATACCTCTATCTCTGCCCACTTGTCTCCATATTTATGGCCAATATTCTAGTCAAGGTCACCGACATCTAGCATCTAAGTGATTGCAATGGCTCCATTCACAATCTCTCCATGTCTATTGTGGTGGTTTTTTTTTTTTTTTTTGATTGAAGTATAGTTGACATACAATGTTCCATTAGTTTTAGGTGTACAACATAGGCTCACCACAAGTGTAGCTACCATCTGTCATCATACAATGTTATTACAATACCACTGTTTGTATTCTCTATGATGTATCTTCTGGGTCCTTCAATTGATTCTGTGCAGTGTAGATGGATCTTTAAAAGAAGGAAACAAGATTGCGTTAATTCCCTTCAATGACTTCCCATTAAATAGACTAGAAATTTAAATTCCTTATCATGGTCTACAAAGTCCTATGTGTTCTGGCTTCTCTTATTTCACCAGCCTTATTTCTTACACAGTGGTGTACACAATGGTCATCTCTTAGTTGATCCAGAACAAACCAAATTGTTTGGGCTCCAGGACCTTTGCTTTTGCTATTCCCTTTGCCTAGAATACTGTTCCATTAGCTCTATAAATTGTGTCTTCCTCCTTATTGTTTAGGTCTTTGATTAACTCTTTAAAGGGTTCTCAGACTCTTCTATCAAGAATAGGTATCTTTGGGGCACTTGGGTGGCTCAGCTGGTTAAGCATCTGCCTTTGGCTCAGGTCATGATCTCAGGCTCCTGGGATGGAACCCTGCATCAGGCTCTCTGCTCAGTGGGGAGCCTGCTTCCCCCTCTCTCTCTGCCTGCCTCTTTGCCTACTTATGATCTCTCTCTCTGTCAAATAAATAAATAAAATCTTGGGAAAAAAAAAAGAATAGATCTTCGTTATCTTCCACTTATCCCTATATATTTCCTATATATTTCTTTAACAGAACTTATCACAACTTTCAAATGTTTAGTTTGTTTTTTTACATGTGTATTAGTCTCCCCACTAGAATGAAAGCTTCAAGAAGACAAGAATTTTGCCAGTCTTGCTCATCACTACAATGCCAGTACCCTGTGTGATGCTCTTGAAATATATTGAGATGAATGAGTGGATTATCCTTATTTCGCAAATGAAGACAAGACTCAGAAAGCGTGAGACTTGCCCAAAGTACATGGAGAGTGAATGGCAGGGAATGAGTCTCTAACCACACCTTCTGACCTTGGAGTTTGTGCTTTGGTTCCATGTAACATACACTTTCCCCGTGGCCACCTGATAAGCAGCTAAAGGTGATTTTCTTGGAGACCATTCTCTACCAGAATCACAAGAACTCTTTGCTTTCCCTTACCACTAAGACAGAGTGGCTTTGCAACACCAGCAGCCCAGCTGCTTTACTCATTTTTCATACTATAAAATGTTATTAAACTGCACCACACAGATAAGTACTAGAAAAATTGCCAGGTTATTCTCCTAACATAAAATTAGCCAATTTGCCTGTGTACGGGATTGTAAAGGATGCAAAGCGTCCCATTCAAGTGATTAACCTCTTAGTTAATAAAAGCAACAATTTCATGTGTATAAATAATATAATAAAAGGAACATTCATATCAAAGTTATGTAGCCCTCCCCTTCTTCTGCTCATCTCCTTAATTGGTAAATAATTCATCAAACTCTGAAATGAATTGTGCTCCCACCCACATTTCTCCATCCAATTATCATGAAATAGGAAAGCAGGATCCTTCTCCCTTTGGAAGACAGGAGATAATGAAATCGTTCAGGGCTTCCCTGAGCCTGTGCTAGGCTAGATAGAGGATCCGCTGGCACAGGCCTCATCGGGCAAGTGAGCGATGTTTCTTCGGGTTCTGAAGAATTGGGCTTGTCCTTTTAGTTTGCCCTCTTTTCCCCAAAGGTCACGTATTTGTCTTTCCACTAGAGTGTCCATAAATATTACCTGTTGTGAGTGTGATGGGCAATGGAAGGAAAGGGCTGTGCAGAGCAGCCGGCGGCCTGAAGATTTTAATATGACTTTTGCATCAAATGAGTTGCACGGATTCATTTTACAATGCTGATGGGCCACAATTCCTGGACACAGAGATGTCCTTTTATGTTGTAAATTATGTAAGATTATTGCCGGAAGTTTCTTGTGGGAGCCATAATTTTTTCCCCTTTGGACTTCTTCATGTGTGGAAAAAACCCTACATTAGATATAAATTAATATACTCTTGGGCTGATGACCTTTGGTTTTTTGCCTTTTACCTTTAGATTGAGGTAGAATAATGCCCAACATAGTGTAATTTGCCTTTGCAAAACTCTTCTATGTATGTCACTCTAATTCCCAAGGATGGCCTTGCTAATAAATCCCATTAAAAAACTCTTTTTTTCAGATCGTTTTGGTTCCTCTCATGAGTTCTGTTTAGAATTTGATCATTACCGTATTCAAGAGCTTCAACTTGGTTGTAGACGGATCGCAGAGGTTGTGTACTGAACTTACAATAGCAGGTTTAGACCTGGGATTTCTTTATTTTCCCTCCAACGCATTAGAGTTTTATGGAAAAAGATAAAACTGTTACTGCCTCCTTTACCACAGCTTTTTGAATAGCCTCTTCAGCTTGAAGTTTATGGCTGCCGAAAAATCATCTTAATTTGCAAATTGTACAAGCTGTGTTTTTTGGGTCTTAGTACCATCATCAAGCAAATAGAGAAATGGAAATGTCAGCGGCAGCATTTATGACTGACTCAATGGGGAAACTTTTCCTTCTGAGTCAAGACGGAGCACATTACCCAAGGGAGCTGGGGACCTGTGAATGAGACTCAGCCCTCAGCTCACGTTCTTCGCCATTGTGTCCATGGTCAATTGAAACGGTTAGCTTTCCTTTTTTCACCATTGGAAGTTGTGTCATGTACTTTCTGTTTAAAAATGATAGCTTGGGGCACCTGGGTGCCTCGGTGGTCGTTAAGCCTCTGCCTTCGGCTCAGGTCATGATCCCGGAGTCCTGGGATCGAGCCCCGCATCAGGCTCCCTGCTCAGCGAGAAGCCTGCTTCTCCCGCTACCGTCCCCTCTGCTTATGTTCCCTCTCTCGCTGTGTTTCTCTCTGTCAAATAAATAAAATCTTAAAAAAAAAAAAAATGATCGCTTGAAGGCTAGACCATTGAAATCCTTCCTAAAAATTTCCCCTTCCTTTTTTCAAATAAACCAGCTATTCTTCGCTGCCACTCGAGAAACACTGTTGTGAAATTCTGGTTATTTCCACCGCTGTGGCTGCTCTACAGAGACAAAAGAAATTTCTGTAGAAATGAACAATAGGTAAAGAACCAGACTGCAATTGGATTGACTGGACTTGCTAAAGCAAATATGTCTTAATCTTAATTAGCCAGCTTTTGACATCTGGATGCGCGGATTGCTGGCTCTGCCACATGAGTACTTTATAATCAATGTCCTCTGGGTGGCTCTCAGAATTTTTCTCTGTAGAGTAAATTCTTTCTATCAAACACTACCACAATGTCCTAATCCACAGCAGGGAAACTTTTGATCAAGGTCAAGACAAATGGACTTGGAGGGGTTTCTAGCTGACAAGGGCAGCCGTTGTCTAGGACTGACTGGAGAACCCACTCTTCTTCATCTGGAAGGGTCATACCCTTCAGTGCAAGGTGCAGATTTGGGAGTGGCCTGCCCATGACATAATGAGCCGGAGGGGGATGCCTGTCTAGCCAGCCTGAAGAGCAGAAACAGTGTTGTCTTCTCAGATCCATCCTTGGATCGTTATTTAGGGTCCCAAACCTGATGGCAGTGTTTGCCCGACCATTGGAGAAGAAACACTCTTCCTCAAACTGGGCTTTTCCCAAATGAGATCATGAAACAGACAACACTGGCAACATCTGTTTTGGTATCCCTCTCCGTGACCCCCAATCACCTTCTGCCAGTTGCCCATTTCTCTGGGTTCCTTTCCTTCCTTTTGCCTCAGAATCGAGTTATCCGTTGTCCTAGACCTTACAAGTCCTGATTTCTGCCACCTTGATAATGGAAGGGGAACAGAGAGCTAATATTGATTGAATAATAATATATGATGATTAGTCCCCGTTTAAGAAGGCATACATGTTATTATATTGGAGTCACAGGTTAGGCATGTGAGTTATCCCTATTTTACGTATGAGAACACTGAGGTTCCTATAGACTAACTGACTTGCCTAAGGCACACAGCAAGTAAAATTAGAACCAGAATTGGAATTTCGGTGTATCTGACTTCAGACCCCGTGCTCGACTAACTCTAATGTAATCACTACAAACTTATGTAATTTCTTAAACTCAGTTAAAATTCTCTTTTTCACACATAACCTTTTGGAGTCAAGTTTTCAGCTCAAGACACATTTATAGATCTTTTTTGATCAGACCAACTTCAGATTCGGGGGGGGTGTCCCCTCAAATCCTGCCACATCATGGACTGCAACTACCTCTTTTGTCTTTAATCATAGGTCCTGTTTTGACTAGGACCAGATCATGACCATGAAAATGTGGTTGCTTTGATATTTCCAGAATTCTTAGTAACATTTGTGTGCTTCTGTGATTCCAATGCTCTGTATGGTTTAACACATTTGATTTCCTAAAACTGTCCCTATTTATCAGGCCCAGAATTAGCTGGACTTTCCTGTTCTGATACAGCTAGGATCCTCACTCATGGTCTCACCATGTGCATTGGCTTCATTATGTGAGTGTGGTTTATTTACCATCATGTTTCCATGTTGTCCCGCTGGTATATTCTTTGAAAACTCAGCCCAGTCTTTCTTCTAGTTTCCCCATCTTCTTTTAGTCTATCCCTTTTGTGCTATTGGATACCTCTTCCTGTATTTCTCCAACATTGATGTGTGCTAACTTTTATTTCTCATGCTTGATTATTGAGTGGGACTTTCCTTGTGGCCTCAGAACTGGACTCTAAACCTGAGGATAAATCAGCATTAATTATCTCCATCTTCTCAAGGGTTCTGTATTTGTTTGCTAGGGCTGCCGTAAGAAAATACCACAGATTGTGTGGCTTAAACAACAGAAATATGTTTTCTCAGTCTGGAGGCTAGAAATCTGAGACTCAAGGTGTTGGTGAAGTTGGTTTCTTTTGAGGTCTCTCTACTTGGCTTGTAGATGGGTATCTTCTCACTGTGTCTTCCCTTTGTACATATCTATGTGCTCTAATCCCCTGTGCTGTGTGCTCTAATCCCCTCTTCTAATGAATAAACCAATAGCATTGGATTAGAGCCCACTCTGATGATCTCATTTAACCTTAATTACCTCTTGAAAGACTGTACCTCCAAATGCAATCACATGCTAAGGTACTGGAGATTAGGACTTCAGCATATCCGTTTTGGGGCGCATGCAATTCAGCTTGTAGCAGAATCTAACAATTGTGTCCTTCACAAAAGGTTGCCATGAGTACTCTGCTACCTTCACAATCACCCCACCTCACAGATCTGTATGAGAAAATCGCTGGGTAAATGAGTGAAGGGGATGTGGAGGTGGTCAACTGGGGGGGGGGGCAGGATTTGTGGCAAAGTGATTTTCTCTTCCCTTTCCATGGGTAGGAGGAGGATGGCATGCTTATTTTCTCTACCTCCAAGCCACATAAGGAAAGTGCCAAGAGAATCACTTGCAAGGATTGGATGTGCCAGTCACTAGCTGGGTACTGGCAAAATCTGACCTGGTGCTTCCCACTGAAGGAGAGTCAAGCATGATGAGAAACTTCTTGAGAGAGTCTGCTATTTTTCCTGAACTGTCTAGGCACCCATGACCCTAATGACCAAGGTTCATTTTGCTATTTCTTCAATCTTCAAAAATAAGAACCTTCTGGAAAAAATTGCAGGAAAAAACTATACTGAGGATATAGGGGGTATCCTCTAAGTGCAAATTCCCTGAAGACTTGAAAGGGCATAGAAAATCCTCATTGGTTTAAAGACCCCAAGTGAAGAATCAGTGGGATCAAAAAGAAAACATGAATCATACAGTATTCAGACAACTAAGGAGTTTTAGCCCCTGCTGCTTGCCGAGAGAGAGGTTTTAGGGCACTGAGCAATGGCAGGGGCCAAAAAAGAAGTGACTGATCCCTTTCTGAAGGGGTCCTCGAACATTGTGGGCTGTTCCAAGAAAATTATGGGCACCATCTTCACATCAGGGAGCATTGAACAGGAGATGAAACCAGACCAAGCCAGAGGAACACCACCCCAGAAGTCAGCTAACTGTATGAGACAATACCTACCATCTTTTCTATTCTTGTTCCCTGCTTTAGCACACTGAAAGGGCTAGATATCCAAAAGGAAGAGGATTTTGAGTTGTCCCAGAGAAGACTTTGCCCAACTCTAACTCTAAAACTGAGGAAGAAGAGAATTGAGAAATTATGTGGAAGCGTAGCTAGCTGCCCCTAAATAAATGGAAAAGTTAAATATTAAGCTGAGAGGCGATTACAATGTTGAAACACAATGGGATGAGTATTAAATAACTGAAAATGCCTAGGAAGCTATGGGTTTTGCTGGGATACTGGGGTCTAGAAATGGAGATTTGATAAAGTGTTGGCAGCCATTGGAGAACAAAAAAAACCAGATGTATTTATAAACAGTTCAGACTATTCAACTATAAATTGTATTTGATTGCTGTTGAAAGGCTACAGTGAGGGTTATTGTTTAGCAAGGATACCTCCATTGGTCATTTCAAGTCACTGGTTAGATTTTAGGTACAATGAGGTTAAAATGGAAAATTGGGATGCCACACATTTTCTTGTGCTTTGGAGTGAATTTATCTGATTCAAAGCAATCACAACTTTAGTCGTAGAAGATTAGGCTGAAAAACTAGGGATGAGATTAAAATCAATGATGTTTAAAAACAAATTGCCTCATTTTAATTTCCCTCCTCTCAAACAATGTGGTGGGTTGGAAGTTGTTAGGGTTCAAAAGATCTGGGTTTTACTTTTGGCTCCATCTGTAATAATCTATATCGAAGCAGTCACATCATTGGAACTTAGGCTATCTTGTTTTTCTTAAGTTGTTACCCTAATTCAGTAAGCATTTACCAAGTTTGTCATGAGGATAACGAGCTTTAAAATTAGACTGTGCAGGTCAGAGTCCCCAGCCTACCGCTTAGCAACTTCAACCTGGTTGGGTTACTTATCCTTTCTGAGACAGTGCTTTCTTTAAATGGGGATGTTGCAATGAAACTGGGCCACAAAGAATCAGTGGAGTATCTTCTGTAAAATGGGGCATTTGAGTTATGCGATCCTCTCTTTGTTTCAAAAAGTGTATTATAAAACCACAGGGAAGAGAATGAATTTAAATAGAATCCTGTGTCTTCAGATTATAAAAAAGAAAGAATTTCCTGGTTAGATACCAGATGTAATACTTTGAAGAGGTTCTGGATTTATCCTTCTAATTAAAAAAACAAACTAGTGAATTTTGTGATTGGAATGGATTTGCTATGATTCTGCTAAAAGTTAGAGATGGATTAAATCAGTGGTTATTGAACCTAAGTCCAGGAATGGGCATCATTAGATTCGAGTGAGTGGATTTTATAATGTTCTTCATATCTCTGTCTTTACTTATTTTTTGTCACCTTTTTTTGGCTCAATGACTGAGTGGTAAAATCTCCAGCAATAATTGTGGATTTGTTTCTTTCTTTCTTATTTCAGACAGTTTTTGTGTCAATATTTTGGAGCTGTTATTAGGTACATACACATTTAGGCTTTGTGTGTGTATGTGTGTGTGATGAGTTGATCCTGTTGTTATTATGAAATGTCCTTCTTTATCTCTATTTTGTCTTGAAGTATACTTTCATAACTGTATGGCCACTCCAACTTTCTTATGCTTAGTGTTTGCTACTATATGCTTCCTATTTTTTTAACCTTTAACCAATATCTGTCTCTGTATTTAAAAAATTTATCTCTTTTTTTATGTAGTTGTATCTTTCTTTTCATCCAGTCTGAATATCTCTGCCTTCTGATAGCAGTGTTTAGTCTATTTTGATATAATGTGATTATTAATGTGGTTAGGTTTAAATTTACCATCTTGCTATTTGTTTTCTATCTGTCCTAGATTTGCTCTTTTTTCCTCTCCTTTTCTGCATTCTTTGGGATTAATAATTTTCTCAAATTACGTTTTATCTCCACTGTTGGTTTATTAGCTTTAT
Source organism: Procyon lotor (assembly GCA_028646535.1). Lineage (NCBI taxonomy): Eukaryota > Metazoa > Chordata > Mammalia > Carnivora > Procyonidae > Procyon > Procyon lotor. The sequence continues at coordinate 36,762,262 of CM053616.1, read as the reverse complement.
CTTTTTGTTTATTTTTTTTAAGGTTTTATTTATTTATTTGAAAGAGAGAGAGAGAGGGAGGGAGGGAGCATGAGCAGGGGGAGGGGCAGCTCACTAAGCAGGGAGCCCAATGTGGGTGGGACTAGATCCCAGGACCTGGGATCATTACCTGAGCCAAAGACAGGCACTTAATCCACTGAACCACCCAGGTGCCCTTTTTGTTTATTTTTTGAGTGGTTGTTCTGAGTTATAATATGTATCCTTAACTTATCAGAGCCTACCTTGAATTTCTATTCTACCATTTCACTTATAAGAACTTTACAATGGTAGGGGCACCTGGGTGGCTCAGTGGGTTAAAGCCTCTGCCTTCGGCTCAGGTCATGATCTCAGGGTCCTGGGATCGAGCCCTGCATCAGGCTCTATGCTCAGTGGGGAGCCTGCTTCCCCCCTTTCTCTGCCTGCCTCTCTGCCTACTTGTGATCCTTCTCTCTGTGTCAAATAAATAAATAAATAAATCTTTAAAAAAAAAAAACTTAACAATGGTATACTTCCTTTCACCCCATTAGTGTGTATTTTCTTTTATGTTTATTATACACGTACACACAATACGTTGTTAATGTTTTTGCTTTTTAAAAAATCAACTGTATACTAAGGAGATGAAAGTCAGGAAGAAATCCTCTGTTTACCCAGGTATTTATTATTGCTAGCACTTTTCAGTTTTTCATGTAAGACTGAGCTATGATATAATTTCCCTTCAGTCTGAAGAACTTCTCTATCATTTTTTGTAGTGCAGGTCTTTTCTTGATGAATTGTTAGCTTATGTTTATCAAAAAATGTCTTTGAAGGCTGCTTTTAGCTGGATATAGAACTCAAGATTAACAGCTATTTTCCTCTTAGCATTTTAAAGATGTCACTCCTTTGCCTTCTGCCTTGTGTTCTTTTTAAAGAGAAATCCCCTTTCATTCTTATCATTGTTACCGGAATGTAACCTGTCTTTTATTCTCTGGACTACTTTTAAGATTTTCTCATTATATTTGGTATTCACTAATATGACTATAATATGCCTACCTAGGGTTTTCTTCATATCTATCCTGCTCAGAGTCTATTAAGACTTCTTGCATCTGTGGGTTCCATCAAATTTGAAATATATTTGGTTAATATTTCTTGAAATATATTTTTTTCTGGCCCAATGTTTCCCCCGTATCCCCAATCTCTCTCTCTCTCTCTCCTTTTATTCTGGCACTCTATACATATGTTAGCCTATATGACATCGTTTATTAGGTCACTGAGATTCTGTTTATTTTTCTCCTGTCGTTTTCTTCTAGTATTTCAGTTTGGATAGCTTCTATTTGCACACCTTTAAGTAGGCTGAGCATCTATTCTTCAGCATCTAATGTATTCTCAGGCTCTCCCACTGAAGTTTTAAATTTCAGATATCATGCTAATTCTGTAATTTCCACTTGGTTCTTTTAAAATATTTCCTGTTTCTATCCTGAGAATCTCTATTTACTCAGATATTGATTTTTTTCATTAGATTACTTTTTTAAAAGATTTTATTTATTTATTTGAGAGAGAGAGCGAGAGAGAGCATGAGAGGGGAGAAGGTCAGAGGGAGAAGCAGACTCCCCGTGGAGCTGGGAGCCCAATGTGGGACTCGATCCTGGGACTCCAGGATCATGACCTGAACCGAAGGCAGTCACTTGACCAACTGAGTCACCCAGGCGCCCTCATTAGATTATTATATAAATGTAATATCTGTGTTAAAATATCCTCTGTTAATTCCAATAAATAAATCTGTGTTATCTCTGGGTCTGCTTTTATTATTATTCATCTTATGGGTATGGGTCACACTTTCCTGTGCTTTCGATGTCTAATAATTTTTTATTGTGTCAGACATTGTGAATATATTATTGAAAATGCATATATTTTTTGCTTTTCTATAAGGAAAGCTCAGTTTTGTACACCAAGGCAATTTAAGGCTTGGCTTCAGGCCCTGTTAGAAATGTCTAGAATAATCCTGCTACTTAGGTGTGGCCTTTTGGAGTCTTAATTCCAAAATGTCTGGGGTTTTCAGAGAGTTCTTTCTACTCTGGCTGGTCAGAACTTCAACATCTCCCAGTCCTGTGTGCCTTCAGAATGTCCATTCTGTCCACAACTCACCAGTAGCTGTTCTCTTCTAGGTGTCACAAAATCTAATGCCATCAGTGTGCATGTTAATGTTTGACCAAAGATGTAAGGGAATTTCTACATGGAAGGGCTCTTCCCCTGTGCAGTTGCCTCCTCTCTGGTGTCCACTGCACAAATTCCAGCTGTCTCTGCAACCTCAAACTCCAACTGAACTTAGAAATAAAAGATACCTTAAATAAGTGGCAATATAACAAAACAAAATGAAATCTATCATTATAAAAATTCAAGTATTACTTCTGCCTCTTTAATAATAAGTTTTTTCTGATGTCTCAATGTTCTTTTAGGAAAATCATTAATTTGGAGATGAATTCTAAAAATAACTACGATATGGAATTTTAGTGTATATTAGTCACTGTGTCGACTGCTTTACATGGATTATCTCACTTACTGGTTATGACAGTCCTCCCTATGAGACCTGTAATTGGGCCCCATTTTCCCATGCTAATTTAATAAGTGCCCTGAGGCAGAAAGCTGAGGTGAACAGGGAACTCACCTTTTTTGTTGTTCCCATTCTCTATATGTTGCAAAATGCCTGAATCGTCTAGTTTTATAGTTGATTATAATGGGTAGGTAGTGTGTTACTTGTTACTTATGCTTTGCTGAGATCCCAAGGAGCTTTTTATTTTTTTAAAGATTTTATTTATTTATTTGACAGAGAGAGAGAGAGAGAGCACAAGCAGGCAGAGAGAGGAAGTGGGCTCTCTGCTCGGCCCGAACCAAAGGCAGAGGCCTTAACCCACTGAGCCACCCAGGTGCCCGCCCCCCCCAAGAGCTTTTTAAATAGATTCTAGCACTCTACAAAAACGTACTGCTCCAGAATCTCCGAGGTGATGCTAGAAAGCATCCATCTTCATTCTGGTGTGCATTGAGGGTTTGGACCCACCGATGCACGTGTCCTCCAGTCACGTGACTTGAGAGCATTCTGACAAGCCTCACTGAAGAATCTCAACTGATACAACTCCACCACGTCCCTCTGGGAGATTTACCTTGAATTAGCCAGGCCTCCCCATCGTGAAGCATTTCTCCATTTCCAGACTGTTTTCAATCCTCCCATTTCCTTACTCCTAATAATTTGTCCACCTGAATTAGTGTAAACAATTCCTTACATTCTTAGTGTTCACACCTTCAAAATCTAGTAGACACATCGTATCCCCTGACAGTCATCACTTAACCAGGCTATACATATTTAATTATTTCAATGTATTCCCATAAATCAGTTTCTTGAACTCCCCAGTCGCACAGGTTGGAATATCTTGTCCTCTCCCTGCATAAGAATGAAGAAGACTGGAACAGGATCTCTTGCTTTTAGCCTTGTTTTCTTGAGGAATAGGACCGCTGTCCCATCTTCTCCGGTCAGACTTCTGATCTGGAATGTTCATTTCATAAACTCGCAGACTTTTTTTTTTAACTCATTGGTTCTATTTTAATTATACTGTAAATAATTATCAAGTTCTTAAGCTTTCTCCTTCCACTGAATAAAAGTATTTAAGGTTTGATTTTTAATTTAAAATTTTAAAATACTTGCACGGTCCTCAAGTGGGATGAATGCATTAAAAATCCTGTGTGTGTAATTAAACAATCTGAGTGTCCCTAGATTTCTCTGTCATTTCTGGCACCTGGCATGCCTTCCTTGGAGGTTTTCAATTGTGGACTGTAATACTTTCAGAATAATGAGAATTCAGATTCCACAAATCACCCAAAGCCAAACATCAGTTTCTTTGGCCAATAAAGCATGCCCAGTTAGCTGATGGCTTTCAGAGGGGCTGACAAAGGGCCTTACATAAGGCACTGAGTGGGGTACTGTTTCAGGCCATCACGATGTGCTGTAATTATTGTGGCAGGCTCCTTCCTGTCTAGAATAGCTCCCTGAACAGTCGGTAGTGTGTCTTGGGGTTGACAGGTGGCTAGATTCCCCTCTGCGTTGGTGAGGATGTTAGATGTTGCCAGGAGAATTTAAAGCAACATAGGCAGTTCCTTAGCACTCGAATTGTTCTGATTTTCCCTTCAGCTCTGTGCAATATGCGTTTCTTAGGCATAAGCAAGAGGCAAGCCTCTTTTTACCCTTTTTCCTGAACTCCTCTCTTCACCAAGGCACATTCTCCAATTTGCTGGCTGCTCCTGGGAGCCATGCTAACTGTGTCCCCTGACAGCCCTGTGCCCATGTTTTATGCAAAGATGTGAGCAGCTGGCCACCAAGCCCCTGAGAGTCCGGGGCTTTTGTGTTCCAAAGCCTCTTCTCTGTCTTCTTTTCCCTCCCCTCCTGGCTTCTAGGCTGTGTGATCTTTTCCCCACCACTCCCTTGTGTCGGCATGTGCTGGATGTGCTCTGTGCTTTTTCCATGCCTGGCATCCGTGCCGAGGAATACAGAACTTTCCTAAAAAGTGGTTGATAAACACAGGGAGGGGTGACAGAGAATGTCTGGTACTTAGTAGGCCCTCCTGGCTGAGTCTTTGTTCCAACCTTCTGAACAAGTCCCATATTACCAGGCAGAAAACATAAAGAGGCTCTACAGCGTATCGGATCGAAAACAGGGATGGGAGAGCCAAGTCTGTTATGAGGCTTACACCCGATAATGCATGCAGAATTCTAAAAGAGTGAGAGCTCCGTAGATGAACTGGGGCCCCGGAATAAGACTGCTTCGGTTTAAAGCTCAGTTCCACCAGTTAACCATCTCTGTGACCTTGGGCAAGGTCACCTTCCTCTCTGGACCTCAGTAGTTGCATCAGCAAAATAGAAACACTAATTGCTCCCTCACCGGGATTGTGATAAAGATTCAAAGAATCAATACACATGAAGAACTTAAAGCACCCAGCAAATAATAAGTGCATAATAAATGTTCACTAAAGGATAAATAGCAATATTGTTATTATCATAATTATTAGGCACCTCACCAATCCATCAGTGCCTCTCTAGAACTGAATTACTTCAGTGGATCTAGAAGAGGTCATCAACTTGTAGACACAGAGAACAGACTGGAAGTTCCAGTTCTAGTACAAGTTCTAGGCTCACAGGGGTGCAGTTCGTGGGGAGGGCTCTTTGTCGTGTGTGGTCAAGCAGTGTGGCAAAGATGCTGAATACCTCACCTAGTAAGAGCAATCGCATAGGGTTTCCAGATACAGGCATGGACTTGTCCTCTCTGCTGTGATAACAGGGAAATTCAATCTAGAATCTCTGCTTGCTGGTGAGTATAATCCTAAGGCAAGAAAAAAATATCTTCAATATCTCTGCCCAAAGTCATGCTAATATGAAGAAAGTTACTTTCTTGTTCTGAGCAAGTTTGGGGAAAAAGCAAAGGGCCACTCTAGAAGCCAGACATCCAGTCTTTAGAAACAAAGGAAGTGTACAACTATTCATTTAGTAGGAAATCAGCCCTATAGAAGTGTTGGACAATATTAGGAAGGCCACCAAGATCGCCAGGGGTTTGGAAGGAGTTAGGCCTGGAGAAGCGTTTCTAGAAGCCTATCCGGACTTATGGGCATTTTATTCCACACCTTGCACAGGGGGTCCAGTAGCTGACTTGTCGTCAGATCACCCTTTTGCCTTGTACCCATTCTGGGGACTGTTCTCTTTATCTGCTGGTGCTCATTGCAAGAACCGCTCTTGTTAATTAGGCAGGCACAAGTACTTAAGACATGAGTCCCGTATCTGGCCAGAGTGGATCACAGTCGAAGTCAGGGGTCCTCTTCAGAAGGTAGCATGATGTTCATCAGAATGAAACCTGCCTCAGATAAAAGTTTGTGGGGCTCTGTTCAAGGACTGGCTGAGGTTTGAGCTGCCTCTGATTTCATCTGACCCTTAGAGAGAGGATAGAGATGCATGACTGTCTCCTATTTATCATTCTCAATGGGAACTGTGTGGGCAGCTTCCATTACGCCAGGCCAAATTTAGACGAATGAAAAGGTCGACTAAGTAATTATTGATTTTATATGTGTGCATAAATTAGAGCATGGAGTCCCTTAGTCACTGCTAAAAATAAGCCTTCCATGGATTGGATTGGGAAGGCAAAGGGCCTGGGTAACGAGGATGAAGCAGTAAGTCTGGTGGTAAATCTGTACATTGGATAACTTTTTCCTTATGGTTGTCATGATGGTTCAAGACTTACATAAAAAATCAGCCAGTGGCGCATTTTGGATATCTGGGAGAGAATTGGACAAGGCAGACCACAGCCAAGCTTTCTCTTTAATCATAAAACTGGTATTGGCCATAATCCTTTTAGCAACAAGCTTTTCTCAAGCAGCAATGACTTATGAGTGCTCTTCTGAGGAGAACTAGTCAATATATTAGTTTTCTTTTAATTATGCAGCTGCAGCAGCAAGTCATGCATGAGTTTTATGGAGCTTTGTGAATTCGCCATCGGTTCTGGGAAGCAGAGAATTTATTTGTATACTGTGGAGCAATTTGCTGTGGTTAGAAGAGAAACCATATCCTTCTATCTTAAAAATGAAGAGCTGGTATTTGAACGGGAAATTCCAAGAATCTAATAATCAAATCCGCCAAGGCTGTTAATTAAAATTGATGAGTATTAAGCATTTATGTAGCGCTCTAGGATGTCGTGGGGCTGGAAAATTACCAGTTGCCTGAAGTCTGCCACTATTGACATGCTTACAAGGGAGAAAAATGTGGTAATAAAGGAAGAAGCTATTTTGTTATCAAACATCGTATGCTTGGGGTGAACATGGCTTTATTCCTTTTAGGGGTGGGTCCAGCTGAATTATACAACTCTCTCAGTTCTGCTTGGATTTGAGTGGTTTGAAGTCAATTTATGCATTACGTGTGCATCTTAAATTTTAGGTTACAGTAATTTTATCGCTTCTTGGTTAGTAGTTCCTGTAATGCCGAGAAGCAAAATGTCTTGTTCAAGCGCAACTTGGTATTACTTAGAAGCAGCCCCGAGGAAGCAGATTGCTCCACTCTGCTTGATCTAATGGGCCACAACAGCTCCCAAATTGAAGAAATGAGGATTGGCATGTCAAGGAAGAGGAGTAGTTGAGAGGGGGTGGTGGCCTCTGACAAGGATAGACTGGCCTCTGGAACTACGTGACCTTTGCATGTAGGTTCAGTTCTGCTCCACACCATAGGCTCCAGGCCCAATCTTGATCTCAGCCTGGGAGGGCTTTGTGGTCTGATTTTGGGGATCAGCACTATGTCAGTGGTGCTACCCACTCAGCCGTGACCTTGAACTCCAGTTTGCATAAAGGAAACTTCTCTCACGTGCGGAAGATCCAGTCTCCCTTTTGTGTCCTAATCATGGCAGCTGGGTCCTTGTCTGGCTGCTTGTGGCTCTCAATCTGCTTTTTCTTTTAGAACTGATGTCTTCCATTGCCATCCTCTGCCCAAAGTCAAGAGGCGTATAGGCTTCCTTATCTATTAACTCCCGTAGGACTGGATATTGCCTGTTTCTATTCTTCATGTCATCCTTCAAAGGGATGTAGGACACCCTTGCTCCTTTGAGTTGTCCACCTTTCCCTCCATGCTGCTTCCAGCTAACTAATAGCCTTAGACAGACAGATGTTGATTGTTGGGCACTTTGCAAACTACATATCCAACATCTAGGGGAGTACCTGGACCACAATAGGCATTCAGTAATTCTTTGGTGAATGAATGACTTCATTTTAGCTGTTACCCAGGACTTTTTCCCAGTGTTTGCTGGCCAAATCCATTTTCCCAGAAATGACCTAGTTCAGCTCACCCCAGCTACCCTAGGCTGCCTTGCCCTCCTTTGAGCTGGTGCAAAACCGGGATATCATGCATCTGAAGGAGATTGGTGTCATCGGCAAGATGTGCCTTCAACGCCTCGTTCTTCTCTGCGGCCTCTTAAAAATGTCAGCCTGCTCTAGGCTTATTTTCTCTCTTCATTGTCTTCTGGTTCTCTCTCAGAAACTTAGGGAAAAATTTAATTTGGTGAAATTAATGCATCCCAAAGTGCCAAACCCTAGCAACTCAGGGCAGTTGGCCAGTATAGACCTGAGTTGTAGTTAGTGGAGCCAAGAGGCTCTTAGAAACTGGAGATATTTTGCCTGGAGAAGAATCATCTTAAGAGGGTCAGAGCAGCTCTTTTCAAATATATATACATGCCTGATGTGTAGAAGACAGAATACATCTGTATCATACAAATAAGAATGGGTAGCGACCTGCCCTGTGAGGAAGAGAGTATGCCATTGTGGGAAGTTGCACGCTGACTGTCTTCCAGATGTGGAGGCAGGCCGGGGCAGGGTGGTGGGGAGAGCCCATCACAGTTGGTGGCATGTGATCATTACACGGTGGACCCCTGGTTCTTGACCCTCCTACCATGAGTAGGAGTATAAACGTGATCATTACACGGTGGACCCCTGGTTCTTGACCCTCCTACCATGAGTAGGCTGAATTTCACCCAGAGCCTTTCTCCAGTTGGCCTCATTCTACTGCTATCGCCCATTTCCGGTGTCTAAGTGGGGTTTCTCGGTGTTTACTTCTGCAGCAGTTGCCACATCCTGACGGTTGTGGCTGCTTTCCTTGTCTGGTTATAGTGATCCCATTTCTCTTGCCAAAAGTTGATTTAGAAACAAGCATATGTGGCAGGATCCTGGCCCATGCATTCGAGGGGATGTCTTTTAGGGTAAGGGCAGTGGTTCTTGGAAGAGTTTCCCCTCTTCTAGGAAAGGAAGGCAGAGCCTGTATTGTTCCTGTGGAAGTCCTCCTATTGGGATATCAAGTCTGGAACTCCAGCAACAACGTTTCCCTGGTCTGAGGCTGAAGCCAGAGCCAGAATAATGGGTTCTTCAGGACAAGATTCACCAACCAAAGCAATCAATTCTGGGATTTTTTTCCATTTCTGGAACTTCTTCTTCTATACATTTCCTTGTTTTTTTAAAGGCAGTTTATTCAGATTCTGATACTTGCAGCCAAAACCATCCTTTCTGAGACAGAGAGTTTTCTGTTGCTTCTTGAAAATGATGAAAGAAAGACAACCTGTGGGAAGAGTCAAGTTCAGCTCTTGGATGACATTACTTCTTATCATACTGTGGCTGGTCAGACTTGTGTGTCATTTTCTTTGTTCTTCCCTCTGGGGAAACCAGGATAATATTTTGATTCTCTCCTTGAAAGTTTGTTTACCAGTGTTGTGATATGTCTCCAGTAGTTTCCTTTAAATCAGTATTTAGATTAAAATAAAATTGAGTCAATTCAAATACCAAATGCAAGCAGCCTACCATGAAGACACAGACCATGACAGGACAAAGGCCAGCCGACTTTTCTGTGCCACAAAAGGAAGACTCAGACAGTGGGCTGTGTCCTGCTCCATGCTCAGCTTTTGAGATTCTGGTCAGAGAAAGACACTGTTGAACATTCTGAATCATCTAGCCAAACATGGAAAAGTCCTCTAAGTTCTGGTTTCTAAGAATACGGAATATCAATGAGATGATGGTGGCTTTGAAAGTCCCTTGCAAATTATAATGTGTAGGACGCATGGAAGGCATCATTTGGGGAGTTCTGGAAGAGACAAAATTCTAGATTTGGTCCTAGGAGAGCAAAAGTGGCCCTGATTGAAGCAAGAGATCTACAATCATTCCTATTCTAACGTATGACTCAGGTAAGAACTTATGCCCTCCTCCCCCTTTGACAAAAGAATCTGATGCTTTATCTGAATTAACAAAGGGCTACCAGGAAGGTAGGCCACTCAGCTTCCGCCTCAGGAGTGGGTTGACGTTACTGGCTGCTGGTACATCTTTATACACAGTTCACAGTCCCTTTGCATCATGTCACATCTGATACGGTATAATGTGATGTGACTAATGTAATCAAATGTGAAGTGCACTACAGCAACATGTCAAGTTGGAAAATTTGAAAAGAAAAATAGGCTTCTCTCTAAATCATGGTTGGGTTGTTTCTCTCAGCCGGAGGGCTCTGTTTTCAGAGCAAAGAGTTTTCTGTGTTGACCTCCTGGCCAAGGGCATATGTCAAGAGGGCTCGTCTTTCCCAGAGGTGATGACCCTGGTGCATGAGCTGAAGCCTTATGCATTGGCTCCCACCTGCCTTTCAAATCAACATGCCTCACCTCTTTCCCACAACAGGGCTCTCAATCTAGAGGTGGGCGCTGCAAAGTGCTGATTGCTCAGAAAACCAAAGTTTTGCAGAGTTTTAGGATGAGTACACTCGGAAGCTAATGAGGCACTGAAGAAGGAATTTTAAGGAACCAAAGTGGCTAAACCAAGTCAGTGTCATTCAAGTATGTGTACAGTTTTCCAGGATGATAGCTAATGTGGGTGTATGAGTTTTGATCCATCCACTTTCTTAATAAGCTTCCTGCACAAAGCAGGGTGGATGATCTTCATGACCCCATCTCATTAACTAGTAGGAGTTCTGGGAAAGGGCTCTTTGTGGCTTGGTCTAGTGCAGACATCCAGTCTCTTCCTCTTCTGCCCCAGGTGGGCCATAGCGTGTGTGCTCTCTCTCTCCACCCCAACACCTCCCTCTGTCCACCTTCTCCTCTCACATAGTTTAATTTCTAAGGTGAATATAAGGGTTTAAGGGTGAAGAGGGGCTCTGGGGCCATGGCTGAGAGTATTTTAACAAATACTATGTCTTGATCCGTGGTCTATAGAAGCTGATATGTAAACAGACAGTGATGGAGCTGCTCTGTATGAAGCAGGCACAGGGGTGGTGCCCAGGCACCAAGGGAGCCCTAAGATTGCCGGCTCACGCTGGGATAGAATGGACTCTCTGGTCCCTCCAGTCATTCTGGTCCAGTCCTATCGGCTCTGTGCTGTGGAGACTTAAGCTCTCTTTCACCTTCCTTGTTCAGGCCGGTCCTGCCCTCGCAATGGGCTTAGGAAGCAGCTGGACCAAGCCCTTTCCCCATACTTACATCCTCTCCAACCTAGGGCATGATGGCCCCATGAAGGTGCAGTAAACACAGGGCCATATCTCTCCATAGAATTGTGGAACAATTAGTTCATCTGGGGGCCTTAGTTGGTGAAGCGACCAGCCACTGCTTTGGCTCAGGTCATGAGCTCAGGGGTGAGATTGGGCTCTGAGGTCAGGGTGGAGTCTCCTTGAGACTCTGTCCCTTTGCCTCTGCCCCTCGTGCCTCCCCAACACATGTATGCGTGCACTCTCTATCTTTAAAATAAATAAATGAATAAAGTGTAAAAAAAAAAAAGGAATTGTGAAGCAGTTGAAGTCTGTCAGTTACTTCCATTACCTCCCATTTTGCCTCATTGTTCCCCCCCACCCCCCCCACCCCCGCCTCTCTCTTCCTGGTCCCCCATCGTGCCCCCGAGGCCACTTGCCTGCCCCAAGGCATTTCCCCAGGGGGGCCACACCCTACTCAGTGTGGGCCCTTCCCCATCTCAGCCCGCCCCTGACCTTACCGTGGCCTCCTCTCCCTCCATTAATTCTACCTCTCCCGTGTACCATTTTATTGGCCGCTGCCCTTTGCTCAGTGATAGCTGGCTAATATGAGAAACTAATCTGTTTTAATGTTTTAATGTGCTACCACTCGCTAGCCACTGCTAGCAACTTAATGAGATTTTGAGTTTTACTTGTCTCATCATAGGTCCTCTCTTCAATTATAAACTCGGCGAGGGGGAAGCGCCAGGGCTGTGTCTTCTGTGGTTCCCATCCCCTCTGAACAGCCCCGATCTGGTCCTCTATCCTGCTGGAGTTGAAGGGATTGAAGGAGAGGTGGGCAGGTGGCCAGACCTGAGCAAATACCACAACAAAGTTGGTTTTCAGGCAACATCGGTAAAATAGGTTGGCACAAGAGACTAGCAAAAAAAAAAAAAAAAAAAAAAAAAAAAAAAAAATCCTAAAAAGGAGTTTAAAAATAAGCAGAGAGGATAAATTAGCTCATTCAAACCTTTAATACAAGTTTGCCTTAATGAAAACAGCAGCAACAACAAAACCGGTAATATAATAAATCAACTACTGAGGCCAAAAGCTGATCTTAAAATCAAAGGTTTCTGTAGAGCCTCCCACTCTCTTTTGGGAAGAAGTTTGCCTTTAAAAGTCCAAAGCAAAAATGCATACAAAATATGCATGCTGTTAAAGCCCTGGGGTGCTGCAGAAACACGGGAGCTGTAGGCTTGGCTGGGGTAATTTCTTGCAAACTGAAATACAGGAAAATGAAGGGTCTGGCGTGGTACTCTCCAGGAGGCCTTTCCAGGATGGAATTTTTTTACTCTGCCGTATTCAAGACAGGAGCCATTAGCTGAGCACTTGAAATGTGGCAAGTATGACTGAGGACCTGCATTTTTACTTGCGTTTCATTTCACTTCGTAGAGTAGTAAAACTTCATATTTAAATAGTTTTGTCTTATTCAACAAACCGTGTTCCTTGCAGTATGGTCTGCAGATTAGGAATCCTGGCATCACTTGGAAGCTTGTTAGAAATGCAGCATCTCAGGCCTCACCCATGACCCCTCACCCCCAGCCCCATCCCCTGGGGGCTGCAGTTTTGTAAGATTTCCAGGTGAATCTCATATATGTAAAATTTTGAGACGTTCCTCCCTGAATCAACAGTTCTCACCCCTGTTAGAATCACCTCGAGGACTAGAAGCACGTGGAGACTGTTTAAGCCATTCTGATGCCTGGACTTGGCTATGCACCAGTTACATCAGAAACTCTAGCAGGTAGTGGGGGGCAGGGGAGCACAGCCATCAGAACCCTCATTGCCGTCCACCAGTCAGAGGAAGAAATCCTCCCTAGAACTTGTGACAGTAATTTATAAAGGTTTCAGTAAACATGTAACAAAGAAATGAGAAGAATTCAATGGCACTTAAGAGCCATAGGTATGCATGTTGCTGTCAAACTAGGAAGAGTGGACGTAGCCCCTACACCAGTCAGAATCAGGGTAGGAATCAGACAGTCTGAAGGCGTGAGAAGTAGTTTTGCCTCCTAACCCTGGGAGACCAGGTCTTAATTTGGCCCAAGTTTATGTGATGTTAGTGCCTGGGTGGCTGAGGAATACTGCTAGTTGCAGGAACTCAGAACTGTTGAGTCAGGAAGAAGGTGACCTCTACTTCTGACCCATTTCTGATAAAGGGGGGAAGGCGCTTAAAGAGATTATAGACAGATCGCCAACTTTAGGGCCCTTGGAGTAATTCATGTGTCCACAGGAGAAATGAACTTCCACACAAACCATGGGTTAGGACATGTGATTCAAGGCAAGTTATGAATTCCTCAGACCCCTAAGACAATTATTAAATACATAACAACTCCAGGCAGAGAGGAGATCCCTGTTTTTTTGGTGGTCTGAAGATCCCAGTGGGAAGGACTATCAAGGGCTGTACCTTTTTTCTAAGAGGACCTGGATATGAGAGGCTTCCCTCTTCTTTCCAGCTATCCCAGTCCAAGCTTAGCGAGTTTCAGAACACTATTTGAGGAATGTTCTGGGCCCTTCTCTTGATGGGCTATATTCGGGAAGAGGGGAAGGAACTATGGTGGTTAAAAATGATTCTTTTTAATTTTCCCTTTTCTGTTAAAAAAAGCATTTCTTTATGATTTGTGCTGTGATTCTTTACCTTTTGTGTTATAGCCAAATTTTAGAAAGTGGGTGTGTAAATAAGCTTTATCACGGGCCAGGAATAGGCTGGCAGAGGTAAGAAGAGGTAAACCATAAAGTAAAGAGGTTGTTTATTTTAAGATAAAGCAGGTAAAAGGGGCATCCATCCTTTAGGGAATATATGCAATAGCACATTTTTTTTTTTAAGATTTTATTTATTTATTTGACAGAGAGAGAGATCACAAGTAGGCGGGGGGGGGGGGGAAGCAGGCTCCCCGCTGAGCAGAGAGCCTGACTCAGGGCTCGATCCCAGGACACTGAGATCATGACCTGAGCCAAAGGCAGAGGCTTTAACCTACTGAGCCACCCAGGCGCCCCGCAATAGCACATTCTTTATTGAATGTTTGAGGGTCCAGATACTGTTCTAAGGGCTCAGCATATAGGGGTAAACAAAACAGACATTCTTCTGACTGCATGTTACTTATGGACTAGTCAGGGGGCACACAGTTGTTAAATAAACATACAGATAAATACGTGTATATTACAACCAACATCTCTAAATTCTGATAAGGCCTATTAAGGGGAATTATTGAAAAGAGAATAAAGGGAGTCTGGTCAACTTAGATTCTGGCCAAAAGGATTAGAAAACAAAACAATGAGTCTTACTTAATGAGTGAAAATTCTCACATGGGTTTGGACTCATCAGAAATGATGGTAAGCTTAACTATAAGCAGCAATCAATTAAAGATGAAGACAAAAGTCCATGTATGCATGAGTCAAGGAAGGATTGAGAAGAAAATGCAATGTCAAGCTAAGTGGCCCCACCCTAATATGGGCAACATGTAATGATGATCTTGGTTAAAGACTACAGAAAAGTTTGGAGCTGAGAACACTATCTTGAGTCATGGTGTGAAAGAATTTATTGTCAATAGTGAGGTTCATATCTAAGCAAAAGTCATGGGAGCAGAGGCAGACAGATGGAGCGTAGAGGCAAGCCTGCCCAAGGCAGAGAAGAAGGTAAGGTCTCTTAGCTTTTTCTTCCCAGGAGCAATGCAATGACTGACTTCCCTAGCCTTGGCCAGTCAGAGGCTGGGAGTCTCAAAGACTGCTGGAATACACAGGGTCCCCAGGGCAGCGCCCTTTCCTAAGCCCTGCAAGATTCTCCCTGAGAACAAAACCACAGAGTCATAGAATATTGGGGATGCAGGGATTGTAGTGTGCATATATTCCAACTCCTCACCCAGTTTCATGATGGACCTTCTTCACTGATGCCCTCGTTGGTCACCAGACAATCCCCCACTGGCTGGGCTCCTACGAGAGGTCTCAATGTCTCTGGTCCTTAAAGTCCAACCCTCAGCCTTGACCCCTTTATTCCTGACTTGTTCTGTTAACTTGAAGCCAACTCACAACTATGTGCAAAGGTTGGTTCCACACATAGGTTTAGGATAGCATTAGGGCCTGTTGTCATTAGTGACTGCATACCCACTGCATCCTTCCAAAGGCTTGTTTCCTTTACACACTCCTCTGCTTTAGACGAATGAATCTATTTACAGTTCGGAGAGTACCTCACGGACATTCTTGGTTCTTTACTCTTGTTCAGAGACCTTTTTGGTGTCTCTCAGTTCCTATCAGTTCTTTAAGACCTAGTTTGAATTCCAGCTCCCACAAGAAGACTTCCTGACATTTCTAGTCAGCTACACTTTTTAATCCATGTGTAATATACCATTCTACGCACCGTAAGGTTAATCAGAAACCAGCATAATGAACATGTTGAATAAAGAAGGCTTATGGAGAATAATCAGAAACTCATTTATTTTTGTCTCTCATAGGCCTTGTCAATTTGTTTACTTTCTCTTCATTTATTTGTTGATTCATTCATTCAGTAAGTAAATATTTATTGGATGGTTACTGGGTGTTAGGTGATATTCTAAGTCCTGGGGATACAGTAATGAAGAAAATAGACAAAAATTCTTACATTTGTGGAGATTACAATCTAGTGGATGAAAAAAGCAATAAAGCAAAATATCCAAGTGCAACGTTTAGTAAGTGCTAAAGGGGAAAAATAAAGCATGGAAAAGGGACATAAAGTGTCAGCACTTTGAGGTAGTGTAGCCAGATAAGGCCTCCCTGATAGGATGCCTTTTGATTAAAGACTGGAAAGAGAGAAGGGTGTTAGCTAACAGACACCTGGTGGAGAGGCAGCCCAGGTGGAATGAACAAGTGCAAAGGCTCTGCGGTGGGATTTGTACTTGGTCCGAGGTGGCAGAGGCAATGCCTTGAATTGGTAATGTTTCCAGTTGGCCCTTTCTCTCAGCACATGCAAAGGTGTGCTTAAGAATCATCCCCAGTTTCTCTGATGTGGGGAACACATCTTTTCTGAGCCGCTTATGGTTCTTTCTTTAGGTCCTAGGAATCCCATGGTTAACCCCTGACTGATGTCACTATAACTTTGCAAGCCGTCTGTGATGATCTCATGTTAGTGGAACACTAGCCTGTGAGTCTCCAGGCTTCATATTTTCCAGGCTTCAGTTAGACATCATCCCAATGGGTCCTTGAACTCTTTGCATGGACATATTAAGCTGCTGGGGGTCCTATTAAAAATCTCTTTTCCTGGGATTGAGGTAAAAGCCAGATACGTTCTATATCTTCCTTTTGGTGGAAAGACAAGGAAGTTTGGGGTTCTTTTAATCATTCAATTTTTTTCTTGGCCTCTTTAATTTCTTTTCTTAATTGAAGATAGCACTCAGCAAAGGATCACATAGTCGTTCTGTAATTTCTAAGTCTTGGCTGGTGGTCTCAAACCTCACTTTATAATGTGACATACATTAGGTGGGGAGGAGCTAAGCTGAAACTGAGATTAAGTAGTGCCATTAATGTTACAGAAATATGTTTGGGTGCCTGCAAATGTGGTGTGATGACTAGTAGCCAGCCACCTACTGTATATACACAGCTTCTTCGATCTTGGGCTGCAATTTCGTTTACCACTCATTTGGCACTTAGCATATACTGCTTTGAGTTATTTATTTTTAATTAATATTTAATTATAAATCCATACTTCAATAAATCATCCCTATAAGTATTTAAAATATTGTACATGCCATTGAATCAATGTACATCCTTTAGCAATATATGAACATTCATAATTTTTATACAATGTTTTGTTATTTAATCTCTTTATTCATCCATTCTTCATCTCTAGCTGGTGTTCTAGACCCCGAGCTCACTAATCACATCCTTTGTGAATATCCAATAATTCCAGAACATAGTAGGTGCTTAATAATTGCTTGGTGATGAGGATGATATGCTTTCTGGGTATATAAAACTTATAACGAAGTAGATGTAGGACCTGAAATCACATATCAATGCAATCATCCCACTGAACCCGATTCTATGTAAAGATAGGTATACAAATTGTATAAGAAGTTTGTTCTTTCTCTATGCCATTTTGACCCTATAGTTGCTTGCTTCTTTTTTTTTTTTTTTTTTTAAAGATTTTATTTATTTGACAGCGAGAAACACAGCGAGAGAGGGAACACAAGCAGAGGGAATGGTAGCGGGAGAAGCAGGCTTCCTGCTGAGCAGGGAGCCCGATGCGGGGCTCGATCTCAGGACCCTGGGATCATGACCTGAGCGGAAGGCAGCCGCTTAACGACTGAGCCACCCAGGCGCCCCCTAGTTGCTTGCTTCTTAGGTAATTTCCTGCAATTGGCACTGGTACTTCAGTCCTGGTCCGCAGTTGTCATAGAAAAGTTAAACCGTGAGACTGATTTGAGAATGTATTTTTTACTTTTATTTATTTGCTCATACACCTCTTCATTAAAACATTTTTTAATTTCCGGCTTGAGCTCTGACACGTAAAGAGCCTGGAAGTGACCACTCCCACCCTCCCATCCCGACAACAAGAAAAAAACTGGACCACACTGAAAACCGATGGCATTTCTTGTGCTCCACAGAGATCTGAGGTTGCAAGCAAACCTCCATCCTGAAAGCTAGAGAGACACCTGGCTCCAGGGAGATACACCTGAGATCTGTTGACTTGCCCCCGAAGTTCCCAGAGCCATGAAGTGTCAGGAACCCTGAACGAGTAATTCTGATGGATTGCGGGAGGCTGAGTATAAACTAGCCTGACAGTGGGAAATGCATGGGGACTTTAGTCTTGGGGGACTGCGCACTTTTGTCAACTTTTCCTCCAAGGACCTCACCAGGTTTTCATGAGGAAGATCTGAGAAAGATTCCCTCACGGCTTTGGCATGGGGAGAGGAAGAATAATCATTGGGACCTCGACCAAGAGATTTCTCCATGACAAAGGCCGATGGGAAAGACTTTATCAGCACTTTACCCCAGGCAAGGAAGGGAATTTCTCCCACTCCTTGACCCTGTAGACTTCCTGTTTCACCTAAGGGGGTGAGAATGAGGAATAGAGTCAAGAAATGTCAGAGTTTTAAGGAAAGAGTATCCAGGGGAGGGAGAAAAGATCAGATGAAAAAAGCTGGAAAGTTACTAGTAAAGGTCACAGCCCCAAGACCCAAATGCAAGCATTTAGATTGGTTGTAAGCTTATAGAATGTTCCCTCTCCCCACTCCTTGCCACCATACAATAGGACTATGGTATAATAACAGTGGCCTGGAGCAGAAAAACTTGTAAAACACAGACTCTCTGAGAAGGAGTACTGAGGGAAATCCAAAGTCTGGAAGAAAGACCCAAACAAGGCCACTAGAGGAATTTGAATCTCTGGCCCTTATGGCTCCTGAAGACACTAAACACAGTCTAACTCCCGGCCCACTTAAGATAGATCGTTAAGCGGAAGGCTTGTCAACCTCAGTTCCTACTACCTAATATGCATGCTCTGCTTTCAACAAAAAAATGACAAGGCATGCCAAAAAGCAAGTGAAAAACACAGCCCGAAGAGACAGAACAGTCCTCAGAACCGGATTTAGATATTACACAGATGTTGAAATTATCAGGGAATTTAAATAGCTGTGATTCATATGTTAAGGGCACTATCGGAAAAAGTAAACAATATAAAGGAAAGGATGGGTAATATAAGAGACGGAAATGCTGAGACAGAATCAAAAAGAAACATTAGAAATCAGAAATACTGTAAGAGAAATAAAGAATACCTTCCATGGGTTCATCAGGAGATTCAACATAGCCTAGGGAGACTCAGTGAGCAGAAAGATAATGGAATACAAATGGAAAAAGGAATGGGTGTGGGGGGGACCCCAAATGGACCATCCATGAACTGTGAGACAAGTTCCAAAGGTATAAAATACCAAGGAGAAGAATGGGAGAATAGAGTAATATATAGTGTATTTATATTTATATTATATAAACATAATATAATATAAATATAATATTTATATTATAGAAATATATAGTAATATATTACTATAGAATAGAAAATATATACAGTGATAACGGCTGTGAACTTTCCAGAATTAATGCTAGACACCATACCACATATCCAGGCGGTTCAGAGAACAACAACCAATGTTAAAAAACATCTACACCTAGGCATATCATTCAAATTTCAGAAAATCAAAGACAGAAAACCTTGAAAGAAGTGAGACGGAAAAAGCATCTTACATATAGAGGAAGAAGGATAACAAATCCAGTGGACTTTTCATCAGAAACCAGCCTGCAAGAAGAGTGTGGAATAAAATATTTAAGGTGTTCAATGAAATAGACTACCAACCTAGAACTCTGCTTCCAGCAAAATTGCCCTTCAATCTGAAGGAAAAATACAGACCTTCTCAGACAAATAAAACTGAAGGAATCTATCACCAGTAGGTCTGTGCTGCAAGAAATGTTAAGAAGAAGTTCTTCAGCAGAAGGAAAATGATACGGGTCAGAAACATGAATCTATATAAAGGAAAAAGAATGTCAGAGAAGGAATAAACGAAGCACTTGTCCCCAAGTGAATAGAAAACCACATCTGTCTCATCTTGGCACAAGAAGTTCACATCTACATCTGTGAATGATGAGTGTATTTTCTAAGGAAACAGTTTATTCTTGCAGTCTTGTAGTTGAATAAAAAAATTACATCATGACTTTTGTTTCTTATAGACTTCTCAGTAGTGAATTAAAAGTTTGGAACTGGTAAAAAATATTAAATTTGCAATTGAGGAAAGCTCTGAATCTTACCTCTATCAGCATAGGTATGTTGCCTATGTAAACCCATGTTGATTCTAGTGACATAAGATGTGGGGTTAGTAAAGGGTAAGTAAAGGCAGATGCAACTTAGGAGAAAATGCTTTAGTAAACTGTTCAATAAAAGACAAAGCAAAACTTTTCAAATAATATTGCCAGGCATTGTAGTTAAAAACTATATAGCAAGTTCTTAAACAGAATGCTGTCGTAGGTAAGCTTCTGCTCTGACCCGGTAACCAGTGGTTGGCACACCCAGCTTTGGCTATAGGCCACTTAACAAGACCCACTTAATGTGCTTGCTTAACTTACACTCCAATCAGCAAAAAGCCTGTGTCATTGCCTTTGGCTTCCTGGCAGCCCCTTCACCAAACAGTTGGAGGAAAAAGGTAAGAGACAGCCACATGGGCCACCAAAGTCCACGAGGGTCCTCCTTGTGGATTTCCTCGACTACTTTCTCATCTTACCACTTTTTGCATATATTTTCTTGCTCCCTCTGTAGCAGTGAGCACTCCTGTTCCCTCCCATCAAGTATTCACCCCGAGTATGTTCCATCGACAGGATACAAACAGCCCCGACAAGAGAGGTACTCCTAAAGTAGGTCAGGGAAAGCTCAGAGCTCCTGCAATACTGTAAACTTAAAAACAAAATATAAATTCAAAGTTTTGTGACAAGTAAGAACACACAAAACACAGGCGATTATAGTATGCAACTCTGTGTGTGTGTGTGTGAATTAAACTCTATCAACGATTTTCCAGGCCAGAGAAGATTTCTTCTCTATCACCCACCCCTGGTTTCCCCACATGCTCAATAAATACTGATCACGGGAGGAGAAGGGAAGGGCGTCTACAAGAGCTATGAGTTCTTGTAAAGTGTGACACCATTAGGTGCCAAATCTGATTAATTCCGTGTGAGTGCGTCTAGGGTTCTGCAAGAAGAAACTGCTTGTCAGCCCAAAACACAGCCATTTAATAAAGAAAGCCAGTCATTTTGCATCTTCAGACTGGAATTCTGTAACAGAGGCCCCGAATATATAAGTGATGAATATTTAGTCTTGAACTTTTCACTATAGCCAGTGGGGCAGGTGGGGAGTGGGGGAGGATCCTTTGCACAGTTGGGTGTATCACTGCATTTTCATGTGTCCCCAGAGCATTGCCCATTCAGGGGATGTGTAAGTAACCACTAACTCTTCAGAACCTGCTATTTAGCTCCCTTTTATTGTTTGTTTTCCTCTGAAGCAGAGGTCAAACTTGCTACATGTGCCCCGTACCACCTATATGGGAAAAGACCAAGATCAACAGAGCCTTGGTCTTGATCTCGCCGGCACTCCGTCAAAGCAGCAGGGATGCCAGACCTTCCCTTTCTCATGGGCGCTTTGGAACGTGGGTTGGATTTCTGTGACTCGGAGCACACGACCAGCTCTGTGTTTCACTTGGAGCCCTTATTTTTAAAGCCATCTATTAACTTTTTGCACAGCCTCTCCCCAAATGCTCTCCTACTCTGCCGAACAAAGTCTTCCTGAAGATAAAAGATGTAGATGTGGTGTGAAAAAAGGAGGAAACCTGATTCGCAGCCCCCCACCCCACAATGGGCTTATTTATGGGTTTCAGATGGTGACAGGGATGTTTATATGAACCCTCCCCAAACTGCCTGAACCTCTGGGGTCTGCAAAGATCAGGCTGCAAATTTCACGAGAACAGAACTTTTTTCAGGAGTTGTGGGGTGGGGGTGGCAGTGACTAAGATTTCCTGTACTTCCTGTTTCAGAGCTGCTGGAAATGAGACGGGAACTATATTTCAGGATTTCAGTACCTAGCCGCCGCTGGAATCTGCACCTACAGATGTGCACAGAGAAGGGGCACGTGTGCACATACACTCGCACACAAACATGTAGAGAGGGGCATCGTCTGTCCTCACACGGATTCTATCTCAAACAGGCACACAATATTTTCCATTAAAAAAAAAATCAGGGTTGAATTCCAAAGCATTTCATAAAGACCTTTCAAAGTTTCAAAACCAAAGAGAACAACGATCTGATTTGGGGGAAAATGTTTAGTTCCTTATTATTCTCTGTAGAGCAGCCCGGTTGTGCTAGAGAAAAAAGAGGGACAAAAACCAAGGACGGAAAACCTATCGTGCAAATGTAACTCATTAAGGCTGGAATACTGCAGGGTACTTTCTATGCTTTTTGTCTCTGTCCCCCACCTCTTCCCGCAGACTGAAATCGATTGTTTCACCACTGGATTTAGGGCACCCCCACTGCACATCGCAGCAGGCATTCCCCCCCATGGTTGAGATAAGAGGGGGGACCCTGCTCCCCGAGATGCAATACATGTGTATAGGTAGGGGAGGGGCCTGGGAAGAAGGTTGATAAAGAAACAGGGCAGAGGCGGATGCAAAACTGCAAAAGAAGTGATGCCTCAGATTCACCTTCAAGTCCTGTGGCGGTCCAAGACAGACAGTCGTGATGGGACTTTGATACCACGCAGGTTACTGTCCACGTAGAGTGGCACCCCCAGACCTGTGCCTCCTCCTAAGGACTGGCCTTTGTGCATGCGATGAGCCAGCAGGTCATTAATGAGACGCGTGAGCAGGAGGGGCCCGTGGAACACAGAGCAGGCGTGCTTGAAAGGGAGAGTCAGAATTTCCAGTAACCCCTTTCTGTTGGCAGAGCTCTGATTGGAACCATGTGACAATTTTAGGCGATGTACCATAGGCGGCCAATTTATTACATATGGCAATATGATTAATGGTATCAAATGCCTTTTTTTGGTAACATCCAAGAACACTCTACCAGCCAACTGCTTGGAGTCCAAGGCAGTGAAAATCTGTTCCATGAATTTAAAGTCAGGCAGATGAGGTTAAATGAGAGAGGGCCAGACGCCAAGGCAATGATTACAAAGTAAGTTGTTTCAAAAAGAGCAGAATGTTTTAAATCTGGTCTTGAACAAATCCCATCCAGGCCCCACCTACCCCAATCTATTTTTTTTTTTTTTTTTAATTTCCCTTCCCCCCCTTGTTTCTTGATGTGAAAGCCCTAACAGTGAGAATCTGCAAGACATTTCTGAGGCCGGGCTGGGTTCCACGTGCCCAGAACCTCTTCCAAGACTGGGCGAATCCACACAGACCACCGATGGGATCTGTCCTTGGAATCCCGTGGCAGTCTGGGGGTGGAGGGGAGCAGCAAAGACCAGCAGAAGGCGGGCTGGGGGAGATGGCCTTTCCCCGGGGCAGGAGAAAGGTCTCAGTCTCCTCACACTCCCTTTAATGACTGAGGGCCCTTTCTGTTCTCTCCCTTCTGGGAGTAAGTAAGGTTTCCCTGGACTTGGAACATCGTTGTGAATGACTGGGAAGAGCAGTTGTGCCCAAGACCGAGGGAGTGAACTGTGAGGAAGGTTGTATATCTTGGAATTTGAGGAATAAGGAAAAAGAGTGGAGAAGACTTTCAAGAGGCCGAATCTCTGAGGTGATTTGTCCCCCAAAATGCCTCCCACAATGCACAATAGGCAGTTACTACATATTTGTTAGGGAAAGGAGTATAACATCATCCTCCTCTTTGAGGTTTGCTAGTGGCCCTAAGCCCATTTTGTCTGAGTTGTGAGTCACTGACTTTGCAGCGGATTTTACAAAAAGATGACACTTTTTGACTGAGGGTCTGCCAGACCCTGGGCACCCTGATAGGTGGGATCAGTTGTAGCTACACAATTTATGTTTATAGGCTATAAATTGGTAGTTTGTGGTTGTTTCTGATGGAGAAAATTGATCCCTAACCCCGTGGTTTGTGGGTTAATTTTTTTTTTCCTTTTTTGTGAGAACCGAATCTGGCTGGTTATTTAGGGATTAAATCTGTACCTCAGGGCTCAGTTTTCGATCTTTCAATTTGGTATTTTAGACCTAGTCAGAGGGTCCTAGATTCGATCTCTGGCAAAGCTTACCCCCCGCCCCCCAAAAATCCCAAAACAGAACAAGAAAAGCATGAGTAAATAATGAGAATATGTGGAGGTCAGGCGACTCTGAGCCGGGCAGAAGAGTAAAGATGGGTTCAAACTGAGGCAAAAAGGCCTTGAGAGTGAGATTGAGCCATAACATAGGGCAGCTAGGCAGTTGCCTTGTGATGTCACCCTTGGGGATTGAGTTGTAGCTTGAAATCCAGATGATTTTCCTCAGCTTGCTTGCTCTGTGGAGTTTTTCAACCCATTCCAACATTCTGTGTGAGGGCTGAATGACAGGTAGGGGTTGACTATGTTCTAGAAAATTCCTCCACAAATACCACTGTCTACTCATTGAAAATTACATAAAAACCAAGATTTAAGATCTTAAATCTTAAGATCAACCCAACCCTCCTCCCCCATATTTAAAATGAATCCCAGGCAATTAGTTCTCCCCTCTGATACATGACTGCTTCTCCCAAGTGAATCGTGCTCACTTTTAAATAAAAATTTATTTTCACTGCATCTTCTTTGAAGGTCAAAACGGAGAGCAGTCTATAGAAATGCTAGATTTGACAAATCAGCCTGCCAGTTATGCGGGGCAGAGAGTTGTGTTTCTTTGCAGTTCTTTACGGCAATGTCGAATTACACCAGAGTATATATACATTGTATTTGTTTCCTATTGCTGCTGTAACAAGTTACAAGTTGGTTCAAAACAACCCAAGTTTATTACCTTTCAATTACAGTTCTAGAGGCCAGAGTCCAAAATGGGTTTCATCTGGCTAAACAATGAGGTGTTGACAGGGTCACTTGCCCTTTGGAGGCTCTGGGGGAGAATCCACTCCCTTCCTCTTCCTGCTTCCAGAGGTTCCCACATTCTTTGGCTAGTGGTCCCTCCCTTCCTGCGTTTTCAAAGCCAGCAGCATAGCATCTTCAGATCTTGCTCTGCTTCTGCCGCCACATCTCCTCCTCTGACTTTGATCCTACTATTTCCCTTTATGAGGACCCTGGTGATATCATGGGGCCCACCCTCATAACCCAGGATAATCTCTCCATCTCAGAATCTTCCATTTAATCACACCTACAAAGTTCTTTGACCACATTAGGTAACATAGTCACGGCTTCTGGGTATTATTAGGACATGGACATCTTTTGGGCGGGGGAGGGGGCCCTGCTGCTTACTACAACCATCATGATGCAGGCAAGAAAAGACGAAAAAAAAAATAACCAGGAAATCATACAACAAGGTTAGGGGGAGACACAAAGAAGCAATCAGGAAATCTCTGTTCAGCATCTCTGTTGGCCCTGCAGACTTTATTTATAACCTAACTGAAGGCAGGGTCTGGTGGAAGAGAAAGCATCGTACTAAGTGAGTGTCTACTCTGTGCCAAGATGGTGCTCATCAGATTCTCAGCTGGACTGATGACAAATGGAAGCCTACAGAACTTGAGTAACTTGCTCAGTGTGACACAGCTCTAAGTGACCAAACAAACCAAGATGTGGATCTGTGTCTCTGTGGACTCCACCATCCCCATACGTAACTGCAGCATTTTCTGCCTTTTATGTCTAACAAAGGGAAAGGAAATGGTAACGTGGGATAGAAGCAGAAGGCTATGAGACCATTGACATGTCTTCCCGCCTCTTAAATCAGCCCTTAGAAGGACATAGTCTATAGCCCTGCCTGAGATTCTTGTGTTTATCATTAATGACTCATCACTGTTCACACCTGCTTTGCTTTCTTCTGCTCTTCACTAACTGGATCCCTACTTGAGGCCCAAATGACCTCTCTATGTGTCCTCTTGAGCCTAATTCTTACTTCCCTCCGTCCCAGGGAAAGGAGAGAATCTAGCTACCCAGTGACTCACGTCTATGCCATCACTGACTCTTGTTGATGTCGTTGTTATTTTAATAACTCTGAGGCCAAACCAATAGGATTTCCCAGTTAATAAAAGCCTAGCCATGAACTAATTTATGTAGTCAGGATATTGTTTGGGGACCCTAACTATGCTAATATAGTTATAACACTAAAAATTGCAATTAAAAGAAATTCCAAAATACATAGAGAGAAATTAAGTTTCAAACAATAGTGCTGCTACAGACTGAAGCCACCAGGAAAAGAAAAATGCTCTCAGCTAACATATAGATGGAGGGAAGAATGACTTATGTCATTCTAACCTAGTTCTCAAGCACATTGTTCTGCAAGCCAGAGAAATTCTAATCTTTCAAGGCTTCTAAATCCAAGAGATGGGACCATACGGTAATGTGACCCATTCTGCTAGCCACAATTCGCCTCCATAAAGCAGTCACAGCTCATACGGTGTAATAGAATTGACAGATGTCAGGCCCTGGCGAGGGAACATAATTGTTGCCAAACTTCCTTGAAAGGATCTTTTGCTCCAAGTGTTGGGCACAAGTAATTCAAGATGTAAAATCTGCGGATAGCCCCAGAGCGGCACCCGCTGCCTCGGGCCCCACATTGCTTTCTGGGAATAGAAGAAAGCATTAATTTTGCCTAATTATTAAGACAAATATTCACTTATTATCTTAACAATAATAATAACACAATCTCTAAAACAAAAGACTCAAAATTAGAGCATATTTTAGATCAAAATCATAGCTTAGGGCAAAAATGCTGGTTCTCATGATTGTAGCTTACAAATCTTCCTCAGCAGAGCCTAAACTATTACAGGTACGTATAGAAACCACGAACTTTTGCATCCTGAGCCCCAACTAGCAAATTTATAAATACCTATCTTTTGTGCACATAAACCCCACCAAAGATCTACAACCTTAGAATGTATTTTCTCATTAAAAACACTGCAATTGCACCCATGTTTATCATTAGTATTGTGGAACATTTGGGATAAAAAGATTTACATTTTCCATAGCCTTCTCTCTTTTGTCTGTCCCAAATCCCAACGGAATCAAGAGAAGATAGCTTCCTGTCTTTTTGATTTATCCTAAGACTTCCCTCTTTGACTGGAGCGGTGATTCAGTGATTCTTTTCTTTGGTACCGAAATGGAACATACAGTTTTAACTATCTCTAAAAGTTCATTTTGGAAAAGCTCAGAGTAAGGGAAGCAGAATATGGCTCATTTCATTTTCATACTTGCTATCACTCTCACTATATGCCAACTGCAGTCACTTTTGTAAATGCCAACCCAATAAATAGAAATAGAAACAGCCAACAAATTAAAAAGGAGAGCTTTGGGCAGGTGAAATTAACAGGGTAACATTTCCTCGAAGAGAAGTTCCCTATACCATACTCTCCTTGTACTAATGGCTCTCAGTCTGGAGTATGTGCCCGAATGACCAGGAAGTGTTATGAAAATGTCGGTTTCTGGGCCCCACCCCTGGAGTAGGACCTAAGAATTTGTTTTTCTCGCCAGTTCTCTAATAAGATGCTAATGATGCTAGTCTGAGGACCTCACTTGCAAACCACTGGTCTGCGTCATCACCAGGAACCTAGAGTGCTCACGTTAAGGATGCTTATTTAGAGCTTTAATGAACAAGTGGAGAAAAACCATGTGCAGTAAAAATAAGAAAATTTTAAGTATATATTCTGTGTTAAGAACCATTCCGTGTACTTTACAGATGTTACCTCATTCAGTTGTCAACAACCCTTGAAGGTAAACATATTTATTACCTCCATTGTACAGATGGAGAAAGTGAGGCTTAGCCAAGGTAAATGACTAATCTGAGATTCCCAGCCATAGGTGGTAAGACAGGGAGGTAGACCCCAATTCTCAAACTCCAAGCTGCCATTCTTAACTGCTTCACAATATCATCACCCAGGGGCCAGCTGGAAAATGTGATGGCCTGTATTTCTCTAGAAACAGAACTCTTATCCCCAATAAGACTCCGTGTTAAAGTCGCAGGACTTAAAATGGTGCAGAAACACAGGGGCTGAAAGGGTGCTTTGGGGCTGGTGCGGGCTTCCCTGAGTCGGCTCACTCCAGAGAAACATTTCCATAACAAAGGCAAGTTCTCCTCTCCGTGCGGGAGCAGGCAGGGAGTTGCAAGTGTTTGCCTCTGATGTGATCCACATTTAATGCTTATCTGGGTGAGAGGGAATTTGATTAGAGCAAATACAAAGCACAATTCCGAGAACAAAACCACTAATTCAAAAGTGGTTTTCCTAAGGATGTAAAATACTTCGAGCCTGTTAAAAGGACTGAGGAGAATTCCACCGATGAGTGGCTTATCTTGTGTCTGATTTCTCAGATTGGGACACTGCCAAGGGGCTGTGCTGGGCCCTCTGGGGGACCTGGGGAGTGGGCAGTGCTGGGCTGCTCCCGGGACAGGCAGGCACCATCCAGCCGAAAGGGGACACGGGCTCGGGCGTGGGGTGACGGAGGCCCTTCGTCCTGCAGACCCTGCTCCCACTCCCTCTGGCTCACAGAGGAAGCTTCTCTCTGTATCAGGTGGCTTCCCAGCCTAGAAAGCATCCAAGCCCTGCAGTGCTCTGATATGTTTGTTTTCCTTTTGGCTAATTTTATCAAGGTGTGGGGTCATTATTAGCCAGATCACAAAAGTAAGAGCTCATTAATATGTATCAGCTCCAAGCCCTATGATTTCATCTGTTAATTTGATCTTGTTTTTCCTTGTTTATGGCAATTAAATCAGACCTTGATAAATCTGAAAACGAAAAAAAAAAAAAAAAAAAGAAGCCACCAGCAAGCACAGCTATTATGATCACTCATTAGAAAGCCAAGCAGACTCTCTGATAAATCGTGCCAGGGTTTTTAAGGAATAGATGATTACCTGCTTAAACAGCATGGAAGCTACCAGTAAAATGTAGCAAATGATTAAAGAAAAAAAAAAAGAACACCCCCATTACATCCAAGTGTAACAGATGGACAGTTGTACTTCGGGGAATGTTCACAGAGCCTGTTTCCTCCCCTTCAAGCTAGGGAGGGCAGAAGCCACAGGCCCTCCCGGGCACAGAGGAGAGACGGCTTCTTTCCTCCCGCCCTCCCTCGCCCTCCCTCACCCTCACCGACATCCTCCTGGCGACTGCGGGCAGCCCTGCTCAGCTGCTGCTAAGGCCTCCCTTTAAGCCCTGCAGCGAGGAAGAGAAGCAGTAGCGGGGTGAAGAGGTGGGGAGTCGGGGTGCAGAGCCGGGGCGCGGTTCATGACAAGATGGATCCGATCTTTCCTGTCACCGTGAGGCTGCCCGTCATCAGGTGTGGAGCTGAACAGTGCCGGGCCCTCCTCCTCAGGCCCCTCAATGTCTGAATGCGCTCTTGTCCCCAGTTTGGGGAGCCCCCTGTGGGCCCGCTGAAGGGGAAAGTGCCAAAGGCCAGCTTTCCCGGTTTCCCCTGTGTCTAGACCGTGGACTCTGCCCATGCTGGAGTTAGGGGGGCCTGGAAGACCCTCTCTCTGGTTCCAGGGTGTTGGGGCAGGGGTGCTCGTGGCCAGCAGCCCAGAGTCTTGGGGGGACTGGCCACAGTGTCTGGGCTGATGGCAGCAGCAGAGCTCCTCTCAGAAGGGTTCCTCGGTAGGATTTCGGACCTCATCCCCCAAATCTGGTTCTTCAGGTGTTCTGGTGTTTCCATCAACTAGCCAGTGTCTGAAAAACACAATTTTGTGTTGAACTGGGCCAGAGTTGGTTTCTGTTGCTCGCAGTTAAGAACTCTGACCCTCAGAAGGACAGTGAGTAGCTCCGCCCGAGGCAGGAGCTGACTGGGGTTGGGCCTGGGACCCCGATCTCACATGGTTTCAGGGTCAGTCCATGTCCGAAAGGTCTCAGCTGAGCTTTAACAGAGAGAGCTCCTTTTCTGGGAAGTTTTCTTTAAAATCTCTCTCTCTCTCTTGCCTCCACATAATCCTGCTATTTCTTTAAGCTCCTCTCGAGCAATCTGGCCCCGTTTGCCTCTGAGGTCTCTGCAGGGATCTGTGTTCAGCCAACTTGGCATCTTGCTGTCTTCCGGTCCCCTCACACCTTGGTCTGGCTTGTCCCAGTGCCTGCAGGTCTGTCTGCTTGACGAGCGTCCAGCTCCTCCCAGTTCCTTTGTCTTTCAGCCTTTCTTCCCCTTTCCAGTCTTTCTACTAAACCTGGGAGCCGGTTAAAAAAACCGGTCTCCTAAAGTTCATTGTCTTGATTTGCTGACTTTCCTCCTTTCTGTAAATTCTGGCATCTGACCTTTTCTTATGGTTGATTCTACAGTCTTCCGCCCC
>CM053616.1:36694106-36732262 GCA_028646535.1 Procyon lotor | reverse complement strand
CCAAAAGAAATTGTCATCCACTTTCTGATCTTCTAATTACCTGTGTTTGGCTGGCGTTCGCTCCCCTCATTGTTCCTTATTATTGCAGGCTATCCAGTGCTTCACGAAGTCCCTTCAAATTATTCCTGGGAGTTCTCAGGGGGTTTCGCTCATGTGCTCATGAATAACTACTGTCAGCTACCAGGTGGTGTCCATCAATTTTTTTCTCATCTGCTCTGGCCCCCTTCGTTGATATCGGCTGCTGAGACTTCTGCCGCCTGCCAAGGAGTATGGACCTGCCTTGACAATGACTCGAGCAGCAGGTGAGTTGCCCTGACGGCCCCGATGCTGGGGGCTCGGCCGTGGCTGCCGGGCACGGCCACCGCAGGCCGTCACAATGGCCCGGCTGTGCTGTGTCCTCTCCCCGCGTCAGAAGGGCATGCTGCCTCCCTCTCTTTCTGCACGATGCCTTGCCATCCTTGGGTCTATGGGGGCCCTGATGAGAGGTTCTGGTAAAAAATAAAAAATTCACTTTTTATTTCCGACTTTCCTTCCCACTAAGTATTCGCCGCTCTCTTACAGTAATTGAAGATTCCCTGTTGGGGGGTGAGGGGTGGGGTTAGGAAGAACTTGTCTGATTGAGCCCCTCTTTCATCAAGGGCCTTTCAGCAGACGGGGGATCCGGTCTCTCAGCGAAATCAGTTTCCCGTGGGCTGCCCTTCTGGCCGGTCCGAGTGGAGCTGGACCTCTTCAGTTTAAGCAGGACCCCTTCCCGCATTGGTCAGGAGGTCTACTGGTTAGACGTTGGCCATGAAATTGCTAGAAGGATTTTTTCCCAGTTTGGGAACTCCAGTAGCTAGCCAGGAAGGCTAAAACTTGAGACCCCAAAGGCCTGTGTTTTCTATACCAGAAACCCTGAAGAGATGGGACCACCCCAATGCTCTCTCTTCCTCCCTTTCCTAGCCTCTCCGAACAAGAGTCATTCCAGGCTAGAAGCCACCAAGAACCCTATTCCGCCACATCTTTCTAAACTCCTGGTCTTGGGTAGGCCCTCTTAACTTTCACATCCCATTTTTGCAATTCTTCTTGTAGGTTTTGTCACATCTGTAACACAAAAAAGTTACTGCGTGATTCATTATTTAATGCCCGAGTCTTTCCCAGGAGAGCAGGTCTGGGAGGACCGTGCTCACCTGTTTCCTACTTTTTTTCAGGATCTAAAGCTTTGCCTGGCATTTGACATCTGATAGGAGCTCAGTAAATATTTACTGAACAACGGCGTGAATATTTGAGATTCCATAATTGTAATTGCTACGCTGAACTAAAATCTCTTGTTTTGGGGAAAACAGAGTGAACTTGATTCTTTTCCTTTAGGTGGTTCCTTGGGGGTAGAGAGAAGAGATGAGTCTATGGGGATAGTTTCTCCATTACATAAAGTCATCTCAGGCCTACTATACCTGTCTCTCCCCAGGATTATCACCCCCCAAAGAGTTGTAGTGGTTGGTGAGAATAATAACTGGAAGAATATAATCAGGGCTATTCCCAAGCAAAATTATGAAGTAAGGGATGTTTATTTTCAAGACGGAAAGCCTCCCTGCAATATTAAGCAAGCTCCTAGTATCATCTTCAAAAAATCAAAATCCACAGAACCCACAGCTATGGAAAATGGTTTTGTAGAAGCTATCATTACCGGTTATTGACACATCACAGCTGGAGTTATCTTATATTTCTTATGAGCACAAGGAAACACGTGGGCGTGAACACTGTTACAATATTGCAGATTTATGAACCATATTTCTCCAAATCCCTGTCCCTCCCCAGAATAGGAATGCCCACACCTTCCTTTGGCCCTAGGGTGGGGGACATTTACTGTTCACCAAATACCCACATTTTCCAGCTACCATCATCAGGAGGAGCCAGAAATGTGACTTCTAGTGGCCAACGGACTGTTTCTAAGAAGAAACAGTATGCGTCGCTTCCTGGCCCGAGTGTTTTAGACCTTCCTTTAGACCATCTCTCAGTCGTGGAGGCCTTGTGCGGGCAGTCAGAGTGTCCACCAACCCTTGACCTTGATCAGAGCTGCCGGCTGACCCATGACGGACAGAGAGCTCAGGTAAGAATTCGATCTTTGTTTCAGTGTGGATCGATCAAGGTCTGTCGGGATTTCTACTCAGATGGTTGATTGAACAGTAGTGTAGACACTACTGACTGATGTGAACAGGTGGAGAGAACCAACTAGGGGTTGAGACATCAGAGATTAGAGATGGCTGGAAGCCCTTACCACCCCCAGGTGTGAAGGGGCAGTAGGAGCCCCACGGGGGGTGGGGGGTCAATGAGCCTCATGCAGAGAGGCCAGAGGGAAAAGAGATAGAGCCCCTGCCAAGGCTGTACTGTCAAAGGGAACAGAGGGAACAGAGAAGAAATAGCCAGACCCTTCTCTGTCCCTCCTTCCCTTTCTCACCAATCTCCTGAGTGTGCCTCCTGTAGGAAACTGACCAGGAACCCGAGATTATGTGAGCTGGGGTGATAGAGTTTGTAAGAGTCAACCTACAGGGGTGCCGCAAGGGGGGGCAGAAGGGAGTGGGGCGTGGAGGGTGTCCCACATAAGGAGCATCAGCCAGCCGACCTAACTAAGGCTGGCCCTCTCTAGGCTGTGTTCCTGGGTCCTTGGAGCATCCACTGTGCTGTAACACCCTGATTGGGTTGGATGTTCTTTCTCCAACTGTGGATTGTTACCTGCTTTCACACAGCTGCACAGTGCTGCATCCTCTTTACACTTCTAATATCTTGTGTTGTGCTTGGAATATAATCTTGTCACATATCAACTTAGAAATATGCCAAATCACTATGTTGAAGTGCATGGCAAACTCTTTTGAGATGCTATGTTAACATCAGGTATTGTTTCCATTTGCAAAATTTGAAGATCCAAATAATAATGGATGGTACCGGCGACATATGTACCGTAAGTGACCTTATTGATTTGCCAGATTATTTTGGTCTTATAGGAAGCAGATAATAAGAGCTATTAATTATGGCAAATGTTTGCATTCCCTGCCTATGATTGGTACATTGGGACAACTGGGAATTGTAGCCCAAAGACTTGGAAATGAAATCACCCTCTGGAAATTAAAAAGAACTTCAATACATAGTAGATTAAAGCAGAAATGAACAAAATCATCTGACAGAGACGCTGAGAAATAGGGCCTCCTGGAGTTCTTACTTCGCTATGTCCCTAAGATATCAGTTAGGTTCATTTGGGTTTTTGAGATTTGAAACTGCCACAAATTTCCTCTCCTGTGTTCTATGGCAATTGCAAAGATTTCCTTGAGATTCCTCTAAATCTCCTGGAGCCTGGGTTCTCACGGTCACTCTGGCTCTGAGCTTTTGCCTCTCCTTGAATCTCAACCCTGCTGGAGTCTCCAGTTTGGAGCTTCCCTATTCCCTCTGCTCCCAGAGTTCCAAGAACAACTGCATGAAATCTCTGTGAGTATCAGACTTTACTAAAGGAGAGGTTTATATCGCAGATATGAAAACACTTAGACTTGGATTGTAGACGTTCATGTTCATAAAGATTCTATGATTATTGTGGCAATGGCAATGTCTCTGCTCACATTCTCCAAGGACTCTCCCCCTTGCCCTGGCCCCCTTCTCTCTCTTTTTCCCTAACTCTTCCTTTATTTTCTCTTTTGCTTTCCTCTATTCTTAATTTGTGTTTCGTTGTATTTATTTTTTAACTTTGTTTCTTAAAATTACAAGATACAGGAATAGAATCAGTTTAAAAATACAAAGGTATGAAGATTTAAGACCTTACATTCTTCTTTCCAGTGTTAGCCATTACTAATATATTTGTGCTGTTGACTTATTAGCAAAAAGTCGTATCACCTTGTTGCTCTAATGTGCTTTTTCCTGCTTGTAAGAGGGGAGTTTTTCTTATAATGTTTCTTGTCCTTTTGAGTTTCTTCAGTGAATCATGACTTTATATCCTTTGTACTTGAGGCCAAAAACATCTGGATCCCTTAGTGAATCTGATTTCCAGAACTTTCAGATAAATAATGAATCCTGGAGGCGATCAGGGGCAAGTACCATCACCCCGTGGGACGGAGCCCGGAGGCCCACTAGCATTCTCCAGGGGATGTCCGTCCAGTTCTCATCTGCCTCCTTCATGTCCTTCTGTTAAAGGCCCTCAGTTTTTGGTTGCTCCAAAAATAGAGTAAGTTCTCACAACCTATCAATCTTAGGGAGCCTTGCAGCCAATGTAAACCTCAATAATATGAAGGAAGTCATCTGAAGCTCTAGAACTAACTCAGATTTTTGAGTCGAATTAGTACTTGATTGGTTGCCTGTATTCACTTCTTGCATGGGAAGACCACACACACACAGTTGGGTTTGCCTAGAACATCCCCAATTTAAGGATACTGCTCTGGAATGCCATCAGATAGCATCTCCTTTCACCCTCACAAGTGTACTGGTACAGATGATAAATTGCAAGATCTTCCTATCTTTGTGTGGTGTTCAGCACATTATTTGGTTTAAAAACCCATCACCTCACAAATGATTGATAGACACTCATATGCTGTAGCAGTATTTTTAAAAATGACTAGTTTACTAATTTTATAAAAGTTGACAATATGACAGCCTACAACTAAGTTTCTATGGAACACAGGCTCAGAGAACTAGAGAATTTTTGAGCTGAAGTTAAAGGTCATGTAATGCAGTGTCTTTTGTTTGTTTTGTTTTTTTGTCATCATTGAGCCTTTGAAAAGCTCATAAGAACTGTGTGCTTTCTCCCAGGAAAATGTGTACCCATACACACATGTAAGATGTTGTACATCATTTCAGGGTATCCACAAACCCTCTGGAGCTCATCAGGGGAATCAGAATAAGAACTCTTGGTCTAATTCATATTGTAGATGCAGAAATTGCAATTCAGGGAGGTAAAATGCCGTGTCAAAAAGCAGAATGGGGGCGCCTGGGTGACTCAGGGAGTTAAATCTCTGACTTGGGCTCAGATCATGATCTCAGGGTCCTGGGATGGAGCCCCACATTGGGCTCTCTGCTCAGTGGGAAGGCTGCTTCCCCCTCTCCCTCTCCCTGCCTCTCTGCCTACTTGTGATCTCTCTCTCTCTGTGTCAAATAAATAAATAAAATCATTAAAAAAAAAAGAATGGATTAGAAGGAAAAATATATTCAGG
Source organism: Procyon lotor (assembly GCA_028646535.1). Classification (NCBI taxonomy): domain Eukaryota; kingdom Metazoa; phylum Chordata; class Mammalia; order Carnivora; family Procyonidae; genus Procyon; species Procyon lotor. The sequence goes on along the minus strand of CM053616.1, from coordinate 36,727,094 downwards.
ATCCCTTGGTTTGTATTCAGTGCCTTTTTTTTTTTAATGGTTTCCCCTATATTGCCAAGACTTATGTTAGTGAGAATGTAAAGCTTAAAAGAGATTTCTGAGTGCGATGTTAGTAGGAATCTGGAAAATTGTACTTTTTAAAAGCAAAGTATGAGTTGGCTCCGTTCTCAGTGACCGTTTCTCAGATTGTTTACAGAGTTCTCATTAATATTTATGCTGCAATACCTACTGGTCAGCCTTTTTGCTGAATGGACACTACAGGAACTCATTAGGCAACTCACCTGCTGCCATTTTAATGGACATCCCCTGCTCTGGCCACCGGAAGCACTTCCTATTGCCTTTAGCAATGTGTCCTTCAGTCTTATTTTTGCTCATCTTAATTTTCCTTGCCTAAATATTCCTATTCATCCATTAAGGTGTTTTCAATGGTAAATTCACTTTCTCATTATCATCTTCCTAACATCCAAAGCAGAGACTGTAGCTCTTTCCTTCTATCTCCATGCTTGGAGGAATTTCTATGGTGACCCAGGACCAGTTGTATTGATTGCTTTATTTATCCCTTTCTCCTTCCTCATCACCCAACCTCTACATTGTGTTTTGCAAGAGCCGGGATAGTATGTGATTCAGGTTTGCAAACTAGCCACAAGGCCAGTGTTCAGCATATAGAATGTCTCTCTAAAATTTGTTGAATGAGATGAACAAATGAATCCTTAAGATAAATCCCAATTTATCAAATGAAATCTAAGCAAGGAATTTGACTTGCCTCCCTTGCAAGGGATAGGGTTTACTGTTTATCGCTTTAGCTTTCTTCTTTTTTGCAGGTCAAAGAAGCCTCTGAGAGACCAGACAGTCCTTTCTTTTCTTCTTAGGACTGAGCTAGGTAAAAACCTCACTCGTTAGCTTGACCTGCAATGCCTACAGTCACAATTTTGGAGGGAGTTAAAAACATTGGTGAATAAATTACTGTGCATTCCGGAGGGAAGCACAGGAGCTCCTTGCCAGATTTCTGTGGCCTGGGGCACCGCAAAAGATTTTTTTTTCTTTTCCCAGGTATCTGTGTCAAAAAGAGTTTGCCAACGAGCCAAAATCTTCATCTGTTTATGGCTTTACAGCTGATGAAAAATGCAGGATCATTAGAAACTAATTACTGGTTTCATGGCAATATTTATCACAAAAGCTAATTTGATGTTCCAGAAGTCACTTTGGGGGCTAGCTGAGCCCATTACTAAGAAGTATTATAAAGTTTTTGTGTTGTTTTTTTTTCTTTTTAAAGTTATACAACTACTTCACTAGCAAACCGAAACCAACTGGGGAACACAATAGGCAAGGATGGCCTGACATCTCAATGGCTTCCATCTGGCCTATATAATTTCTGAAATAGTTTGTTTCAAAAGCATTCCTTTCCACTTAGAAGAAGATGTTTCAAAGGTTCATATATGGAAAATTCACTTGAGTATGCATTTTTGTGCATCCTGAAGAACTGATTATTTTTAAATGCGGTTAAATAGCTTACTCACACAAAAGACATACTGATAGATTCAAATAGGATCACAAGTCCTAAATTTCAAGACCTCTGAACTATTTGCTGACTCCTGGGTTTTCCCACTATTGCTTTTGCCTTCTTTGTGTGTACTGTTGCCTTCTGAATGTAAAGCTATTTGCATTTGTACTTTGCTCACTTATTCATTCAATGAACAGATGTTGGTGATACAAAGAACTGTATTTAATGGATTATATTTAGTTGTGGAGAGAAGATGCATGAGAATAATAATAAATTAAAATGTATTCAAACAAAACAGACTAAATCAAAAAAAGTTACAAGAGACAAAGAAGGAAATTATATATTAATAAAAGTTTCAACACACCAAGAAGATATAACAATTATAAATATTTGTATACATATCTATACACCACATAGAAGCAAAAACTGACAGCATTGAAGGGAGAAATAGTCCCATGACAATAGTTGGAGACTTTACTACCCCACTGTGAATAATGGATAGAACAACCAGATAAATGATAAATAAGGAAATAGGGAACTTACACTAAACCAACCAGAGCCAAGAGAAATCTACAGAACATTCTACCTAACAACAGCATACACATCCTTCTCAAATGCACGTGGGACATTTTCCATAATAGATCATGTGTTAGGTCACAAATTAAGTCTCAACAGATTAAAAAACGTAGGTATCATACAAAGTAACTTCTCCAACCACAATGAGGTAATTTAGAATCAATAGCAGAAATAAAACTGGAAAATTCACCAAATTGTAGAAATGAGACAATGAACTCTTAAAAAAACCAACGGGTCAAAGAAGAAATCATAAGTGAAGTTAGAAAATACTTACAGAAGACTGAAAATGAAAATACAATATACCATAACTTACAAGATGTGGCAAAAGCAGTGCTAAGGGGGAAATTTATAGCTGTAAGTGCTTATATTAAAAGCAAGAAAGATCTCAAGTTAACAATTGAATTTTATAATTTAAGGAACTAGAAAGAGAAGGACAAGTTAAATCCAGAGCTAGCAGAAGAAAGGAAAAGGTAAAGGTGAGAGAAAAGATAAATGAGACAGATAATGGAAAAACAATAGAGAAAATCAATGGAACCATAAGTTGGTTCTCCAAAAAGATCAATAATATTGACAAATCTTTAGCTAGATGGACTAAGAAAAAGAGAGAGAGAAGACACAAATTATTGAAATCAGAAATGAAGGCAGGGCATTACTATGGATTCTATAGGAATAAAAAAGACTATAGGAGAGTACTATGGACAACTATATGCTAAAAAATAAACTCTATGAAATGTACAAATTCCTAGAAACACAAAACCTACCAAGATGGAATCATGAAGAAATAGAAAATCTGAATAGACCTATAACCATGAAGCAGATTGAATCAGGAATTCAAAATCTCAGAACAGATAAAATAGCTAGATTTGATGACTTCACTGGTAAATTCTACCAAACATTCAAAGAACCAATACCAATCATTCTCAATATTTTCCATAAAATGAAGAGAAAAGAACACTTCTTAACTCATTCTATGAGGCTAGCATTACCCTAATACCAAAGCTAGACAAAGTGACTGCAGAGAAAGAAAACCACAGGCTTATATCCCTTATGAACAGGGTTGCAAAAACCCTCAACAAAACACTGGCAAACTGAATTCAGCAAAATATTAAATGGATTCTAAACCATGACTAAGTGCAATTTATTCCTGGAATGCAAGGATGATTTAACATACAAAAACCAAACAATATAATATACCACATTAATAGACAAAGGGAAAAAATAATCTCCATTGATGCTGAAGAATTTGACAAAATTCAACATGTTTCTATGATAAAAACAAAGAATAAAAGGAAACTACCTCAATATAATAATGTATGAAAAACCCACAGTAAACTTCATACTCAGTAGTGAAAGACTGAGAGCTTTTCCTAAGATCAGGAATAAGGCAAGGATGTCTGTTTTGTCAATTTTATTTTTTAACAAAGCTCCGGAAGTTTTACCCAGAGCAATTAGGAAATAGAAAGAAATAAAACACATCTAAATCAGAAAAGAAGAAGTAAAATTACCTCTGTTTGCAGATGACATGATCTTATATGTAGAAATTCCTAAAGAGTCCATTAAAAAGTTATAATGGACAAATAAATCAAGCAAAGTAACAAGATATAAAGACAATACACAAAAATCAATTGTATTTCTTTTTTTTGAAGATTCTTATTTATTTTTTTATTTGAGAGAGAGAGAACACACATGATCATGAGTGAGAGGAGGGACAAAAGGGGAGGGGTAGAGTGAGGGAGAGAAACTCAAGCAGACTCCCTGCTGAGCATGGAGACTGGTTCCAGGCTCGATCTCATAACCCTGAGATCATGACCTGAACCAAAATCAAGAGCTGGATGCTTAACTGACTAAGCCACCCAGCCACCCTATAATATCAGTCGTATTTCTGTACACTAAATATGAACAATATGAAAAGGAAATTATGAAAACAATTTCATTTATAATAGCATCAAAAGGAATAGGATACTTAGGAATTAATCAAGGGGGTAAAAGATTGGTACAATGAAAATGTTACAAAGCATTGCTGAAAGAAATTAAAGAAAACATAAGTAAATGTTAACATATCACATGTTCATGGATTAGAAATCAGTATTATTAAAATGTCAATTCTACCCCAAGCAGTCTACAGATTCAGTGCTATCCCTATCAAAATCTCAATGATTTTTTTCCCCAGAAATAGAAAAAAAAAAATCCCAAAATTCATTTGGAGTCTCAAGGGACCCTGAATAGCCAAAACAATGCTGGAAATGAATAACCAAGCTGGAGGCCTCACACTTTCAGATTTTAAAACTTACTGCAAAGCCACAACAATCAAAAGAGTATGGTACTGACATAAACAGATACAGAGACCAATAGAATAGAATAGAGAATCTAACAATAAATGCTTGTGTGTATGGTCAAATGATTTTTTACAATGGTGCTAAGACTATTCAATGGGCAAAGGACAGTTTTTTCAACAAATGATGCTGGGAAACCTGGATATCCACAGGCAAAAGAATGAATTGCCAAAATTACCATACACCGAAATTAATTCAAAATGCGTCAAAGATCTAAATGTAAGACCTAAAACGATCGAACGTTTAGAAGTAAACATAAGGCAAAAGTGTCACAACATCGGGTTTGGTAAGGGTGTTTTGAATATGACACCAAAGGCACAGGCGACAAAAGAAAAAAAAAGACAAATTGGACTTGGACTATACAAATCAAAATTCTTATTGAGCACCTTAAAAGACACTATCAACAGAATAACGAGAAAAGCACAGAATGGGAGAAAATATTTGCAAATAACACATCTACTAAGTGCTTAATATACAGGCTATATAGAAAAGTCCTAAAACTCAACAACAGCAAAGCAATCAACTTGATTTAAAACTGAGTGAAGGATTTGGATGGACATTTCTCCAAAGAAGATGCAGGAATGGGCAACAGATGCATGAAAAGATGCTCTACATCACTAATCATCAGGGAAATGCAAAATAAATCTACGAGCTGATGCCTTGCACCCTTCTGGAAGGCTACTGTTAAATAACCAAACACAGCACGTATTGGTGAGGATGTGGAGAAATTGGGGCCCTTGAGCACTGCCCTTGGGAATGTAAAAAAGGTACAGCCACTGTGGAAAACAGTATGAAGATTCCTTGAGAAATTAAAAATGGAATGACCATATCGTCCTACAATCCACTTTCTGGGTATATACTCAAAAGAATTGAAAATACTTGAAGAGATAATTGCATACCCATGTTTGTAAACAGCATTAGTCACAATAGCTAACACATGAATGCAGCCCAAGAGTCCATTGATGGATGAATGCATAGAAAAAATGTGGAACATACAAACATTGGAATATTATTCAACCTTGAATAGGAAGGAGATTTTGAATGGGCTACAGCATGGATGAACCTTGGGGACATTATGCGAAGTGAAACAAGCCTGTCACAAAAAGACAAATACAGTATGATTCCACTTCTCTGAGGTACTTTTGTGGTACCTCAGTGGTCAAAATCACAGAGACCGAAAGTAGAATGGTGCTTGCCAGGGACTTGGGGGAAGGGGACTGGGGAGTTAGTGTTTACTGGGGACAGAGTTTCAGTTTTATGAGATGAAAAGAGTTCTGGAGATGGATGGTGGTGATGGGTTACACATCATAAAAGTATTCGATGCCATCAAACTGTACCCTTAAAAATGGTTCAGATGGTAAATTTTATGTTATGTTTGTTCTACTCCAATACAAAAAACTGGGGGGAAAAAAAGACAATGCAGAAGACATGCCTGATGTCATAGAAGCTGAATGAAGGACAGGACAGAGCAAGAGAAGGGAGAGAACACCGGACTTGGAGGTAGAAAGCCTGGGTTTGAGGCTTGACTTCTCTCCCACTGAGCCTCAAAGTCTTCATCTGTAAAATGGGACAATGAAACTACTCTAATTACCTCAGGGCTGTTGTGAGGACTCAAAGAAAGATGAGAGAATCTTTTTTAAAGTAGAAAACTGGCTTCATTATCTTAATCTTCTCCTTCTTGATCTAATCTTATTGTTTCTTAAGCTCACTGAGAGGGTCCAGAAGGGGTCAGGGAAGGCATCCTGAAAGGGCTGGAAGAGAGCAGGGTCTGGGAGAACCATCAGGGCTGGAAAAGTTGTGCCTTATAGATTTGCTACGGAAGAAAGCACCCACCCCACATCTCCAAGTTGTGCCAGAAGGAAAGTCTGTGGCTGCTACTTGTAATTATTTGCCTTCTCCTTGGTTTTGAGGCTCATGCAACTTTATAGGGTCTCATACTTCTTACCTTTGGCAGAAGGTAAGAGAAAATCTAGTAGATTTTCTCTTTACGTATCTATGAATGCTATTAATGAACTTGGCAAAGACCTGTCCGTAGTGAGTGTTGCAAATCTATTTTCCTAAGGGAAGGAACCTACCTAGAGATGCCAAGATTTTCTCTCGACTTAGGGTGCTCCTGGATCTCTTTCTGTCTGTCTTTAAATTTTGCTTCTCTATTGCTGCATCTGTCGGTACAAGAGATAGGCTACAGAGAACAAGGACTAGGTGAGGCCCTAGTCTGGACCTGCCACCGCCCCGCTGTGTGTTGTTGGGCAGACCATTCAGTTTCTTTGGATCTGCTCTTAATAAATGGGTGTGAGATGAGGGGAGACTTCTAGGCTCCCTTCTAGCTCCCAAATGACATAAGTTGTTGTTAAGAATCATTATTTGGGTTAAAAGTCATCCTAGGAGAGTTTATTTTAACAAAAATATTGAAGTGGCTATACCTTTCCTCTGACATTAAGGGGCTTCAGATGTTCACAGGTAAAACCTTGGTGGGCAGGACCCATGGATGACCATCTTAAACCTCCCTCTGTGCCCAGCAAGGCACCCTGTACTTAGCAAATGCTACGTCTATTGATGGTCGGATGAAAGACCAACTTTCCCTCCAAAAGGAGCCGTGTTTTCTACAAAGGGAAACGTTTGTGTCACGCTTTGGAGAGGCTGGTCATTGTGAAGGGCTTTTTCTCACGTTAGAAGCAGCTTTAAATACAATGTGCAGTGCTTGTAACCCAGCCTGGGACATTAAATTCCTTGACAGCAGGGGCCATACTTTGTTCATTTTTGTACACCAGCCCCCCACCCCCGCCCCAGTGCCTAGCACAGGACTTTGCAAATGGTCGGTTCTCAATTCAGATCGATTCCATTGAATTCTGTCGACTCCAGAGGAGCCAATTGCTTTCATCCAATCACTCTCTCCACTTATTCAGTCAATCTCACAGATGTGCAAAAGAATTTCTAAACTTCTCTTTCCCTTGTCAAAATACATCGGCAGCATTTAGATTTTCAGGAACGGTTAATCTTGAATAGATACCCTGTCCTTTTTAAAACCACTCTTGTTTCTATTACTCCCTTGATTGTAGGGAAAAGAGAAAGAAAAAAAAAATCCTATCACTAAACCATCCCCTGAGAGCCACTGCAAGTTCGGATTGCCATGAAAATGAGCTAGAATGGAACACAAAGGGAGAGGGAGAGGATTGCCGTTGGATTTGCCGGTCTTATTCTTGTTAACTGTGGGGACCGAACCTTCTGCACTGATTTGTGCGAAGACCCATTCATACTGAATGGGGAGGAGGTCCTCTAGATGACACAAGAGCATTCTCCCAGCACCTACAATAGTATGTTTATTTCATGCATCTATAAGCAGCGGGTTGGGGGAAATGCCAATGACAGAGAGGAGCAGAGAACCAAAAGCTGTCAAAAAGAACACATTCTAACATCCCTGCTCCTGCACCCCAGCCCGGTTCCCTCCCACAAACGCATGTCTGTGCCCAGTTAGTAATACCAGAAGCCAGACGCCCTCCCCCACTCCTCCTTCTCCTCAAAGCCCATGTATAGACACCCCTCAGATCTAGGGGGTCTCCATCTCGGGAGTATTTCCTAAATCCCTCCTTTCCTTCCCGAGGCTTCCACAGTCTGGCTCCAGCCTACACCTTTCCAGCCTTGCCCCCCGACTCCTCGTCCCTGCCCCGCGGATGGTCTGCCACTGGGCTTTTTCATGAATTGTCTTTGTGCCCAGTCTCTCTTTTCCTCAAGGCCATCTGTCCCCTGCCTCCTTGTCTTGAGGAGTACCTCCTGTTGTCCCCTTCAGACTTACTTCTGTGGGAAGCTTGTCCAGCCCATCTCAGCTGCAGACCCTTGGACACTCCATGCTCCCAACGCACCCCAAGTCATGGTGCCAATCACACTGCAATGCAGTTATCGGTAAAGGGCTTTCCATTCCCCTTCTTAAAGGGGAGCTCCTAGAAGTGAGGTCTATGCTCCGTATCTCTAGCCCCAAAGACTCAATGGGAGCCTTGCGCCTGGAAGCCGATCCCTTCATCGATCCACACTTGGTGAATATGTAGTTTGGGGAGGAGTTGGGGAGGGCATAGGAATGAACAAGAATTCCAGTGGAGAACCCTGGGGAGGGCAGAGAAGGTGCTAGTTCTTCTTCAGCGAACTGCAGATACATTGCTTTAAATGTAATTTGGAAAAGTAAAAGTCACAGTGGCCTGTGGTCGCTCTGGCCAGTTAAAAAGAAGGTGGCAGTGGAAACTTCCGAAGATCTGAGGTGCTCCAGACCTAGTCCCAGAGCACCTAACGCGTAGCAAGAGAAGTGAAAACTTCCTTCTCATTTCCCTTGCAAATGCTTGTTTTTCTTTCTTTTTTCCATAATCCTTTCCCATTTGGAGGACACTCGTTCATCTGCAGAGCAAGCCCCCTTTCCAGGCCATTAGTGCCAGGACCATGCGAAATAGCAGCCAGCCTGGGCCATTAGTGCCGTGGTCATTTAAAACACCAGCCCGCTCAGGTTATTAGCGAGCCAGGGCAATTTGAGCGAACAACCTGTCCAGGCAATTAATGCCAAGGTAATTTAAAGTGCCACACCATCACAGGCCTGTCAATTAGCAAGGTGTCTTCCATTTTACAAATGGGATATGCGACTCCTCGGGCCCATTTGGGGACTCCCTGGCGGCAGGGAAAAGTCTGACCGTCACACACAGCTCCCATGCGCCGTCTGTCCGGGGAACTTGGTACTGGTGACTTCAGGCAGGTTTCAGGACTACCGACGGAGGGATGGGTGTTGACCCGCAAATCTTCGAGATGCCTGCTTGCGTGCCCCCAGGCATCCCATCCAAAGCCTAACATCCTTCTGCAGCATCTGAGTCTATATTGTAATGCAGATTCCACTGGCCCAGATACTCTAGGGGGGTGTGTGGGGGGGAGGACGCAGCACTACCCAGAGCTTCTGCAGTGGCCCCAGAGAGCGCCTGCCTGTGCCAGCTGCCTGGGTATCACATAGACCAGCCACGCTCTTGGCACGCCAGAGGGGGTTGGGTGCCATCTCCCATTTTCTGCAAAATCCAGCCTCGAAGCACAGATGAGCTCTGTGTTCTGGGGTGTTCCTGAAGAGATTAGCACTGTTGTCCGTCACAGACATCACGATCTTATCTGGGGAAGTTTGGGGAAGGCGCAGGGAAGGGCCAGCTGGCTGGAGTAGACCCCTTCTGCCTGCTGCCGGCTGCCTCCGAGGGAAGATTTCAGGTGGCTTATCGGAGCTGGCTCGCAGAAACGCGGCCCTTCCAGGTCGGCGGCGGAATGCGGGGTCAGGAACCATAAACTGCCGTGTGAGATGAGGGCTGTCAGCTCAGCGGAAGGCAGAGAGCATCCATCATTTTTATGAGGTGCTCTGACCTTGTGGGATAGCCAAAACAACTTTGCAGACCCCCAAACGTTCTTTACTTACTTACCATCATTCTAACAATTACTTGGTGTGTACCAAGCTCTTTTGCTGAGATACATCCTGGATGGTCTTTTATCAGTTACCACACTTAATCATTTCCGTTCAGCGGTGGAGTTTAATCTTAATTAATTTGAAAACCTTTGTTAAACACACGTTTCAGCGATGCACTAGGAACTCTGCTTTGGAGTTAAATAGGAAAGGCCTCTGTCTCCAGGAGTCTACAATCTTATTAGATTTCCCTGTCAAATCCTTCATGGCCCTCATGGAGAGCGTGGATAAATTTCACAGAATGCAGAAGAAAGATGTGCAAAAAAGACAGCAGAATTGGGGAAAGAACTGTGTGAATGTAAGTCAGGGGATGAGAGTAGAAAAGACTGCAAAGTGCCTCGGTGGTGGCTTGTGGTGTGATGTGAAACCAAGCTCATTTCTCCAAAATCTTTTGAGAGCCTAGGTCCAGCTCCTCTGGTCCTTGGCTATAGCTATTTCAGAATGTTCTGTGGCAGGGAGGAAACAAACTGAATTCCCAGACACGGGGAACATCTAATGGATGCAAACCGAAATATACCAGCAGTGACTGCTTTTACCTGGTATTTTCTATGTATGAGAGAGATTTGCTAAGCATTCACATGTCAGTGGATCTCTTGGACTGTGTGTCATAAACAATAAGGATCTTGTTCAACCAAGTCATTATGAAGACAAATGAACCCATTACAAACTTAGTTTTCTCATTGTTCAACCTACTCTTTCCTATTTGCTAAAACCCTTCAAGGTCAAGATCAAATGCTTTTCCCTCCTGAAAGTTTCTGAAATCCTTTTCTGGGAACCCAGACTACTTTGTCTTTTTATTATGACAGTTATTTCTTTCTATCTTGTGTTTCATCCTAGATTTTCAGGAACCAGACAGATTAAGATGCTTATTACCGTCTTATAAATCACTGAATCTGACAAAAATTCCAGTGTTTTCCAGCATCTATACTTCTCAGGCTGCCTCTTTCAGCCAGAAATAAAACAAAACTTTCAATAAACGGTTTTTGCTTCTCATAAAGCCATTTCATTTAGATTCCAAACAAACTGAAGTGGAAAGGAAAAGTGACCCCAAATTAATCTGTCCACTCATGAACTGGGAACCCCAAGTCTCCAGCTCCATCCAACAGGAGCTTTAGACAAAGGCAGGTGTCTGGATCCCTCAGGCCGCCATGTTACCCCACATGGGCACCCAGCACAAGTGGGGTCCTGCCGGCCCTGGGGCGAAGGGGGACATATCCAGGACCCTGAGGGACTTGGACAAGTAGATGGCCCCTCCAATTTGGGCTTTCTATTTAGAGTCTATAATCTGTATTTGTAGATATTTCCAAGTGTTTCCACTTTTAATTATAACTTTCAAGAGGTGATGGGATTTCTCATCTTTTATTTCCTCCCCCTGTGCCTAGCACTCTGTTCTACCTGCATTTCTTCTTCAGGAAATTTCTGTAACATTGACCTGGATCTGGTTTATTTCTGTAGCTTGTACATTAAATGCACTAAACTCAACAAGGTACACACAGGAAACAGCTTGCTTTTCCCCCCAACCTCACCTCCTGATAACTTCAGGTAAATATCCTTTCTACTGCTTCTTTGCAGGTTCTCCTGGAGATCCTATGTCCTCAAAGTCACTTTCACATTTTGGAAAACTCCCCTTTGGATGGCTAAGATTCACTTTCAGTTATTAAACAGTCTAGTTCATTTGTGTTGAATATTTTAATTTCACATCTAGTTAAAAACTTCTCCCCTTGCCTTGGCTCAGGCCTAACCCGTGTTTGGGGCACCTGCAATGGGTCTTTGGAAATTCAGCCTCAATTCTGAGACAACAGAAGGCCCATCCTACATCTTAATATATGATGACTCGGTGGAGAAGGGAGGGACATCTTAGGCACATTGTGTATTGTTCTCGGGTCTATTTGCTTCATGTGGGCAAAAACCAAGATGAAGGTTCAGTTTTCAGTATTTTTGACTGTTAAATTCTTCAGGGGTTTATAATGTGCTGATGACTACAGCAACCTTTAAGACTAATCACCCAGGCACCAAATCCAAATATTTTTCCAGCACAGAGTAGAAGTATTCTTTGCAGAGAAGAGGCTAATAAAACTTTTGCGTTGCATTCTGAATTTAGAATTAGCATCTGACAATCCCCTTGGAATTATAACTCTTGCATTGTTACACACTAAATAGCTACACTTGTCTTGTTAATAAAATCATAGTAATTGAGTAGCATTTTCATTAAGACAGGAGTGTGGTTCATTTTGCAGATAGATGAAAAAACAACCTGAGATTCCACAGAAACTCTGCTTTTCCATTCACGTTGTGCAGAATCCATATTAGTGGGAAACCGTTTTGAATAAACACATCAGCAAGTCACATACCACCGCTCCTTCTGGGGTCAGTGCTACATGAGTCCCTGCCGTGGGGGTTGTCAGGTATTCGTCAATTTCTTGGCTGCCTCGTTAGCTGGCAAAGTGGCTGCACATGTCCATGTTAGAGATCCACTTAATATTCCCGGAGTATATAGGTAAGACTGCCCCCGACCTAACAGCATCTTGGGGTAGAGGTGGGCCAGACAGAGCTTCATGCAAGATGTTCTTCCAACCTCACTGCATAATTTAAGACACCTCACTTGTGTACATCATGTAAATTGGATCACGATCTGATAAAACTTGATGTAGAAACCAGAATCCAGGTTTGGTGTAGACTCTTCATCTACACAGATCTGTTGACTCTTCATGCTGAGAATTGGCAGGATGAGTCAACTGATCTACAAGGGTGATAATCAGGAGCACATCACAGCCATTGGGGTTTGCCCCAGGACTACCTTCTGAGATGTGCTTAAATTCTGGGTGTATTCTCTACCCACTTGTGTTTAGGAACAAAACTGAGGTTTTACAGCTATGGAGCAAGGTGTGGACGAAGACAACAGAGCACCTTGGCAAGCTGTCCACATCTGAACAAGCGCTCTCTGGCCTGAAAGTATGGAGAAGGGTCAGGGGTAAGCAGTAACTTGGTATCCAAATCAGAGCCCACAGCACAGAGCCTCAACTTAAAATCCTATTAGGTACATATAAAAGGAAACCAGGTTATAGGCCAGTCAGTATTTCAAAAAAGACTAAAATACCATTCTAGAACTCTATCCCACGTTTCTTTGAGCCACAGAAGTCATCGGTGCGTTTGGCAGTGTGGCTGACCCAGGTACTCACCACAGTGTGAAAGCTCTAAGGGCGAGTTGCACATCCCTAAGTCACAGTCCCTACCCTGCAGAACTTTTAAATTTCTGTTTTAACTATTTCCTTGGCGAATATTTATTTGGTATCAACAGAGGTGCGAAAGGGATAAAGAAAGATAAATCATACTCCAAAGGTACGAAATTCCAGTTTATAGAATAAATCCGTCCCAGGGAGGATGTAATGTACAGCATGGTGACTAGAGTTCACAATCCCATATCCTCTATTTTAAAGTTGCTGTGAGACTAGGTCTTTTTTTTTCTTTTTTAAAAGATTTTATTTATTTATTTGACAGAGAGAGAGAGATCACAAGTAGGCAGAGAGGCAGGCAGAGAGAGAGGGGGAAGCAGGCTCCCTGCTGAGCAGAGAGCCTGATGTGGGACTCGATCCCAGGACCCTGAGATCATGACCTGAGCTGAAGGCAGAGGCCTAACCCTCTGAGCCACCCAGGCACCCTGAGACTAGGTCTTAAAAGTTATCATCACAAGAAAAAAAAAAGCTGGGTAACTCTGCGAAGGTTAAATGAACTTACGCTGCAGATCATTTTGCGTTGTATACAAAAATTAAAATGTCGCCTTGTATACCTGGAGGTAATACAATGTTACATGTCGATTACACCTCAATAAAAAAAGAAGGATATGCGGTCCAGATCTTGCTTTCACAGTGAGATGGGAAGAACTTTGGCATCAGACAGGCCTGGATTTAATTGTGTCACTGCATTTACCCTCCGTGTGGTTTTTGGTCAATTAGCCACCCTCTCTGGGTCTTAGGAGCTTCCACTATACTCAAGAAGTAGGCTCACCTTCCGAACTTGGGGGGGATTACGTGAGTCTATGCACAGCAAGTACCTAGCTTCATGCCCAGCATGTAGAAGGTGTATTGTAGCTCAGATTCTCTGGGAAATAGACTCCAAGATTCCACCCTTGGCATGCAGAGGCGTGCTTGGGGTGCTTTCAGAGGAAGTCCTGCTGGGAAAGCAGGGTTGCTTGAGGGAGGAGCTGACCTGTGACAGAGGGCCCGTGTCCCATCCCATGGGAAGCTCCAGAGCTGGATGGCCCTTTGGAGACATCCTGAGTCCAGGGTGCCAGGCCTTTGTCCTTTGTTCTCTTGCACTGACTTCCTGCCTCCAGGGAGGAAGTGTAAGCGTGGGTGAGGCAGCTTCCATCTGCTGAGGGCAAGTCCTGGGGAGGCCACAGCGGTGGGCTATTGGCAGGCAGCTGGGGGGATGTGTGAGCCATCTGCCTGAAGGTGGGATTTTGGCGGAGCACCACGGCATCCTCTCGAGATGCTCCATAAATGTGAGCTCCCTTCACTCTTCTATATAATTCAAGATGTCTACAGCTCAAGGGAGGTGATGAGGCATGAGTATGAACATGGAGAAGTCCCAAGTACATGTGTCTTAGAAGAAGAGTAGACACATGGTGTGGGGGTTCAGAGAAATGAGACAGGGCTTTTGGTTGGGGTCACCCAGCTGAAGAGAGATGCTCTGGAAGCATAAAACAAAAACCAAACAAAAAACCCAAGAACCAAAAAACCAACCAGCCTAAGAAACTCCTTCTTCCTATGCAGCACAGACTAGTAGTGCTGAGTGATTTCAAAGGAAAGGGGGCTCTGGAAAGGTGGGAGAAGTTAGGGAAAGTTTTGTGGCTGTGGGTCTATGGACCAACTCATGAGACTCCTTGGTCATGCTCATGAACAAGGAAGATCCCAGGATCCAGTAGGCCTGGCTACTTCTGCGTTGGAAATATACATTTTTAAGCTCTTGAGACAATATTCTGATGCACCCCAAAAGTTTGGGGAATCCTGATTTGCAGCTCCTTGTTTGTTCCCAATCAACAAGCTTCCTAACAGAGCTCTCTGGAAATGAAAGTATAAAGTTGACTATGTGGTCTAAGCTCACATAGTGAATCCACTGAAGAGTCAGGATAAAATATGCATCCAAGATCATCCAGCCAAGTGGGAAAGATTACTTCCTTCTTATCATTTTCTTAAGCTGACAGTACGTTTCCCAGTCCGACTTCCCCACAAATTGTATTTTACATAGAGCCCCTGGTAGCATTGGTGTTTCAGACAGTAAAATACATAGTCAGTGAAGTGGGAACTGTGTAGCAAAGGGACCGTCCCCTTCTTAGGAAGGCATTTGTATCTAAATTAGGCATAAACGCATTCACTCTACGACTGCGAGCTTGTGGAGGGCAGAGAGAGGTCGTGTTCATTTCTGTACACCCCCCCAAAACCAAAACAATTTCCAGTGCACTCTAGGTGCTCAATAAAGCAAATATTTCACTCACTGGAGTTAGTCCCTGAAGCCAGCTTTACTGGATCAGTGTCTGGAGAACTGTGGCCAGGAGTCCCCATCTTTTCGCTCCCCTCAACCCTGTTCACGGGCCTGAGAAACAGCCACCATACCTCTGAGACCCGGTGTGGTCCATCTGAGCACTCTGGCACTCCCTAGCACCATCTCCAAGGGAACACTCACCTAAAGAACTTTCTGCTTCCCACTTGTCAGATCTTGGG
This sequence comes from Procyon lotor, assembly GCA_028646535.1. Lineage (NCBI taxonomy): Eukaryota > Metazoa > Chordata > Mammalia > Carnivora > Procyonidae > Procyon > Procyon lotor. Next base: position 36,711,494 of record CM053616.1, on the reverse strand, counting down.
ATCTTCCTGCCTAAGCTTTGGCTTTGTAGCTGCTCCCTAGAATGGGGGTTCCATTTTCTTTGATTCCCTCCCTCAACCCCATTTTCTCTCTTGATTTCAGTCCTCTCTCTTACCTTATATTCCTCTACGCATATCTCTCTCCTTCTTTCTCTTTTTCCCAAGGCAGTTTTAGAAAAGTCATGTGAGCACTGCCCTTGAGGTCTGCAGGCTTGAGTGTCCCTGTCTCTTCCTTGTTATACGTCTACAGTGAAGTTGATCGGCTTTTCTAAGCCTCATTTTCTTCCTCCAGTGAATGGGATCATCCTTGTCAGTATCCAATTATACCTTCATTATCTACAGAGTGATTGTGAGAGTAAATAAGGTATTTGTGAAACTGGGTGGATGGGAGGAATGCTATGAAGCATGAGGTATCATTGTCGCTTCGGAGCTTTATTCTGCCACATGCTTTTCTCAGAAAGCGTGGTTAAGGATAGTAGAAAAATACACAAAGGAAGGACAGAAATGAGAGCATTCACTCCAGAAAATATACTTCGGATCTCAGCGATAGACTCAGCTCCTCTGGCAGGCTGAGTCCAAGTAGGACTCCTTCCAAAATTTGGTCAAGTGAGGCACACTTATTGATGTAGCATCAAAAAAAGCATTTTTATTTATACTCAGCAGCCTAATGTGTCCCGTATCTATAAAATATTAACTTAGCATAATTCATAATATGTCCTGGGAGGTGCAGAGAGGATGTAAGGAAGAGGGGGAAGAGGATGGAAGAAAAACTGAGTGAGGAAAAAGGAATAGAGGATCATGGATGGTTGATGTGGAAGCAAAAGAGGAAATGAGGGACGAAAGAGATGGAGGAATGCCACAGACTCTGTGAGAAGCAGTGGTGGGATTAGCTAGTGATTGAGAGCGAAGGTCCTTGGGGCTCATAAGAAAACTGACTTAGTCAGCGTTGGGCAGGGGCATTTGGGCTAATGAAGTATGTTAGATAGTCATAGAGTAAAAGGTTCCAGACCTGCAGGTCCAGACTTGAAACACCTGGAGGCCTTGTTTTGTTGGAGGTGATGAAAACTGGGCGGAGGGACAGGTCAGCGTTCTCTCTCTGTGGACAGCTCAGGAGTTATCTGGGATTTCAGGTCACTGGTGGTCCTCCTTCTCCTTCATGCATTCCTGGAAGGGTTCACAAAGGTGGCTCAAACAGGGAGAAATGGTTAGAGGGATAACATCCCCACTTCACATATCTGTCAAATGGAAGGAGTGTGTAAGGCTGCTGTTTTGGTGAACAACTCATGGTTGAGTGAGTTCATGTCTCAGCTCTACCATTACAAGTTTGCCAGATCTTGGGTGATCCACTCCTCCTCTCAAGGTCTGGGTTTCTCTGTCTCTAAAGTGAGTCTCAAGCCTGCGGTTCCCTACAGTTCTCTGGTATCATCCTGGAAGTTGCCTGCTGGTTGTGCCAATGCTCACAGGGTATGAGGTGACCATCCACTCTGGCTTGTCCCATTGGTGATAAGAATGATGACTCTACTGATGTCTCAAGGAGAAATGCTTTTGACTGAAGGATTGAGAAAATCCAACATGTCTTCAGATGGTTCTTCACATTCTCGATGGTTCATTTGTACTATCTCAGGAGTCTGACTAAAAAGAATTTATTAGGTGATGTTGTATGATATAGTGGGATTCCACATTTGAGAAGCGTGGGTAATATATTTATTTCTGTCTGTGTGAATGCCATCTATGCATCTTTCTATCTATCATCAATCTATGCACCCATCTATTGTAATCCCGCACTTATTTGTATCATTGTTGTATTAATGTTTGTCTTCGCTACCACATGGGACAATTTCAATAGTGCAGGAACCATATCTGTCTCATTCACTCTAATCAACTCTGCTGGGAGCATAGTGTCCAGCATAGCCCATGCTTATAAAAAATTTGTCGAAAGAATGAGTGATCCATATGCACCCTATTCCCTATTCTTGGTCATTGTTCATTTCTGATGTCTTTCTCCTTGTCTGACCTACCAGTACTGCAACGGCTTTTACATGCTTAATTTTTTATTGAGATATAATTCCCATACCATAACGTTCACTCTTTTTAATGCACAATTCTACAGCTTTTTTGTGCATTCACACAGTTGTACCACCATCACCACCACCTAATTCTGAAACACTTCTGTCACCCCTAAAAGAAACGCTATAACCATCAGCCGTGATTAACCATTCCCCCTCTCTCCTGCCCCTGGTTAGCACTAATCTACTTCCCGTCTCTATGGATTTGCCTGTTTTGGACATTTCAAACCAGCAGAATCGTACAGGATGTGGTCTTTTGTGTCTGGCTTCTTTTACTTGGGGTGTTTTCAACGTTCAACTGTATTGTAGCATGTATCTGTACTCCATTCCCTTTTATCACTGAATAATGTTCCATTGTACAAACACACATATCTCATTTATCTATTCATCAATGGATGGACATCTGGGTTGTTTCTCTTTTTTGGCTCTGGTGTACAATGCACCTATGGACATCCCTTTGCAAGTTTTTGTGTGGACATATGTTTTCAATTCTCTCGAGTGTATCCTAAGAGTGGAATTGCTGGGTCATTGTTTCATTTGCTTTTGTAGACGTCACTCTGGCTCTTTATTTGTGTTCACTCTTTCTTCTTTCTGTTTTCCCTCAGTGAGAACATTTGGTTTTCATTTTGCTATAGAGAGGAGAACCTCAGTCATCACCTGATTGTGTCTTGCTGTGTGTGTGGGTAGCTGACTACAAATTGAGAAAATGAACTCACTTAATTATGGAAGTTCTCTTCCACAGGCAGCCACCTATTTCAATAGGGGCTGTACCTGAGTATTGGGAACAACATAGACAAGGGTAGTCGTTTCACTCTCTGCCACTTACTGTTACCTCATTTGTTCCCAGAAGGTCCCCAAAGAACCATCTTAAAGATGGTTCAGAGCACTGAGGCTCCTTGATGGCACATTAAGTGAAAAGCCCATGGACCAGCCTGATTCCACAGGATAAGGCTAGAGATGTTTGCTTTTGCATTGCAAAGAGGTGATCTGGAATCTTGGAACTTCTTGCTCATCAGACCAGTAATGGAAGAAATAGGGGGTGTGTCTGAGCGAGTGTGCTGACCATCGGAATACTTGTTGGCTGTTAGCAAGTCCAATGCAGTGCTGGGGAATGATGATGCTTGATGCCCAGTTAAAAGGTTCCAATCAATGAGAGGAAACTCGTCTATGCAATGGAAAACCTTTCACTGTGTCTGACAGAAGCAAGAGCGCAAAGTCATAAAGAAAAGAACCAAAATTTGCTTGCCAGTTCCCTGAAAGATCCCTTTTAAGCATTGAGATTTCTAGAGCTGGGGGGGTGGGTAACTCAGATGTCATCAGATAGATTATTAATGTTTCAAGGATTGCAGAATCAGAAAAGTTAAATATGGAGAGTAGCTATTAAGCTTTTCTAATGCCTCAGCTGCCAATAACCTGCTTCTTCCTCCTTCCTCTCCATGGATTCAGGTAGGTTGTCAGGTCTGACTTAAGATGATCCCTATGACTGAGCCTCTTCCTTTGCTCTCCGTGTCTCTTGTGAGATTTGACAGGAAGTTGGCCAGAGGGTTTTCCTCAATCAGGAAACGAGAGGCAGAAATGAGAATGTTCTGGTGTAAAGTTCAACAGCAAGGCAGTACCTGCTGGGGGAGGAGCAGCTGGAATCCGCAGCTTCAAGACATCGGTAAGGTCAAGTGGAGAACCAGTGTCTTTAATTTATTAGAAGCTGGTCCTAACATTGGTCATAACTGGAGTAGGTGCCTATGCACGGGGCTTGATTTGAGATGTGCCCGGAGGCCCTCCCCTCCTCTCTAGCTTGGGCATGACTATCTGAAACCCACCAGTAGCAATTCTTTCCTTTGGGTGAAGGTAGGAGTCCCTATTAAAACACAGATCCTCCTGGGAAAAAGACCCCGTTGACCCTGATACTCGTTTACCTTGATAGATATTTAAGCAACAGCTCCTTTCCAAATAGCAGCTCTGGAGGACAAACTCGGATGGGACTAGGGTGAGAGCCGGGTAGTAAGGTGGAGAGGAAAAGCCAGCTCTGCTGCAGAAGCACATTGTGTGGGAAACTGGTGTCTGGGCAGCAGAAAGTACTTGTGGGGCAGGAAGATTAAACAGTGTCAAGGGCAAGTCTGGGTTCACCTTTGGCATCATATGGACTCTGGCCAGTTCTCAGCCCCTCAAGATCATGGCCACCGCTGCCAGCTGCTATAAGATGCACCCCGAGGTGTGTACCAGGGCTGACTCTCCACGCGTCCTTCTCTCCCGACCCCACGGCCCTCGGCCTAGCCCAGAACAGTGTGGAGATACCGAAACGACTCTGCGCTTTCATCTCATTTGGAACCCTGAGCTAATTTCCAGTAGACTTCATACCTCTGATGCTCATGCGGCCTCTGGGTCTGCAGACTGTCAGAGGCCACAGGCAGGGTCTCTGTCCCAGTGTGGCGGGCAGGATGACGGCTGTGGGAAGCTGTCTGTGGCGTCCTCATCCCCAGAACCTGTGGATAGGCACTTTACACAGCAAAGGGACTCTGCAGATGTAATTAAGCTAAGGATCTTGAGATGGCGGGATTATCGTGGATGGTCTGGGTCGGCCAGTGTCACCATGAGAGTCCTGAAGAGCAGAGATTTTCTTTCCCAGCTGGGGTCAGAAAGAGACATGGTATGGAAAAATGACTCAGAGAAATGGGAGGTTGATGGCTTTGAAGATGGAGGAAGGGGGCCACGAGCCAAGGAATGGAACAAAAGAAGCAAAAGGATTCTCCCCTGGAACATCCTATAAAGGAACGCGGCCCTACTGACACCTTGATTTTAGCCCAGTGGAGATTCATGCTGAATTTCCAACCCACTGAACTATGAGATGATATTTCCGAGTTATTTCCAGTCACTAAGTGGGTGGTAGTTTGTAACAGCAGCAATGGAAAACAAAATAGCTTTACAAAGCTCTGGATGAGTTCTTCCCTCCTGTCTTCCTCGGTCACTTCCAAAATAAAGACCCTCTTGCCATCTCCTCCCTTTCAGCCATTCATTCCCACTTGGCTCTCTACTTCCTCACCCAACTCCCCCACCCAAATGTTTCTACTCTGTGCCTTGAAACCCCTTTCCATGAATAATAATAGAGACCATGGATCGAATACTTACTTTAACATTATTTACCTTCCATAGATTATAAAGCACTTTGATCTTACATATAATAGAAACCAAGACTGAGGGAGGTAAAGCAACTTGCCTGAGGCCACCCAGCAGGGGTTGGTGGAGGTGGGGTTCAAATCCACATCCACAGCCTGTGTTCTTGGCCTCCATTCCAGTGCTTCCCAAAAGGTATATCATAGAACAATCGTGAAGGGTATATGAATACACATCAGGAGAAAAGTGGGTTCTGTGGCCTGCTGTCCAATGCTGGCCCTCCATTTCCTCACTGCTGTTGGCTCAGGCCCATGTCCCCCTGTTTGCAGCTTCTTCTCCACCCTGGACTTGCCGTCCTCTTGGCACTTTTATGAGACTCCAAGGGGGTAGGCGGGCATGGCTGTGAAAACCTCCCCAGGGGAGTCTGATGGTGGAGGTGGTTGAGAACCATCACTCAAAAGTAACCTGGAGTCTTGGGGGATCCCCTGCACCTCCCTAAGCCCTGCCTCCTACTCCTTTCTCCCTCTCGTATTTTTGCACTGCAGTACCCTGCAAATGTCCCCCAAATCTGGGTAAGTCTAACACCTGGCTTCACCCTTGTTTTCATTAAGACTCTTGGCATAGCAAGGAATGGAAACCGTCTTTGGCCAACCTAAGAAGATTTTAGAAGATATTTTTTATAAAAAGCTGCAGGGATTCCTAGAAACAGGCTGGAGTACTAAAGAAAGTCAAGGTAAAGGTGGGGCCAAGTGGCAGGGACCGCTTGCTCGCTAGGGGACTCGTGTCCCTACCTGAGTGGAAGGGACAAGGTAGAGGCAGTTCTCAGGACATCGTAGGATGGGAGGGAGCACAGCCCAGACAACAGCAAGGTTGCTGCTGATCCTGGAGGAAACGTACCCAAATACAACAAGTGGTACCGCGCAGATTTTGTGTAGCGTCAGCTGGATCCGTGAAAGGGTTCCACGGCTCTTTTCTTCACGTGCAGTCAATTAACTTCTTGGTCATCGAAGCTAATTCCAAACCTTCCCATACTCTTTTCCCCGTCTTACTTTACAGAAAAAGTAGAAACCACTGGACACAAACTCCTCTCCTCCCAGTTCCTACCTGGTGAGAAAGCGACGTACACCTACACCTACAGTCTTATGGGCTCTCTCCTGTCCTTTCCTGCTCTGGCAACCAGTCCCCTGTCATATGTCTTTACCTGCTTGTCCGGCCACTTCTTCCTCCCCCACCGGTAACTAGAGCCACCGTCCGTGGCACAGCCTCTCCTGTCAATCTCCCTAGGACACCAGCTTTCTCATGCTCATCTCTCAGACTTCTGCCTTCAGATTTTAATTTCCCATTTCATCCTCCATACACTCAGTCTGGCTTCTGCCCGCCCCACCCCTCCCCACGCCGCGCCCAGCAACCTCTCCAGCGAAGGTCACCGGTGACCTCCTCATCGTCAGACTCAATGGGTGACTTCCAGCCTTTGTCTTAATGTGCCTCACTGTTGCCTTTGACACGGTCTTCCAAGTATGTCTCAAATCATTACTTTTCTCTCTGTCCCTTTGGCCATGCCAGGCCCTCTTCAATCTTCCCTGAACTCTTATAATAGCGACCTTATGTTTTACCCAACTCTTTCCCACTGCTACTAAAGCTATTTTTCTAGAACAAAATCTGACCAAGCCAGTGTCCCATTAAAAACCCTATGCTCTCCATAGCCCACAATATGGGTTCAAAATCCTTCACAGGGCACGTAAGGCTTTTCATGCCATGGACTCCACCAACCTATCGGTCACATGGCCCACCCTCTCTCATCTGCCCACTGTGTCTACACACACCTGGCTGTTGGCAGTTCCCTACACGAGCCACATCTGCCCAGCCTCCTCCCTCTGCCCCTGTGCCCTGGCACGATTTTCTATTTTTAATTCTCAGTTCAAAGACCCCCCTCTTTGGTGAAGTCTCTCCTGACTGCCCCAGGCAGAGTTCATTGTTCTCCACTTCGTGATTCCCATGCCCCTGTCCGTTCCTCTATTGTAGGGCTTCTTGCATTGCATATTTATGATTTCTTGACACGTCAGCTTTTCCCACAAGATCACAAGCTCCTCAAGGGCAAAGGAAGGAGCTTAATCATTCTCAGTCAATAACTAGGTAGTAAATGAATAAATAAATGGGAAGGAGGGTATCCATGGAGACTGGGTTGGAAAGCTGAGGCATCAGGAGTTGACCTGGGAGACGGGGCCGCAGAAATGTAGACAATCTCTACCTCTTGCACTTGATATCCTCTATTCATAGTCAACCTGTTTGCTTCTCTTGTGCAGTCCCCAATTCAGGTCCATAGCTCCTCCCTCAAATTTGCATCTGCTTCATTTGATAGCTCATATCCACGTATTACTCAGCTCCTTCTTGGCCTCTACCTTTTTAGTTTTCTCCTGAAAATCCAATTTCAGAAAGCAAGTCGAGGAGTTCAGCCATGGAAAGATGTTCATTGATTTATTTTGCCTTCCTTATTTATTAATGGAACCACTTTCTCCTTGATATTTCTTTTTTTTCCCCTCTGATGTATTCGTAAAAGCTCTGCTCCTTCCTTTTAACCCCATGCATTTGCTCACCCCAGGCTTTTCTGGGTTTCCTTCTCTTACTTTTTCCTCTCTGTCCGTTCTGACTCCAGTTGAGGAATCTTTGTATCTCCTTCTCAAAGTCCCTGTGTCCAGCAAGATTTTCCAGGGATCTTAAATCTTCCCATTGCTCCCTGAGGAAGTCACACTGCAGACTTCTTTGCATCTTGCTCTTTCTTATAGTTCTGGCTCTGGAGGAGCAGAGTGGTGAAGAGCGTGATCTTGGAGCCAGACTGCTGGGGTGCACAGCTCAGCCCTACCAATTACTAAGTGTAGGACCTTGCTCAAATTCATTAAATTATTTTATTTTAAAGATTTGATTGGTTGGTTGGTTGATTGATTAGACAGAGCGTGAGACCGGGGGAGAGGGAGAGGGAGAGAGAGGATCTCAAGCAGGCTCCACACTGAGCGCAGAGCTGGATGCTGACCTCGATTCCCCAATCTTGAGATCATGCCGTGATCTGAAACCAAGAGTCAGACACTCACCCCACTGAAACACCCAGGTGCCCCTCAAATTCCTTAAATTCTTTGCACCTTAGTTTTCTCTTCTGCAAAAATGGGCTTAATAAGAATACCTATTTCCCGAGGTGGTTGTGAGCATTAAGTTTATTGTGGGCTATACCATATACAGAAGAGTGTCGGGTACAGAGCGTGTCCCCCACCCCCAGGGCGGGGGGCATTAACTTTCTACTGTTCCACCCCCCAGCACCTCGCTCCCTTTCCCATTGCCATGTGGAGTGTGTTCTCTGGTTGGTTACCATGAAGCATCCAGGGTTGACTCCTCTGAGCAGGACATCTTTCTAGGCAGTCTATATACAAGGAGGAGAAAAGCCAGAATCCACTTACAAACCTTGGGGGTTGTAACAAAGGAGAACTGGAAGTGACCTTTTATTAAGTGTGACGGGTGCTTCGTATTGTTCCTGATGTACCTTTGCTTCCTTGCAGCCGTGGTTTACGGTGGACAGCATGATCTCTGGATTTTATAGAGGCAGGAGTCAACCTACAGCGAGGTGAAGGTTCTTGTTCAATGTCACACAGCAGTGGGCCGCAGGAGTGGGGCCAGAAACCATGTTGGGCTGCCGGTAGAGCCCCCCCACTGCTGCACCACGTGGCTGCACTCTGTTCCAAAGGAAAGCATCATATTATTATTCAGGGAGGGGAGGTAAGGGGATTGCAAGAAGAAGGAACCGGGGCCAGGCATGTGCTTGTTCCAGTGAGAGTGTGAAGAGAGGAGGCCCCGGAGGTAACTGTGTTGGTGCCCCAGTGTTTGTTTTGTTGTGCTCAGGGTGGACGGTGCGGCAGGGCACGCTGAGCATGGGCCGTGACATTGACTAGCCACCGGGTGAGTGCCTGTGGGGTGAAATCATGAATGGAGAGTGTGGCCAGGGCAGGGCCGTGATGGTTGTCTGGGAGCTCCCTTGGAGTGGGCTGTGGGAAGGGAAAGCTGGCGGGAGGTCCTAGGGCCAGTGGGTCCTCTGGGTCAGAGCCTGTGCAGGGCACCATGGTGGTAGAAACATCAGGAGGGGACAGAGTTGGATGGGACACAAGGTTGTCCCCGCTGGGGGCTGCCTGCTGTGACTGGCTGCTTGGGAAAGGTTTGGCTCATTAGGAAAACCTCAGCGAGGCCATACCATCCCCTTCCTTCCTCGATGATGGTGGGCCTGGAGTAGCTTCGCTCATCCGCGTTTGTGCCCCATGAGGTCTGGAGTGAACGCTGAGGGGCTGGTGGCTGACCTGGGCTGACCGCTCCACACGCGGGAGCACATCCGACCTGCCCAGGATTCAGGGTGACCCATTGGAGGTGGTCAGGCAATGCAGGGGAGGCACTGTGGTTAACAAGGGAGGCCTTCTGGAATCCACACTCCTTGCTACGACCTGAGTCTTGGACTCTGACCCAAAACACACTCCTCCCCATAAGCCTCCTTTCTGTTCCTCAGGTGAAGAAGCTCATTTTGGCCTCAGGCTTCTGCACTTGCGGCTCTGTCTGCTTAAAATTGCTTTTTCAGGCTTCTAGAAGGGCTGGTTCCTTTGTCTAAATCAGTCTGTCGCCCCGTACCTCTGCCTCAGGTGGGTTCCCCTAGCTGGCCCATCAGATACAGTGACCTGCCCAGTGTCATTGTTATCACATCGCTTGGTTTCATTTTCATTCATTGTAATTCAAAGAACCTGGTTGGTTTTTTCCTTTGCTTAATGTGTCTCCCCTGGGAGTCTAAGCTCTAGCAGAAGCCTCAGCTGATTTGTCCAGTTAGGGCCCTACTTCTTAGGGAAGGGTCCTGCACATACTAGGTGCTCAGGAAATATCTTTGGAACAAATGAATGAATCCGGGTATCACTCTTCATTTATTAAACTTGGCTTTACATGAAGCCTCAGACTCTGTTGCCAGTAAATCTCACTGATTTCTGATTCAACAGACTAGTGCACAGTTTTATAACTAGGAAACACTGGAATTCAGTTGAATGCAATACCAGGAGTAGAGTTGGATTTTTGTAAGATCACAAAAGGGAGATTAAACCCCGTGATCTTAAAATACTATGATATGATTTACTGTAAAATGAAAGAAAGAGGGTCAGGGAGCAGCATTTTTATAAATATTATGTTTTCTTATTTCTCCATTTAATAAAGAGAAAAGCCACCTTGATGCTCGTTTGGGGTTCAGCACTTAAAAAGTCCCAAACTGAGAACCAGTGAGGAAATTCAGTCCTGCCTATTCATTTGGAAATGTTCCTTTGGAGAATTTCTTGTTCGTGTTTTTACTGGTTAGAACACACTTTAGCTCTTTCTGGAAGCAGCTTTCCTTTCTCTCTTTTTCTCGATTTTAAGGAAACACGATCAGCCCAGATCATGTTTCTCAGATGTCTTAATGGAGCTGTATCACCAGCAGGGTCTATTCATCGTTGGTTTTAACCTTCAAGCTGCCTCACAGCACTTCTTCCCTTATCTTCCCTGCTCTGACTTGCCATTCTTTCTCTAGTCCCCTTTCTTCTCTTGCTTCCAAAACATCTTTATTTCAACGTCCCGCCTACACTGGAAATCTAGCTTACCAAACATCCCAGTATCTAAGGCCCAGAACCAAGAGGTCCTCTCTGATCTCCAAAGGGCCTTCAGAAATTCCACTGGCTGTGTTAATCCCCGAGAAGGAGGATCTTGGGATTACTTTGTACTTCTTTTCCTATAGGAGCATCTTATGAACAGTGTCCATGGTCTCTGGTCTTTTGTGGCAGTCTTTTTTTTTTTTTTAAGTAAACCTGTATTTTTTAATTAATATATAATGTGTTATGTGTTTCATGGGTACAGGTCTGTCAGTCATCAGTCTTACACAATTCACAGCACTCACCGTAGCACAGACCCTCCCCAGTGTCCATCACTCAACACCCCCATCCCGCCCAAACCCCATCCAGCAATCCTCAGTTGTTTCCTGAGATTAAGAGTCTCATATGGTTTGTCTCCCTGTCTGGTTTTGTCTTATTTCATTTTGTTCCTCCCTTCCCCATGATCATCTGTCTTGTGTCTCAAATTCCTCACATCAGGGAGATCATAAGGACCTCCTGGTTTTGCTTGGGTCTTGGGCAGGAAGGTAGTGTCTCTAGCGGGGCTGTTGATATTCCTGCTGTCTCATCCACTGTCCCTTGCTCTCTGCCTCTCTTGTTCACGGAGCACAGTCAGCCTCTGCACTTGGGTTGGCTGATGAAAATGCCCCTTTTCTCCCATGCCCTTCTGCTCCAGCACTGCTCTCCTCAATGGAGACTGGACCCAGTCTTGGCCTTCCAAAGTAGCAGCTCTGCCGTGAATGGAGATGCCAGCCCTAAGATTTCTCAGCAGGCCCCTCCCTGTCTCAGGTGCCTGTGTCAGTGACCCCTGGGCCTGTGGGGGCCCCTCTCCCAGCGCTCGCTTTTCCAGGAGCACTCAAAGCCAGATATACACTTGAAGTGTATTATTCCCAGAAGACTTTGCTTTTAAAACAACTCTTTTAAACAGAACAAGACTTGCAAGAATTACTTTAAGATGTGCCACTCTCTACAAACAATTTTGAGGACAGTATTAGGCAGTTTCTTTCATCCAAAAATATGTATCGAAAATCTAGAATATACAGGTGCTGAGCTGTGCCCTGGGCAGTCCAGATGACATGAAGCCCACAGCTGTGTGGAAGGCAGACATCGATGAAGCAATCCCCCAAGGACGTATGCTTACTACCGTGATAAGTACTAAGAAAGGAAAGAACAGGGTGCTAGGAGAGGATATAACTCCCACGAATGACCCTATTTAGGGTACAGAGCCAAGAACTCACTGAGGAAGTGATTTTAACCTGCAACTTGAAAACTGAGTAGGGGCTGGAGAAGAAGACTGAGATTATAGGGATAAGGCACAAGGTTAGGATACTACATGCAAAGGATGTGAGGAATGAGCTTGTTGTCTGTGCTGGAATTTAATGAATGCCTGGGCTGGTGGAGAGAATGAATCAGTCAGTGAGAATGGGGGATATGAGGTGAGGTTGGAGAGCTGGTCAAGGGAACTTTGTAGGCCATGTTCGGACTGTACATTTTAGTGTAAAAGCAAATGAAAGCTATAGATGGAATTTAAGCAAGGACATTAACCTTTACAATCTGGAGATTGGATGGAAGGAGTAGAGTGTGGAGTCAGGGAGACCAGTTCGAATTTTATTGCAGGGGTGGTGGTAGAGGTGGGGAGACATGGATTGATTCAGGAGATATTTTGGAGATAAGCCCATGAGGGGTTTCAGTGTCAGATTAAATGTGTGGCATGTGGGGGTGTGTGTGTCAGAATAAGCCTTGAATTTCTGCCTTGAGTGCTTGGTTGTGTAGGGAGGTCCCTCAGTGACGTTGGTTAAGATTTGGAGAGGAACAGGTTTGGCAGCTGGAGGTCAAGAGCTGAATTTGGGACAAGTTGGCTTGAGATGTCTTAAATATCAAAAAGAGATGTCATGCTATATAGAAATAAATGGATTGCTGTATAGAAATGGGGAGGAGATAAATATTTGGGGACGTTGGTATAACAATGGCAGTTAAAGTGACAGGAGTGAATGAGATTGTCTGGAAAGAGAGGAGAGAAAAGAAGGCTCTGAGCACTCAGTTTGCCCTCGTCTACATAATACTAAATAACTAACTGATCAATTACGTCCATAAATCAACAATTTCTTGTTGACTTGAATTGTCTGTTTAACTGGATTGGCCCTTTATGTGCAAGCCCTCGGAACCATGATATGGACATGGCTGAATAAATTATCATTTCTTATTCCTTCTTGGGAATTATCTTCCATGGCAACATAGAGAAAGAAAATTAATTTAGCAATTTCTTGCCCCCTTGCCCCCACCTTTTGGGTGAAACTAAAAGATAGAAACAGCCTCCGGAAATATGTGAAAGCTTTTGAAAGGAGCTCATATGTAGCAGAAGCCATGGGGAAGAAAAGTGAAGAGAAGAAACAGAGACTAGAGAGAGAATGATATCACACCTCAGAAATCTCCAGAAAGAAAATACTTCTCCATGGCAAGAGATGCCTTCCCAGAACATACATCTGTTTCATCTCCCTAGACATGGTTTGGTTCAGAGAGGTGGAGAAAGTGGGACCATACAAAGACTCACACAGTTACACCATATTGGTGGGAAACCTCCATCTCTGTGGCCGTAGAGGAAAAAATTTCTGGATTATAAAACCTGTCAACTGAAAGACGACCCTGACTTTTCTCTCACCTCCAAGAAATTCCTGGATAGAGGTCTGGGGCAATCTAACTCATTCAATAATGAGCAATAAAAATAAGCTAGTACAACATTGACATAAAGACACTGAAAGAAAATAGAAGAAATGAATAGCAATAGAAAGAAAACCTACCCAGAATCTGTTACTGGGGAGTACATAAAAATTATGACTAAACAGGCAAAATGATTTTTTTTAGAAAAGGAAATAATTGCCTTTATCAAGGAAGCCCCCCCTAACACCAAAATGTAGGAAATCAGGGGAGATAGGGCAAGGAGATAAAGTATGGGTTAGCAGGAAAAATGCAGAAGAAAAAGTCCAGCATCATCGAAATGAAAGCCAAGTTGAAAAGAGCATAACAATGGATACCAGTGAACATGTAGTAAGGAATCTAGAAAGTAGAAGGGAGAGAAGCTAACAAAATAAATAGAAACAGAATGGAAGTTTCAAGGGAATAAAGAGAAAAAAAGATATATGGAAGACAAAAGGCAATCCAAAATTCACAAAATTAGAGTCTCCAAAGACAAAAACCCAAATAACAAAACTCTGAAAAACTGAAAACATAACATAAAATTATATGACAAAACTGAGATTGCTACATCAATCAATATAAATGAGCTTAACTCTCCCACTAAAGGAAAATATTTCCAGCTTTACTTAAAAAGAAAAGCCTCACTCTGGACAAGAGCCAACCCTAAAATAAAGTGACTCAGAAAGGTTGCAAATAAACTAATGGGCAAATGAAAACAGTAAAAAAGCAAGCACTGAGACGTGAACATCAGCCAAGGTAGAACGCAAGCCAAAAGGCATTAACTGAGTCAAAGAAGGGATTTATTTATAATATGAATTATGCAATAATGCACAATGAAGATATCACAGTCATGATAGCTATACACTGAACCCCAAAGTGTTGCTGTTCATAAAGTAGAAGTAACAGAAAATCGAGGAGAAAAAGAAGGAAACACAGTAAAATAGGAGATGTGAGGGTTTCTTCATTGGACAAAGGGGCAGCCAAATAGGAGGTAGTGCTGAAACACAGAATGAAAAACAAAAAACTTCCATTAGAAATTTTAAAACTTGCTCTTTGACAGCTCTTGGATCTATAAGGGAATGAAAACTCCAGTAAGAAACACTGATAATTGGGGCACCTGGGTGGCTCAGTCGGTTTAGTGACTGCCTTTGACTCAGGTCATGATCTCAGGGTCCTAGGATTGAGCCCCGCATTGGGCTCCTCGCTCAGTGGAGAGTCTGCTTCTCCCTCTCCTTCTGCCCCTCCCCCTGCTTTTGCTCTCTCTCTCTCTCTCTCTCTCCCTCTCAAATAAATAAACTCTCTTTTTTAAAAAAGAAAACATTGATAATTAAAGCATTGCATTTCAGAGTCTAATGGATATGGCAAAGCAGTGCTCAGAAGAAACTTCATAGCCATGTATATACATGAATCAGTCAAAAAGCCAAAGAGTAAAATTAAGCCAATTAGGGAGTGTTTTCTGGGAACCTCGTGAATACACGCTCAGTCTTCTGGAGTCTTCTCTCCAACCAGAATGACATCCAATCTAGTCTGAGTGTGGAAGCGAGAGCCAATTTTGCTGTCCACAGACATTGTCTGAGTGCACAGGTGTCCGGTTTTCATTTGGAAATATTTGATAGTCTGTCTTCCACCCCTTTTTAGAGACACAGACTTGGGATAATGTGAAGAGTTAGTTTAGCACTTCTGTCTTCCTTTGTCCCCCTGATGAGCAGAGATGGAGAGGCAGAGGGATGCTTGCGTCAGGAAGGAGATGGAACGCGTAAAAAAAAAAAAGATAATTGGAGGAAGATTTATTTATACAGATGTGGATAAAGGGCAGTGATTTTCAACCTTGGCTGACATTAGAATCGCCTGGAGAGCTTAAAAAGTATCAGCATCCTCAGTCTTTTCTTTTGTAGCACCACATAACAATTTGTGTTTATTTTATTAGTGTCTGTCTTTCTCAAAACTTTAAGTTTCATAAGAACAGAAACCTCTTCCATTTGGATCACCAGTGTCTAGTTCAGTGCCTGCTCAGTCATTCCAGAAATTTTGATTTAATTGCTCATACATTTGAAAGAGCTCTCGAGGAGTCTAAGGAGCAGCAGGGTTGGGGACCACAGATGTCACAGGTCCTTGAGGGAGAGTCCAGGAACCAGGGTGCACCAGAAACTAGCTGTTGCTTGCCCTAAAGCTCAAAGGGATTAGCAGAAGGAATAGCTCTTGGATCCTGGACGTGTAGACCAGGTCGCCCTGAGAAGAGCAAAAACCTTTGATCAAGACAGACCCAATCTGAGGCAAAGTTGCAGCCCTGGAGAAAGATGGGACTCCATCACGGAACACAACATATTTCATTTGCCAACAGGTCAAAGCCATGAACGTCATTGAAGATACATGTGCATTTGTCCCCATCAGTCGTACATAACATGCACCTATAGGTACAAAGCAGTGCCAACGTTCACTGCCCTGGCACCTTAGGAACACAGCTAAGAAGGACCAAGGCAGCGGTTCTCAGCTGAAGAGTGAGTAGGTCTGGGGCGGGTCCCGAGTTTCGGCATTTCTAGTAGGTTTTCATGGGATGTAGAAGCCACTGGTCTGGAGACCCGATGGCTGAAGTGAAGAGACAAGTCTTTTCTGGTTTTGGTCTTTGATCATTCGTTCTTCTTTTTGTGTCAGCTCTCCTCCCACACACTCCTCTGGTGAGCCTTGTTCTCTTCGTGTGCAAAGTGCAGAATGGGCTTCGTGCCCTTCACGGCCATGGCCCCGAGTCACATTCTTCATCATGGGAACTTCTTTTACTCCACATGGTCCTATTTCTGCAGCTACTGCGAAGGTCCATTCGTTGCCAGAAAGTCATGGCAGGGGCGACCATCCCATACATCACCCAACATCGCCACTCACAACCATTGCCCGTCCACGGGCTCAGTGTTATTCCCCACCTGCAGCGTTTCTTGGTAGAGCTATGTGTGACATCAGCCTCCCATTGGCCTAGAAGCAGGTGCTGGCTGTACCATTTCCTGCCTATGTAACATTGGAGAAACGATTTGGACAATTTTCTCACTGGAAAAATGGAGGTCAATACTTTTCGAGAGTTGCCATGAGGCCACGATAAGAGAAGATGTGCAGGAGAAAAAAGAGGCCTGGTTCAATGAACAGTAACTGGTAAAGGATCCCCCAAGATTTTGGCAAGCCAGCAAACAAACGGGAGATTTCAGGATGAATGTTACCTGAAAAAAATTTACTTTCCTTCTTAGAATTAATTTACTTTTGGGCAATGGTTCTCAAATTATGTGGGCTTAGGGGCTAAGGACTCACAATCTAAAGTTGGCATTAGAATCTGGGCTCTGCCCTGACTCGCTACGCAACCCTGGGGTGTAACTTACCCTTGGTTTTAGCATCTGTGAAATAAGGATGGGACTGGAACCTTCCTCAGAAGGTTATATGAGGATTAATTAACATAATGCAGTCACAGGGCTCAGGCCACTCCTGGACAGTTCATAAGCACGTAATAAATGTTAACTATTATTAGGTTTTGGAGAACAATGGAGTCTAGATGATTGATCTAGATTTTATGCTTCAAAAATAATAAAGGTAAGTAATAAATAAAAGATTCGTGAATAGAATGTTGTTTTCCTTCATTATATTTTTAATCTTCAGTGATGGCTACAGTTTGTCTTCAGATGTGCACAGAGAGAAAAAGAGTGCTGATTCTAATAGTTTCTTTCCTCAGACCCCTGTATTTGAAGAGTGTTTGTGGGTGACTTGTGTGAGGAGTTCAAGTTTGTTGAGAGAGGCATTGTGCTAAGTATTTCTTTTTTTTCCCCCAAATATGTTTATTTTACTTTTTTAGTGTTACAAGATTTATTGTTCATGCATCACACCCAGTGCTCCATGCAATA
>CM053616.1:36612060-36693606 GCA_028646535.1 Procyon lotor | reverse complement strand
TTGATTTGAATCTCCCTGATGGCTAAAGATGATGAACATTTTTTCATGAACAAACACTTCTCCAAAGAAGACATACAAATGGCTAAGTATTTCATAAATGCTGTGTCGGGTGTGTCGGGTGCTTACCCCAGGAGGCCAGTATTTCAGGTCGGTGTTTAAGCTCTCTGAGGCTGTGCCTCTATCACTTATCTTCCGATAAATTGTTCCAAGTTAATATGATAGAATAGATAGATAGAAAAAGCTTGAATATTTTGTTGCATTCCGCATTTGGTCACTCTCTCAAGTGGGTGAACACACTGACAATCCTTGTTGGATTACTTCAAGTCATCCTATTAACAAACCCATCATGGCAATTGGACCTGAAATTTTGCTATTATACTTTGTTTACTTAGCCATGGGCCACACACACACACACACACACACACACACACACACAAGCACAGTCCACAGACTTACACACAGGAATGTAAATCTCCTAAATCTATTCATAGTAAATGACTAGAAATTTTAGAGTGCACGAAGGAAGGTCCTGTTTTCTCTAGCCATCCTATCTTGCTTTTAAGCATGGTTAAATTGGCTCTGCTACTTGCTTAGCATAATTCCCAATAAATTCTTGTTGAACCACAGTACACCCTCTTGAATTCTCTGACCTGTTTAGTAACCTAACAGTTCGATCCATCCAGGTTTCTCCTCTTTAGGATTCTCCTAAAAAATAATAGTTCAAGGTCACTGACCCATGTCTCTGCCTTCACACCATTTCCTCTTCCAGCTCACTGATCAACATTCTTTCCTAGAAGGCCAAGGGGTCTCCCAGACAATGCCTGGTAGGCCCAGCCTTTAGGACCAAAGGAAGTATCCAACCTCCTTTGTTTATAAGCTGCCTGAGCCTAGCAGGTAGGTCATGACTTTAAAAATATTTTCTCCGTTCCAAAGAGTGGGTGGAATCCATCCAGTTTCTGGCAGAGGCCTCCAGGGGTCATGTTGACACCACCTGAGTGTTCACGCCACCCGGATGGGGGCTACCCATATATTTGCCACTGGTGAGCCGTTTGTAATTAACGTGTGCTTTGTGGTTTTAATCTTTCTTTAATCCGTAAAGCTATAAAAATTTATGGCGCAATTTTAGAATCGAGAGAAAAGCCAAATTGCATAGCCCAGTCCTTAAAGTTAACCTATCTCTTCAGATCCAAACTGCAGGGAGGGGGTCAGCAGAGAGCCTTCGGGTGCCATCCCCGTTATCTTTTCTCAGTGGTCCTGCTTTCTCCCTCACCCAGAAGTCGCGGAAAGCAAGAAAGCCACCTCTCTGCCACACAAGCCCGTGCAGCGCCCAGAAGGAAGCAGCCGATGCGGTACACGGTGTGTAAAACGAAGGGAGGAAAAGAACATCTTAGGTAAATACCAGACTACTTATTTTATGATTTTTAAATGTCATTTTTGGTCCAATATTGACTTTTTTATGGAGGATGAATTATAGATCCTGCCACACTGGGGGATCCAGGCTTTCCTTTCTTCGGCACAGCTGGTCAAGTTCAGAATTGAAGTCATGGTAATTAGTTGCGAGTTTCTTAGCACCGGAAACCAGACCGCTGAGAAAACTCTGCAAGGTGACCCCTCCGGGGAAGACAATACACCCGGGAGAGAACCAGAATGGGCAACAAAGAAACAGAAAACAACTTCCCAATCTTGTTGCTACACACAGATGTTGCCGTGGGCACTGGCTTGCAAGAACGAAATACAATACAATCCTTCATTTGTCTGACCAGCCTTCTCTCTCCAAGAACTGGTTTCCAGGCAAAGGATTTCAGGGTCGCGCAGGCTGGTAAAAGGCGGTGGAGTTGGAAGCACTCCGTCCTGGGTGACCCAGGGGCGCCGAAATGATGCTGTGAGAAGTGAAAGGGGTTGAGCTGAGGTCACGGCGAGACCCAGAGCCAGAAACCAGGTCACCCGGGAAGGAGGGGGCAGCCAGACTTCCAAGAAGAGGTTTCGAGAAACTAGCTGGAGGGAACGAGTGTGAATGGAGGTTCCTGGAGGGAGGTCACGGGAGGCTAACGGGGGAAGGAAAGAGAAAACTGAGCTAGTGCCACCGCTGCTCTCCTCGCAGGGCAATTTTGATTGTTTGCTTCGTGTCTATACAGACCCAGAGATGCAGGCTTAGAGACATGGAGACTGAATTAGGAAAATTCCAAAAAGAACTTAATTCCGACCAAACGAAAAGATAAAAAGAGAGACAAAAAGAACTTAATCCGGACCAATGGGGGTAGGATCTGTTGGGAGGAAACTCCTTTGTTTTGTTTGGGAAAGGTTTTTGGTTTTTTTTTTTTTTTTTTTTAAACCGTGTTGTGCGTGTTACCTGGCCTGTTTTCTCACTTGCTTGGGGAGGCTTGTAGTTTCAAGGTGCTTTTGCCAAAAACCGCATTATTCTATCAGAGAAGTGAAAGGCAAACACTGCCACAAACTTAGAATGACTTCAAACTTGAAGTTGTTGCCCTCCTCCTTCCTTCATCCAAGGGCTCCCATAACAGTGTCATTTCCGCAGACCTATTGTGTGCCTGGCCCCCGTTTGCAGCGATGATAGAGGCGCACACTTACGTGGTGCGTCTAGCCATCGGGGACGTTGTGAACGGTGTGCACCTATCACATCCCTGGGTCTCACAACAGCCCTGTATTATGGGTATGATTACTACCTTCTCTTTTACCAATGAGAAAAGCAGGGCCCCGAGAAGTTGCAGGAATTGTCCCAAAGCTCTGTAGCTGGTCAGCGACAGAAGCAGCCTTTGAACCAGACTGTCTGATCTCCGAGTCTGGGCTCTGGATGGCAGTGCTAATTTCATTTCGTGCTAATAAAGCTCTTTGAAGTAGGTAACTACTGTCGTCATCATTTCCATGTTACACACAGGGAGGTTGAAAAGCGGGGGTGAAAGAACTTAAGCAAGATTACCTGGTAAGTGGGAGAGCTAGGGTTCAAATGCAAGTTGGCTTAAAATCCCACCTTGACCAAAGGTAGAGTTGTGGGTGGGAGCTTGAGATCTGAGGCTTTTCCTTTCTTTTTTTTTTTCATGTTTTTATTGAGGTGTAATTAATATACAGTGTTGTATTTGTTTCAGGTGTACAATATTCAACAATTTTATACACTTCTCAGGGTTCATTGAGATAAGTGTACCCTCTCTCTCTTTTTTTTTTTTAAGGGAGAGCACATAAGCTGTTGGTGGGGGGCAAAGGGAGAAGGAGAAAGAGGAAGACGAGCACAGTGTGGGGCTCAATCTCCTGATCCTGAGATCAGGACCTGAGCCAAAATCAAGAGCTGGATGCTTGACCGGGCGCCCTAAGGTAAGTGTACTCTTAATCCCCTTCACCTACTTCAGCCACACACCCACCTCCCCTCCGGTAACTCCGTGTTTGTTCTCTCTAGCTAAGAGTCTGTGTCTTGGTTTGTCTCTTTTTTCTCTCTCTTCATTCGTTTGTTTTGTTTCTTAAATGTTGAGTGAAGTGAGTGTTTCACATGTGAGTAAAATCATGTGGTTTTCATCTTTTACTGACTTGACTTATTTTACTTACCAGTATACCCTTTAGGTCCATCTATGTTGTTGGAAATGGCAAGATTTTTTTCCTTTTTATGGTTGAGTAACATTCCATTCCATATATATATGAGCATAGCACTATTCTTAATCCATTCAGCTATGGACGGACCCTTGGGTTGTTCATTATATATGCATACATATATATGCACATATATATCCATTATATATATATATGCGTAGCACTCTTCTTTATCCATTCAGTTATGGATGGACACCTTGGTTGCTCCCATATCTTGGCTATTGTAAATAATACTGCAACAAACATAGAGGTACATATACCTTTTGAATTCATTTTTCATATTCTTTGGGTAAATACTCAGTAGTGAAATTACTGGATCATATGGTAATTCTATTTTTAATTTTTTGATGAACCTCCATACTACTTTCCATAGTGGCTGCTCCAGCTTGCATTCCCACCAACAATGTACAAGAGTTTTTTCTCCATATCCTCACCAACACTTATTTCTTGTGTTTTTATTTTACCCATTTTGTCAGATGTAAAGTGATTTCTCATTGGGGTCAATATCCAGAATATATAAAGAACTTATACAATTCAACACCAAAACCAAATAATCTAACTACAAATGGCAGGGGACTTGAATAGACATTTTTCTTTCTTTTTTTTTTTTAAGATTTTATTTATTGGACAGAGAGAAACACAGCGAGAGAGGGAACACAAGCAGAGGGAATGGAAGCGGGAGAAGCAGGCTTCCTGCCGAGCAAGGAGCCCGATGCGGGGTTCGATCCCAGGACCCTGGGACCATGACCTGGGCCAAAGGCAGACGCTTAATGACTGAGCCACCCAGGTGCCCCTTGAATAGACATTTTTCCAAAGAAGGCATACAGATGGCCAATGGACACATGAAAAGATGCTCATTATAACTCATTGTTAGGGTAATGCAAAATAGATCTGTGCTTGACAACCATTAATGTACACATGAATCACCTGGAGATTTGGTAAGATTCCATAGGCCCAGCGTGGGGCCCAAGATCCTGCTTTTTCAACAAGCTCCCAGGCAATGTTGCTGGACCACAGACCACACTGGGCAGTAAAGCTTTAAAGGTTGGGGGTTGTGAAACACAAGGTGTTTCTCCACGGCTCCCCACCACACACAACAGTGTGTCGAGAGGATATCTCTAGAAGTAACCAACTTAGCTTGAGATTCTGTAATTTCGAGTAAACTTGCTATTTTCTTTCCTAAAGCGACATAGTGATCCATTGAGATTCAAGGAATTTCTTTTACATGTATAAGCAACTATACTTTTTTTAATTGACTCAGATCCATGTAGTTATCAAATGTCATCACTTTCTCCATAAAATATCTTTTAATTTCTTTTATATATGTTTCTTCTTGATTAGCATTTATGTCCTTTTGTTCTGTTCTACCTAATAAACTCAAAGCGATCATCAACCAGAAATGTGTAAGACATATCAAGTTTAATACTTCATTCATCTTCCTTCTGGTCACCCACTTTCAAAACTAAATATGGAATCCTATTTTAGTCCTTTTCTCTTCATTCAGAAGATCCTCCGTTTAATTCATTACCTTGAATTTCCAGCATTATTCTTACCCTCCAGCTTAGCTCTGCCTTTCTTTTCTTTTTTTCTTTAAACACCACTAGATTCTGAACTTCCAATCTATATGTCAACGGTGGCTTACCCAACCCCCTAGAAGTACAATATCCTGGAATTTATGACTTATGCCAAATTCCCTCGTCAGCCTCACTTCCACTGCCAACTGAGCTGAAAATTGAAATGCTGGCTCAGTCTGTAGAGTCAAACTCTCTTCTGTTGTGTTAACTAATTCATTACTAACCTTAGCTTGAGTGTTTTGCTTACCCAAGAGCACCTCATATTGAAGAATTAAAATTTCACATGCAATCTCTTTATTCCTTTCCCTCATTGATCAAACTTATTCAGGGCAACAATTACCTCCCTCTGGATACTAATTTTCTCCCCCATTTCATGGCATCCTCGAACAAAGCTCACAGGCACACTGCAATCCTTCATTAACTGAAAACATGCAAAGTGCACAAGTCTTTCCAACGGAAAATTCGATGCAAAAGCCAAATGAGGTAAATTGCATTACTTGACCCGCCCTGGGACAGTTTAAACAGTGTTACATATTAATACGCTGCCAAGTCTCAAGATGATGGGAAGATTCTCATCAGAGCCCGAAGTATTTAGTGAAGGAGGGAGACCACCCCTGCCACAAACAGATGCAATCCTGCTGATTGTCACGGATGGGCCTCTGATGAGAAATACTCAGAAACACTGTTCAAGTGGGCAGAAAATGACAGAACTGGTTGACCCAGGTCACTGTGACTAGACATCTTCTCAACTTAGTATCCAATTAAGGCATTGATCACGATCTTTGTTCATAGCCACACATTTCATTTTATAATTTAGTATATATTCATAAATATGCTTGGTATATTCATTTTATAAGTTAGTATATGTGAAACTGTTTGTACTTGAATGATCACTCCTGCTATTTTCCATGTCTTACTACATTCTGTCACCTAGAAATACATTCTCACTACAATGTATTTTTATTCCTCTGGCCTTAACCTGTTTGAATTATAGTTATTCTAGGGAGTTTCTTTTGGTTGTGTGGACAGGGAGGGGGCAGAAGTATTTTAAGACCATCTCAGTCAAAAGCCACAGGGTTTTCATCTAACCAAGATGACTAAGATTAATTTTGAGTATTCCTGACCACTGACTCCTGACTCTCATAGCTGCCACGTCATCAGTGCCTGGCTCAGCTTTCCCTGGACTTTGGATTCCAGACTGCCCTTGGAAAAGTGAAAAGTTCCCATAAATTGGTTACTCCCAAAACTAATTGCTCAATTCGCGGTCCAAGTAGCTGACTTTTCTGGACTGTAGAGCAAACATGATCACATAGACCTCACAACAAAATGTTCATGGCCCCGGACTCTATCTTTGTGCCACTGAGCTCCATCTAGGCTCAGTGATCCCATTGGGTGCAATGACCTTACTTTGGTAATAATATGTAATTCTAATATTAATAATAATAATGATAAGGAAAAGCCCCTCCAACTTCAAGATTGGATAGACTTCCACAACATTCATTCACTTTCATTTAGGAAATGTTTTCCATGGTCTCGCCATGTTGAGACAAGTCTCAGTTGGGTGCACTTACCTGCAGTAGTCTGAGTGACCACCAGCTTCAACCAGGGTTGAAGAGCCTTCAACCCTCTGAGTAATGGATTCATACCACTGTTCAGCACTTTCTGCATATTCAAACCTTGGAAAGCATTCCAGATGCTAGGACCTACACACACATTAAATGGCTTCATGGGGTCAAGGAAGAGTAGTCAAGGTTAATGTGCTCTGGTCCCTGATCTTTCACGTGTCTCTTCTCCATTGTGCTGTAAGCATTGTGTCTGCAGGAACGTATCATGACCCAAAGACACAATATGAGTCCTATGGGTGACTGACAACCTTATTCAGCAAGTTGTCCAGAAGAACCTAGGCCAGACATCATGGCTGTGGCTTCTGAATCAAGGAAGCCCCTCTGCAGAGGTCTCACAGGGGTTGTGAGCTCTGCCCTGCAGAACTCGAGGTCCCCTGTGATCAGAATCTGCTACTACCTCCATGTCTCCGGGTTTGGCAGTGACAGAGGGTACTGCAACTTTGTCATCACATGCTGGCTGGCTTTTTTTCCCCCCTATAGAAGGTCTTTCATGAGCTGGAACAGCTTGCCGGATGTTTTCTTTGCCGAGATGGGTGATGATGGTTAAACCCACACATGAGCACCCGGGCTACACTTCCCACCAGGGAGACATATACGCAAACACATTAATGTATATATTTAATTGGGTTATAATCTATTGACCATAGATACTAAGGCACTGAGCAAGCAATTAACAAAACAGCTTTGACTAAATATAGTTAGCACTAAATATAGTTGGTTAATTGGTATTTAATATGCTTATTAAATGTCAATTAAGTATCTTTAGCAATGAATTGGTACCTAATTAACTTACTATAGCTATCCTGTTACTTGACATTTGAACAGCTAAATATTCTCTACAAGTTTAATGTTTTAATAAGAAACAAATTATCCATGTATTGCTCATGAATTTTTCAGTTAGTTTAATGGGATTTAAATGTATCTCTCAACTTGGGTACATGTTTTTCTTGTAATCAACTGGTATTTCCTATTTCAGATCACTTTCAAACTTAGAGGGCTGAATTCATGAGAAGAAAGAGCTCTAGAAGTCAGAAATTTTGGTTCCTCCAGTGACACCCCATGTTCTCTTAGGTATGATATTTCACTATTCAGGAGCTTTCCTTCCCTCATCTGCAATACAGCATTAAGAATAAAAAGTTGCAATTACTGTAAAACTATAGTTACCTAAAACATGAAGGTACTTAAGTAAGCAAGACATTTACTTAAAAATAACAATGAAAAATTCTTAGAAAGGTTGTGTGTAATCATTATACTGACTAAATCTTCATATTCATGTATAAATCCTTAAGATAATTTATCGTTGGCCTAGAAATCCAATGGCACCGTTTTCTGACTTGCCCCTAAAGTAGATTAGAAACTTGGTTTTCTTGAATCTCCAGCTGTGGAGATATCTGGGATACCCTTCAAAACACACGTGCCTTCCTGTTCTGGCCATTTGCCCCTCTATCTGCTTGTGCCCATTTACTTTATGGGCTTGAGCATGTAACAAACTGTTGGTGTTTTATGCAGAAATTGTGGGGTTTTGACAATGGCTCTATCTCAGTGTGTGTTGTGTTTTAAATATCCTGTTTACTTACCCAGTTTATGGCCTTATCTGAGCTCTGTGTTAATTCTACCAATGCACTTGCATTTTAGGGCTAGTTGATGATTGATAATCTTAGCAGCCTTCTTATATCTGATGGTAGCACACAGCAATGAAGCATTGCGTCTCCATTTATGTTCACTTGTTTACATCTCCTGCACTTCATAAACAAGGCTTCTTTTATGAAACACTTGTAATAATTTCAGTGCCAATTACCCTATCTTGGTTCCCTACACCAGAACCTTCACACTCATTGAACATTTGCTTTGCTTATGCTACAAATGACAAATTAAGTAGAAAAGAGGTGCCTGGTCTACTTTAATATTTGCTGTTGAGTCTTTTCTAAATGACTTCATGGCTTGCATTTTTTCCTACTTTTTAAAGTTTTTATGGTTTCAAACTATGCCCATTATTACTGACTAGTTTATAGAGGTTGCGGTTTGCCTTGTCATCTTGGCTTAACCCAGTTTTGTTTCCAGGGGCGATATACATTGTAGAAGTTAATTGTTCCCTAACCACTTTTTCCATATGGCAGAGTGAGTCTCTCTGTAATAGCTTTGGAATGATTTATCCAACGTTTTGTCATGATCCTTTGGATATTGCTTGAGAAGTCCTGTGGATTTTAGTTGGGCCATAGCGTGCCACCAAGTGAGTAAACGGAAACTACTATCTTAAACCCACCAATTGCCTTAATTTTATCACCTGCATGGAGATTAGTTTATAATATTTTCTCCACCAGTGAACTAAATGTATTATCTTTATTACCATTGTTGATGCTATTGTTAGACAGGTGCAAAAATCTTCCTATCTCTGCTATTTCTGAATCTTCCCCTCTGGACCCACCGTCAGTGATTAGCACTACATTAGTCATTCATTGACATAGATGGAGCTCCTGATTCATGCTGGAGAGAATTGCAGACTTTCAGTTGGAAGTCAAACTTCAGATCGAAGTTAGAAGAGGCAGAGGATTGTGTACGACCTCAAAAGGCTGAGACAGTATAGTACGTGTAAAGCCAGACTCAGGTCAGAAAGTTACAGGCTCTTATCTCCACTCCACTAGTGGTGGAAAGTGACTCTGCTTCCATTTCTGCATCCGTAAATAGAAGAGAGAGAATAATACCTACCCTGTAGGGCTGGTGAGGATCATACAGGAGATGGTCTGTTTCAAGTCCCTAGTAGGACGCCTGGTAAATGATAAAGTTTCGCCCCAAATCAGCTGTAATTGAAATAGAATGCCTTCTAGAACAGCTCAACATCAATTATGACTTAAGCAAGTGATTGAACAAGGAAACACTTTTTAAAATATGCTTTGGTTTTATTAACATCCAAATGAAAAAAGGTAATAGATGCCAGCAAGTCTGTGGGCTGGGTATGTGTGCTGTCCCTGAACACATTAGCCATCAGAGTACTGGGCCTTTTTATTGGTATTTCCTTAGTCAACTGAAGAAAAGCAAAGAGGAAGAAAGGGTGTCTCTCTCCCCATCCCTGTGTAATGAGCTGGTTTGATTGGATTGTTTGAGACACAGTGAAGAAGTTTCGCTATCTGTAGAACACATCATGTTTTGAAATAGTTCGTGTATGTATTTTAACTTGAATCTATCAGGCCACTAGCACAAAGACATCCCAATTTCCATGTCAGGATGATCACTGGATTATGTAGGTGTCAAAAGTACAAGATGTGCATTAAACCACCTTCTGCCATGGTAAAATGAGATTCCGTATGGGAGATGTATACACACTAGTCCTGTGTAAGTCAAACAAATGAACGTGATCTGCACTCGAGCCATAGAGCAAGAGAAGCACCGATGAATTGAACACTTGTATTCAGAGGAGCCGAGTGCCCCAAAGTCGACTACCAAGACACAGACTTTGCATGTGCGCTTAAACTAACATGTGTCAGTGCGTTCCCCGGGGCATTGCATTCAGGCGAGAACTACTTTATGAAACAGGCCATCAGGCAGAATCCACGTCACTCCATCACTCTGAGTTTGTAATAGAAACACTCACACCCCCTTATGTGCACACACACACACACCATTCTGCAGGTAACCTTAAGATGATTCATGACTGAATAATTGAGCATCTACTGTGGCCAGCCAGGCCTTGTGCTAGGCTCTGGGGAGCCAGAGGTGAAGACAATGGGGAGCCCATGATCTAGCAGTGAAGACAGAGGCGTGTGCATATTCCCCTGCAGTGTGATTCACACGGTACCAACCAAAAGGCTTGGGGAGCACAGAAGAGGTAGCAGGTAATTCTGCTACACCCTTGGGGGAGGGGAGACAGAGGAAGAGAGGAACATGTTGGTGAACAATGTCTATTATCCAGTTTCTAAAACACAATGCTATTTATGTTTCACAGTCTATGGAATTCCAACACCAGCACCTGTGGAACCGAAAGCCTGGCTTTATTCTGCTAAATGTGCCAGCGTACTTGCTCTTATTGCCACCAAAGATAACTATAAAATTACAGTGAGGATTGAAATTGGATAGAAATGAATCGAAAAGTGATTTTGATGAAACTCTACTTTCTTCAACGTGGTTGGCTGTTATATTAAGTGAGCGGTTATTTTGATGTTAAGTGAAGGGATTTGCAGCTAAGAAAATTACCTGGTATCACATACTTGTTATAATATTAACTGATTTCTCACAACTGCCCTGAACATTTAATTAGCATTGATGTGTATTGATGAAGTCTGGCCTTAAATCTTCTCCCTCTCAAAAATAATCACAATTATTAGTATTATTATTTAAAGAGTGCATTCACATAGATTATCTAATTCAGTCCTCCTGTCACCCTGGGGTTTATCAAGTATATGAGCTATTATGATAGCATACCTACTTGTCACCTGCTTCCCAATGTTTCCTATCACATCCATTCACCACACTGCCTTCAAGGTACGCTTTCCAAAATACAGAACTGTTTATGTCCTCTCTTGCTTGAAAATCTCCTATGATCCCAAATGTCTAATGGAATAAAACCTAGAGAGCTTATCTAGGTATTCAAAACCGTTTATGAGTTGACCCCAACCTAGCTTTCCTGTCTCATGGTCTGCCAATTTTGGCGATGCTCGCCAACCACAACTAACTACTTATTGTTCTCTGAGCCTGTCTTGCCCTTCTGGGCACCATGCTTTTGGACATGCTTCTTTATTCCAAAGCCTTCTTGTCTTATATTCTGCCACGTGAACTTGTGCCTTTTTTTTGAAAGATTTTTATTATTTATTTACAGAGAGAGAGAGAGAGAGATCAGAAGTAGGCAGAGAGGCAGGCAGAGAGAAGGAGGGAAGTAGGCTCCCCACTGAGCAGGGAGCCCGATGCGGGGCTCGATCCCAGGACCCTGAGATCACGACCTGAGCTGAAGGCAGAGGCTTTAACCTGCTGAGCCACCCAGGCACCTGAACTTGTGCTTTAAGACCCAGTTTAACTGTTACCTCTGTGAAGTTTTTCCTGACCTTACCCTTAAAATTAATGTGATGTGACCTTAACACATGTACATATTTCTGCGGAAGCCCATGTACACATATCTCTTGATGCGGGGATCCCATTACATTGCAATTATTCACTTAGGAGTATCTCTCTGTCCTTAATTAGAATCCTCATAAGCATCTCCAGAACAGGACAATATCATTCACTTTATATGCCCTGTACCTATTGGAGGATTTCTTCAATAAATATATAGTATATAATCAAGTATCATTATCTTTATTTCACAGAGCAGGGATCTGGTGCTCAGAGAGGTTTGCTATCTTGCCTGAGGTCATAAATCAAGCATGAGCAGAAGAGCTAATGCTAGAGCCTTGGCCATACTTTATAGTGTCAACAACTCATCATAATGTCTACAGATTTCAGGTTTCCTAAGAGTCATCATTTACAGATTTTTTTTTTTCCATTTAGCACACAATTATAGGTATTGTATTAGTTTTCTTGGGCTACCATAACAACGTACCATGAATGAGGTGGCTTAAACAACAGAAATTTAGGGGCGCCTGGGTGGCTCAGTGGGTTAAAGCCTCTGCCTTCAGCTCAGGTCGTGATCTCAGAGTCCTGGGATCAATCCCCGCATTGGGCTCTCTGCTCAGCAGGAGGCCTGCTTCCCCCTCTCTCTCTGCCTGCATCTCTGCCTACTTGTGATCTCTCTCTCTGTCAAATAAATAAATAAAATCATAAAAAAAATCCACAGAAATTTATTTCCTCACAATTCTGGAGAGTAAGAGTCCAAGTTGAAGCTATCAGCAGGAAGGTTTCTTCTGAGGCTTTCCAGCTTTGCTCATAGCCATCTTCTTCCACTCTCTTCACATGGTCTTCTCTCTGTGTGTATGTGTCTTAATTTCCTCTTCTTGTAAGGACACCATTCAGACTGGATTAAGGTCCACCTCATTTCAACTTAATTATCTCTCTAGAGGCTCCATCTCCCATAATGGTCACATTCTGAGATACAGGGGGTTAGAATTCCAAGATGTAAATTTGTGGGGGATCCAGTTCAGCCACTAAGGGGTACCTATTATGTACCAGCCACCTTGGTGAGTGGTAAGTTGGACAAGCTGTGACGATGACCCCACTGATGTTCACAAAGTTGGTAACCCATCACACAGGATCCTTTTCACTGACTCAGGCATTCATGGTGGGGGAAGGGACAGAAGAGAAACTACAGACACAGTCTCCTAGGACAATTAATTAGCCATTAATCATCTCATTTCCTCTTGGTCACTGTCAATACCTCCAATGACTTTGGGGTCTTTTGCTTCAGAGAAGTCAAAGCTTCAGCGAAGTCAAAAAAGGTGTCCTGTCCTAAATGTTGGCATTCCTATATTACAATGTCTCATCTAACATTTGGATGACATCATAGAACAATGCCACAGATGTGCTGACCACCTCGGTACTTACAACTTTCCTTATCATTTGTGCTCTGGCAGCGAATGGCTAATATCATAAAACTGGTGCTATAAGGAAGCCTGCCACAATTTACAGGGCAAACCAGGAGTGCAGCATGAATTCAAAATCCCATCCCCTGAGTGCCTAAGTCCTTTCTTAAGGCTGTGAATCATGGAATAAAGGATTTTAGGTAAAAGCTGGTAAGTTTTCTCTTTCTACAGTCAAAAGCCAAGATTTCTCATGCTTTTCTGAAGGAAATATATCCTCTAAATGATGACAATCTCGGTCACAGCCTTAAAGCCCATAGAAAAGAGCGGTGGTGAGACAGACACCTTCCTCTTGTCTTCTCTCTGAGTCCCTCGAGTGTCCCCACCACTCTTAAATCATCATGCCCTTCCTTCTCTGCAGTAACAGTGAGCCCGGAAGGACCAAACATCTAATGCATTTTCTCCCAGGGGCTTCTTCTAACTCAATAGGAGATTTTAAAACTCCTGAAAAAGTCTCCTTTTTCTCCCTTCATGTCCCCTTAAGCATCTTCTTTTTCTATTTTCCCTCTGTGTTGTGAAATATTACAGATTCAGAAATACAGCTTTGTATGCATCCTGGAGAACTCAAAGACCAAAGAAGCGATGAGCAAACACACAACACACCAGCTGAAACAATGGAGAACCAGACAAGGCATTAAGGTCTGACCTTGTCTACTTGGGTTCAGAGTGCAAAGATCAGGGAAGGGGAAATTTTACCAGGGGAATCCAGGCATAAATAAATAAGGCCTGTAGTGTTTCAGTAACATCCAGGCATGTTTCCTACATACTGGCTTGGCCCTTGGCCCTTGATCCTTGACAACTGCTTCCATGGCCTTCTTTTCCTTGGACTTTTTTCATGTGTTCATTACATTTCAACTTACATTGAAGCATTCTGTTTCTTGAATGTCTCTACTTTATAAAACATTGGATTCCAAGTAGACTTTGCCTCTTTGGTTTAAGAAGTCCTTGATTATCCATTCCTTTCCTCTAGTTCCTATATTAGTGAGAGTCCACTTCCCCTTTGGTGTAAGGGAGGCCGTGACCCAGGAATTGGGGACTGGTTATTGAACCTTCTGTTGTTGAGAGAGGCTGGGAAGTGGGGTGGTGGAAATAAAAATAGAATTTATAAGTCTGTTGGGGGGGCTACTTTGGGAGAGGAGAAGGTGTTTAAAAGGTGGGGAGGCTTGGGGAAGGGGAGAAGGGGCAATAGGAGAAGCAAAGGAGCCATCTCTGTGAAGCCCTCCTGCCTAGAGAATGTCCACATGGGGATTTCTGGAAAGTCTGGGGCTCAGAGCTCCTTTATGGTACAATAGGGTATGTTGCCGTGATCAGAAGGACTATCGCTCCCACATTTTTATATTCCCTTCCCTTCCCTCCTCTGGTTCCCCTCTCCTCTGTGGTGTTGTATCTCTGGAAACCTTGACTCATAAGCTTCTGGTGGCTTCTTTGTGGTTCTCATTCCAGCTGCACTGCAAACCACGTGTTTGATCTTGGACAAGTCATTTTTACCTCCCACGGTTCCAGTTTCCTTGTTTGTAAAACTGAGACAACCCTACCTACTCTGCATGTTTGCGGTGAAAATTCAATAGAACAGCAAAGGGAAAGAATCTAACAGCTGGTCTTGTATACAGTGGGCTCTCAATGAGTGTTATTGAGAGCAGCAATGGTTTTTCTCCCAGTCCTACCAGTACAGCATGTACACCGTAGGTGCTCAACAAATGGGAAATAAAACAAGTTATAAAGCTGTGTCTTTGAGGAACCGACAAGCTCCACATATGGGGGTTCTCTGCTCCCTGACACCCTGCTGGTCACTGCCAGACATCACATACCTACACCCTTCCCTCTGACCACTTGAGAACAGCTGTTTATTTGAACTCGACTATGGTTTCATTCCTCTATGATGCTCCTCTGCCTGCAACGTCCTTTTTCTTCTTTATCCAGTTAATTCCACCCCTTTTCAAATTCAGCTCCAATGTCCCTCCATCTGAGAAGTTTCCCTGTCTCCTGTGCTGTCACACCACAAATGATGCCCTGTTGTTCTGGTCCAGGGAATGGTCTTTCTGCTCTGCTGGCCTGAGGGCATGTACCCCTTGTGCACTATTGTGTCCCCACAGCCTGAGCAAGGGACCAAAACCCAGAAGGCACCCAGTAAAGGGTTTGGAGACCCAAAGACAGGGCTGAATGAATGGACATGACCATAGGGCTTGAGTCACAAGCTGAGCCATGTTTCAGTCGACTGGGCCGTGACCGCAGCCCGCTGACCCCAGGGCTCTGAAGTCTGTGGCCACAGGAAGGTGGAGAAAGATTCTGGAAAAGAAATTCACCTCTTCTTACAAAGAGGCAACGTGACAGAATTGCTCAGAAAAAAGAAATGTTTCACATCTTGCCCATGGAAGAAACTCTCAGAAAGATATTCTCAATTCCACCCAATACTACTTTCCCTAGCATTATTTGTGGAAATAATGGATGTGGCACTGGTAGAGCCGGATGGATGGGTCTCTAGGGGAGGCACCAGCCTGGAGCGGGGTCTGCAAGTCCCTGGCTATTGAGAACGACCTGGGGCATACCTTGCTTTCAGAATCACTGCAAATAGAATGTGACTATTATGATAATCAATGAATAATCAATTACTTTAGTCATCTTCCCTGGTAGAAAACCTGCTGAAACAATGATGAATCATGCAGACTCTACCAGGCCCGGAAGATTCTAAAAGGGGGAAAGTAGCTTTGCAGTTTTAACACATACACACACATACACACACAGAAAAAGAAAGAAAGAAAGAAAGGGAAAAAAAAAAACAACTTAGAAACCAAATCCCCTAGTGTGGCTGTCTCTGGAAAATGAATTCCACTGGCACTGACTCCAAGATGTTTTATCGAATGTGCTTTAGACTTGTAGGTGATGCATTGTCCCTCAGAGTCATTAAAAGGAACCCAGATAGCTGTAACGCAGCTTAGCTTCCAAGAAGTGCACACTGTCCACACTTGTACTTGCACACAATATATGGTTATTGTTAGATGTGCGCATCCCCACATGCTGCCTGGATGGGGGTCTCTTTGTCCTTTATTCAGATGTGGGCTCAGGATGCTTTCAGCACAGCAAGAGGAAGCCAGGCCTCCCCACTCAGAGCAGCCCCACAGCCCAAGCGCGACACAGAAGTGAAAAGTTCCTTTGTTCCTAATGCAACGCTCCTCTTTTGTCACACAGGCCCCCAAAGCTCAGAGACATGCAGACCATTTTAAAATAATTTTGATAATTTCTGGAAAACGCCATCTCTACTAATTTGGGGGTAAGCAATGCCGTTAGGAAAGCCTCATAATCCATTGTTGTGGACACCATACACTGAAGGCATTTAGGAAAAAAATTATCCATGTGGGTTGGCGTTTCATTGAAAACAGAATGGTCATTATCCGAAGTCCAGATGACGCCTCCCTTTGTGACACTGTGTTGGGGGTCCAGCAAAAACCGTGCCCTTTCTACAAAAGACACTGGCAGAGAAATGCTCCAGGGAAGGCGGCCCTCGGACCGCCTGGGCTCCAGGGAGGCAGCTTCGGGCATTCCGCGCTCAGGATGCTGAACCTCAGAGCAGGCTCTCGCTTCATTTTTTGGCAGTGAGGGCGGCGAACATTAAAAATTGCAGATTTGCCCGAACGGAAGCCAACAGGGTGGCAGAGCATTGATCCCACCGAAGCCCTGGCCCCCAGGGAGGGCCTGATTACATCTTAATGTTTTTCTAATGGGACTTAGTATCACAGCAGCAGACATTTTTTTACAGAGAAACTGTGCAAAGCGTTGCTCGTCCTGGGTGGGGAGGGTGATTTGCGTGCCCAGGAACCTCAGCTTCTCCTGGAGCATCTGAAGGGAAGTTGAAGACGCGGAGATAACTCTTTCATTGTGAGCACTCAGTCTCTTCTCCAGATGCCGCCTCTGTCTGCTGGATGGGGGTGTGGGCCCCTGCATGCTGCAACGATGCCATGAGTGGTCTCTTCCCCTCCTCTTAGGAACGATTGCAAAGTCAATAATCTTCACCTTCTACTCCAAAGACTTTTGTTTTCTCATTCACGACGTACCAATTAAATTGCTTGAACTTAATACATCTTTACATAAAAGCACATTTTAAGGATTTATTTTAAGCATGAGATTATCATCATTATTATTTTCCTTCCGCCACCCTTTTCTGGGGATGCTTCCTCTAGCTCTATGGGAGGGACCAGCAGATGTCACTGTAGTTCTGTTCATTCATCTTTTCTCTTGACGGGATTCTAGTTCTATCCTTTTGGGTTCAGCCGATCGCGTTTCTTATTTAATCAAAGCATAATGCATCATAACATTTGTAATTCATGTTGTTGTTATTCTTTCATTGTGTGTGGAGTTGGATACATATCTTCGCGAACAGAGATGCAAGTTAAAAAGTAGCCCAGACACCCCCAGTGAGGGGTAGAAATCAAAGGCTCTGCTGGAAAGCCACGGTAAGACACGGGGACAAAAGAGCAGTGCAGGGCATCTGCACACGAACTCTTCCTTCTGATGGACAATCTCGGGATTAAAGACAGACACGTTCCTCCATTCCTACGGAGGGCTCTCAGGGAGCATCAGCCGGGGGACAGTGCGAGGTGTGAGGGCAGATCCCCTGTCAGGATGGCAAGAGACTAGTCGGTAGAAGAGGAGGATGGGAGGTAGGCCATGGTGAATCTTGAGGGATGAAGTCCCTGGGGTACACATTCTCTGCATTCAAAGAATCACTGCACTCTTGGATGAAAAGAGAGACCCATCGTGTTAACTTCAGGGTTTTGGTTCAGCAGAAGGTGGGATAGAGTTTCTGGGAAGTTTCATGTTTGAGGGAGAGAGGTTGCCCACAAAATGAAGAGGAGGACAGTCTGCCTGCCTGTGCCCTCCACACTGAAAGAAAGTCAAGGTCAAATTAAAAAAACAGAAAGGGCTTCTTTTTAGAGATAATCACATCAATAGTTTGGTCAATAGAAAATTTTGTGGTACTTATTTGTGGCAACTTAGGCAAAGAACATGGATAAGAAGTTATAGGTCATTTCAGTCACAGAGCCTCGTCTTAGTCAAAGATCACCCAGGACTAAGTAAGTGAAGCTCTACAGTTTCATCCTAATGGAATGACCTGTTTTTAACAGAAGTTATTCTATCCTCTCTATGGCCCAAATCAGTCAGCATCCTATGAACGAAAGATGGAATTTTATGGACCCTTGCCCGTTTTAGATGGACACACTCTATGGAAAGGCCATGTCTGGGAGGAAGTCTTCATGCTCAGCTGTCTCACCAATCTGCACTCCCCACACAAATTCACGCCACTGAGTTAAAAAGTTGGATTATCCAATAATACACCCAGTCTTAGTTCTCCTCTACAATTTGCTATTTTGACTTAATTTTACCCAAGAGTTCAAGCCAAAGCCATCGTTAGAAAATCAGACTCTCAAGTAAGCATTTTTATTTCCCTTTCTCTCCTTTTCCTCTTTCTTTGTAGTAGCCGGTCTTCAAAATGGTCCCCAATGATCTGTTGTTCATTCCTTTGTGTCATCCCCTCTTACACTGTGTCAGGGTTGGGCCGTTGGTCAATGGAATGTGGTGGAAATGAAGAAGAGTAGTTTCTGAAAATAGATGACATTGTGGCTTCCACCTTTCTCCCTTGTGTCTTGCTTGGTGTGGGGGAAGTCAGCCACCATGTTGTAAGGACACCCGAGGAACCTGTGAGAAACCCATAGAGAGTGAGCTGAGGCCTCCTGCCAACAACCATCACCACCCTGCCAGCTGCGGGCATGAGCCACCTGGGAAGCAGCTCCTACAGGCCCAGTCAAGCCTTCAGAAGACCACAGTTCTGGCCAAACCTGATTGCAGCTCCATGGGAGTCCCTGAGTTAAATCTTCCAACTAGCTGAATTTCTCCCAAGCTTCTGTGAGTGATGATACATATTTTTTTGTTGTTTTAGAAAACCAGGACTACGGTGAGGCAAGCCAGGTGCATAGGTACGAGATTTAAGGAGATACTCCCTCTGGGGGTCATGTAAGTACATTGTCACTAGCCAAACCCTTGTCCTGGACCCATCGTTTTAAGTCATCCAGTCTTGGAGAGATTTGGTACTAAGCTATAGGTAAGTGCTACATTCTTGTCCTTCTTCTCCTTTTCCTCCTCATTCTTCTCTTTTTTTCTTTCTCCTTTGTGGAATTGCATTCAGAGAAGTTCATGCTGGCCTCCTAGACATTTGTCACTGATTTCTCTTTAGGCTTCCTGTTATCAGAAGCTGTGCTGTAACTAACCTCTTAGAGATACTTCTTTTTGATTTAGAGTCCAATAGTGTAGTCCTTTATGCCGTTCAATTAATTTAGAAAACAAAAGAGCCACAACCATCATGCATGCACTGTGTTTCTAGTATTGATACATGATAATGGCATCTTTATCAGATGCTATCATATCAAGATGATATTAAAGCCTCTCTCTTACCACAGGTCGTAATAACAGAGAACATTTTTCATGATGTGAAACAATGGGTTTGTGGTTTAGAACACAGCCTGGAGTTATGGGGGGGGGTGCGGGGATGAAGCAATAGCTAAGGTTAATGTAGGTCAGTAAGAACCAGAGGCTTTTCAGTAAAGACAGGGTGACCAAAGACAAAGACTTTAGTGAGATGATGAAGGGCAAATACCTACTTCGAAATTGTATAGCAGGATTTTAAGCACTTGCTCACACTTCCTGAACAGAGATTGATAGACGCTGCTGTGTGACTTTGAACTTTCCTGACCGCTTCCAGAATCTATCAATGCACCCAGCAATGCCAGCAATAACAACACATTTCCTCAACCCAAATTTTTCTAATATTGGAAGATTCATCGGAATGTAGAATTTTAAATGAAATGCAGGCCTTTTATTTGATTCTTTTGCCTTTTGGCAAGTTCAAATTTCTCTGTACTTTGTTGTTGTTGAAGATTTTATTTTCACAAACTGAGTACAGTTCAGAAGTCCTTTTAGACCCGACTTACGCCATTAAGGTGTTCTGGAATGTAGTTAAAATCTTATTCCTACCAATGATTACTTAGACTATGTAGAGAAAAAAATATTTTTAAGTTAAATTCTTCTCAGATGTGTTAGAAGTTGATGAAAATAAAATTAAGAGGACCAGCATGTTCTTTCTCCACTTCAAGGACTTAGTACTGCTAGTGCATTATCAACTCTTAAGACAAAGGAAACTCCTTGCATACAGTAAATTTGATAACAACAACAAGAAAGTAGAGGAGGAAGGATGGAGGGAGGAAAGTGGAGGGGGAGGAGGAAGAGGAGAAGAACCAGCCAACATCTGTTCACCATGAACCATCCAGACACTATTCTAAGTGCTTTTTACATGATTAACTTGTTTAATTCTCACAAAAACTCTAGTGAAAAAACAATCCTATTGTTATGCACACAATACAAGAGAGAGACACATAAATTGAATCATCAGAGATCATATGGCCAATAAGTGGCATACTTGGGAAGGTTATCCATTCTTGAGGTTACCAATATGGCATTGTTAGTCTCCTCAGATGTTTTGTTCATGTCCTTCAACGCTATTGTTGAGGTCCTGGAGCATAGTCACTTCTAGAAGTGATGCCCTGCTCGGCACAACTCAAGGGCCCATAGCAGTTATAACCATAAAGACCAGAGTGGGGAGATCCCAAAGGGCCTCCACTCAGTGTGGGCAGAACAAAGCGAGCCCACTATAAAAGTATGTTGACAGTAGCTTCAAGTAACATGGGATGGCTTAGAGAATTTGGTCATTAGTATTCACTAATTCACTAAAACAAACACCAATTTGTTTTCAGAGATACTTTTGATGGAGGAAAGGACACAGTCAGTACATAGCTACAGCCACCAATCACAGAGTCCTTGCAGGTGACAAAGAGCACAGGGAAGAGGTCATTCTTTGAGCCTCTCTATGTACTTCAGTGAACACGGCAGTATCAGTACTTCCACGAAGAGAGTGTAAACTCTTTGAAGGGAAGGAACATCTGGTTTTTGACCCCAAACACAGTGTCTAGCATCAGACAACCATTCAAATATATTGACCTGACATTTAGTAGGAAGAATGATTATATACTCAAAGCCAATGAAGTGCAATGGATACAGGAAATAATATAGGCTTCTGGCCTCTAGGCTTTGGTGCTGGAGACACCTGAGTTCAAGTCCAGGCCTGCCACTTCCTGGCTATGCATTTAGAGAAAACTTCATCATTCTAAACCTCACCTTGGTTACTCTTACAAAGAGAGTAATTGCAGTATATATTTCATGGAGATAGGTTGAAGATGCAATTATGAAGTAAGAGTTGAGACCATGACTTAGGAACAGACTGCCTGGGTTTGAATTCTTGGGTAACCTCTTAATTAGATCTATAACCCTAGGCAAAAAATTTGTGCCTAGCTTTCTCAAAAAAATGTGCCTCAGCTTTCTCATCTGTACAATGTGATAATAATAGTACTTACCTCATAGGGTCTTGTAAGGAGCAAAGTGTCAACACATATAAGATGCTTACAACAATGTCTGGTAAATAGCAAGTTCTACAGTATTCACTATTATAGCTAAGTCACAGAATGCTTTTAAAACTCATGGCACAGTGGCCGGGACACAGAAAACACTCAATAAATGGTTGTTATTGTGTATTTTACTGGTAATAGTCAATATTAGCTGGAAGGAGGGAGTGTCTAATGTGCAATATGAGTGAATTATAAATTGCTACAAGACTGCAACTTAACCAAATGCTATTGTCTATTTCCTATGAGTGACACTCTAAATTAAACTGCTCATTAAGTGACTGTTTCCTGGGATTTTTGAGTCTGTTTTAACATCCAATCACTCTTCTGGCTAATGTCACATGTTGATTTGTTAGTGGTGACCATTTAGCGATGATCAGTGCTGAACCTTAGCCACGGTACAAATATCCTCTGTGTTTTATGGGCTATATATTTGGAACTTTAGCAATACTTATCTGAGGGACTCTTCCTTAAAGGCACACATTCTGATTTTATTGTGCCCATTTTTCTCAAATGCAATTTTTTCCTACAGAGCCAATGCTGGCAGAGGTATTACGGAATCAGAATGGCGGGAGACCTTTAGACCCCACCGAAGAGCCTGTGGGGCCGAACTTTGTCTCTCCTTCTGTCTTTCATAGGCAGAAGCCATTTGCCAGGTCCTTGTCCTCAAAGGACGAACTGGGGCCAGGGCTTGTTCTCAAAAGCAGACTCGCCTTTCCACTCTCACCGTCTGTCAGAACGACTCACCCCCAGTTGCTTGTCAGGTGCAGGCTTTTGGCAACCTGGAGCTAGGCTCAGCGGAAGCTCGTGTTCCCGACCATGGCATAGCCATTGACAGGAAGGGCTGGCATGTATCTCTTCTCCGAGGCCAACCAGGTGATTGCTTCCCCAAAGGTGGGAGCAGGTGCTTCTCCTATGTCTCCACTGTGCCTCTTTTTCTCCAGTCAGGCTGTTTGGTGGGTTGCCCTTTGGTACAATCCACTTAGACAGTGCCTGGCAGCCATTTTATGCCACTCTGGGGCACCTATGAGAGCCGGCCGTGGCATAGTGGCACAGATCGCCAATCATGCTGGTCTCTTGGCCTGCACAAATCTTTCCCTCAAGCTAGCCCACATTTGGGGAAGTTCATCGGTAGAGAATTTAAAAAATACGTGGCGGAGTTATGCTCAGAAATATAATTTCCTTTGGGAGGGGAAATATTTTAAAAAGTCATGGCCAGTCATGGAAAACTACATGTGAATTAAGTTGTCAGGGTTTTGAGTGTGGCCCTAGACCAGGCTGCCAGGATTGGGCCCTTCCTACTTACATACCCACTGAGGGAGTGTGTGAGGGTACACATGTTCCAGGAAGCACAGTAGCCTTGCGTTGAGGTGTTATCATTCTGCAGCTATTCAGGAGGCCGATTTCCTCCGAGACCACAAGGCAGGGCCCAGACTGCAGGCTTAGGCTGGCTCCTTCAGGGAGGGACATCATGCAAGAGGGGACACACCTTGACCTTGTGCAAAGTGGGGTCAGAGGAGAGGGTTTACTTGATGAGCTCCCCCTCCAGAAAATGAAAACAGGAAGGGTTTGGGTTTGGAATCCAAAGCCGGTGAGAGTCTTGTAAAATTCTGAGACTTTTACGATGTCCCCACATGGGCGTGCTTTGATCACCCTGACCATTTCTACTGAGTGATTTGTGGAAGAGCTCTTCAAAGGAAGGGCCCTGTGCTTGCGTTCAGGAAGAGGGTTCCCGGGAAGGCTCATCCCTCCTAGCCACTTGGCTGTGTAGCGTGTGGCTCCCAGCGGCAAAGCATGGTGGCATCAGAGGTGGAGCAAAGCAGAAGGCTTGTGCTTGTGCGGAGAGGTAGAGATTCACGTTCTGGAGGAAGGAGGGTGAGTAGAGAGCAGGCCCACGTACGGGGGACTGGGCACCACTGCGGCCTCTCGCTCCTTCCTTTTACTCCATGAGAGCTGCCTTTGTCCCAGGGACCGGGCTATCTTAGCTGTCTGAGAGGCAGCTTCCCTCTTCTTTTCAGGGAAATTCACCTGACATAAAAGAGATATATATACATACACGCACACATGTATTTATCAAAAATACATGTCACTGACATCAGCCATTTTCTTTCCCAGGGATAACTGCAATTTCAAAGATTGCCAGGTAAGAAGGAATGCTACACTCGCGGGACCAGCCCTGGCTGGAGACATTGCAGGCATCAGTTAAAGGTCTCAGGGAAATGATTTTATCTGCAGAGGAATCACAAAGGAAGAAGGGGAAAGAGGGGTTGATTTGGTGAATCCACTCTCTAGAAAGTCAAAACTCGGGCCAATATAATGCCGTTGTGTTGAGTTTATCCCCAATGCCAGTTGATGGATGTTGTTATGGTGACCTTCCTAGGACCCTTCAGATAGTACCGTAGAGGCTTCTTTTCTCTTTTATCTCTAAGGCCAGCCTCGTGTGAAGCCGGGCTGACCATGAAAAACTAAACATCCCTGTCAGAGAGTAAATTCCACTAAAGTAGGAAACAGACCCATCCTTGAGC
The DNA here is from genome assembly GCA_028646535.1 of Procyon lotor. Taxonomy (NCBI): domain Eukaryota; kingdom Metazoa; phylum Chordata; class Mammalia; order Carnivora; family Procyonidae; genus Procyon; species Procyon lotor. Next base: position 36,669,281 of record CM053616.1, on the reverse strand, counting down.
ATAAATTCTGAGTGTTTAGTTCAGAACTCTGTTCCTCATGGTCACTTCATAAATATTTGCTGACTTGTTGACACACTGCTCAGAAAAGATGTGTCCGTGAGAAGAAGCATGCTCAGCATTTATCTGCGAGACCTTGGGCCAATTCTCTAGGCTTTTTGGATGACTGTTTCCTCATCTGTAAAAAATACAGGGGTAACATTTATTGGGTGTTAACCCTGTACCAAGCATTGAGTGAAGCTCTTTACGGTCATGATCTCATCGAGTCCTTGAAACGTATCTATAGAGTATGAGCTATTATAATTTTACAGATGGGAAAACTGGCAAAAAGAAGCCTCAGGCCTCTGAGTGGTCGAGTGGCAGAGTGACAACCTGAACACGGTGGTCTAGTTCAGAGTCTCGCTACCCGTAATGGGAAATAACAAAGATGTCTGTCACTGATTCCTTCCTGTACCGACCCAGCCTATCTCTGCGGATTGTCCTCTGCTCTAGACCCCTGGAGCTGTGGTGTGAATTCAGTGGAACTGAATTCAGTGGAAGTGAATTCAGAGGAGAGGAGAGCCCCTCTCTCATTAGGAATGCATTTGGCTGCAAATAACAGAACATCCTGCTAAACCATCCTGCTAACCCACAGATGGCCGGCTTTCCAGGAGTGGGGATTCTGCGGTGCACGCTTGGGCCTTCACCACCCTTGGAAACTTTGTTGGAAGGGCCTCGCTTTCTCAGCTTCTGCGTGAGCTTTGATTCTTCACCAAATCCATGCAGGCCACCCACGTGAGGCCTTTGTCTGCTTCCCACCTCCCTGTGCAGAGGGCCTCATCTTGTGTGGGGGATACAGATGCCCTTTGAGTGGCAGAATTAGAGAGGTCCTGGCTCTTCCTATAATAAAACTTTATTTCCTGTAATGCCTGCAACCCATTTCTGTGAAACCAGGCCATGAGTAAGTAACTGGAAGAGCAATAATTTGAGATTTAAAAAATTACTTTTGATGGAACCCCCTGAGAGTTCCCTTCATTATTTAAAATCAACTTTTTTTTTTTTTTTTTTTTCAAATGAGCAATTGAAATGGGGAGTGTGGCAATTAAATGTTTGGCTACCGTCTCTTGTGAGGGTCTATGTTTTTCATTACTGTGTCTATTTTTTTCTATTAAGGGATATCCTGAAATGAGGTTAAAATGTCTTGTATGCCCACACTTTCTGCTACATTTTTATTGCCAATAATAATGCTCTCACTGAGGCCATCACTTTGTGGATGTTATAATAGCTTTGCAACTTTTGTCTCCTTCTCTGATCCCTCTGATCTCTTCTGTTCCCTACCACCAAATTAATCTTTCTGAAATACTGCTTTCAGAAAAACTGTGTGGCTCCTTTCTACCCCACAAATAGCCTCCAGTAGTCCAGCCTCGACCCTCAGGCCCCCAGCATCCCTCTTTCCCCCTTCATTCCCCAATGAGAACTCACATCCCCCATAGCCAGCTCCTTGCACCATCCTACCTCCACTCCACTCTCCACTTGGAGTTCCCCACTCTGTCTCTCTAGCTCCTTCTAGTCACCCTCTTGCCAAAGGCTCTCTTCAACCATATAGACTCCTCTGGCCAGACTTGTCTTCCTTAGCAATCTGTCTTCCCTACTACTGGATATTCTGTCTTCCTTATTACCCTGAGACATTTTCCCAACTTGTGAGGATTGAGCAAATGCTAGATGAGCTTATTACTTATGGCTTCAAGACCTGACTCTACCCTTCTCTCTATTTATTGCCCTCAGCAGATCGATGATGCTTGTAACAATGTAATGAACCACTTCTGGGATGGGTTTGAGTCAGACATACTTATGGTAGACCTTGTTAGTTGCCCTTCCAGTGTCTCCCTTTTTCCTTACCAATGAGATCTCCATTTTACTCAGCACAGTAGTGTCCCCAGCCATAGTGGTTTAGTCTTAAGTATAAGCAAATCAGGACACTCATGGCTCAGCTTCCACTACAGCCGGGAGTGGCTATGTGAAACTCTACTGCCAAGTATGGGAGACATCTTGGAGAAGTGTTTTGTTTCCCCATAAAAAGCATAGTGTTTGAAAAGAAAGCTCAGGGATACTGAACCTTTCGCTTCTTGCTTTAAATATCATTAGGCTGTACGAGGCCCATATCGAACATTTTGCAACCATGAGACTACAAGAAAATGAAAAGTCAACATAACTGAATATAGTAAACAGAAGGACAAGAATGAACTGGGGACTTGGTGTCTTTGTTGAATTGCTACGTCAACGCGTACTATCATTCAGCTTCCTGAACGTGAGATGATCACATGTCTTTAACACTTAAGCCACGGTTAGCTGGCTAGACTATTACTTGCAGCTGAAATCATCCCTAACTTGTTCAACTATATTTGTATTTACAGAGCCCTAAACAATGCATGAGTTTAATCATATGCTTTTTACCAGTATGGGAGCAGATGTTGTGATATTTCATAAAAAAGGAAATCTGGAGGTTAGCATTGTGTGCCTGTGTAGCTAGGTAGATTGCATTTATAAGAGAAATAAACTCTTTTCAATGAAAAAAGTTGAAGGGTGAATTTATAGCCATAACAATCAATTCAATAACAGGACTTTTGAAGAAGGAAAAACAAAGGAAACAGTAGAAAGAGTGCATTAATCCCACTAACCCTATACATGGAAGGAAATCCTATACTTAGGCTCATTTTTAAAAATAACCAAGTTTTTAGCTGTGAATAAGGTCCCACTAATATTTATCTCCACTCTTTGTCTTCATGTTTCCTTGAGAAAGCTTCTTACAAAGCAATATTCCTGGCCCTCTTTTCCCCCTTACTCATTCTTTCCCATGAGAATAGTGAGTTACTATACAAGAAAGTTCAGGAGAAGGTTCCAGGCCTACTCCAGCCAGCCTCCTCCTGACTTTCTGGGCCCTGGCGGAGCAGCTTGACCTCTGGATGCAAATACCTCTGCTAATCCATGCAGTAAGCTTCACAGGTCTTGATCTGGCCCCGCATAGGTGATGACAGCAGTTTGAAAGGACAAGTTCAAATCCAAGGGGATATATTAGGAAACTTGGTTGTGGCTATTAGTCGAACACAGCTCGCCAATTCAGATTTATTAGTAATTAAGTTGGTATTTTGATCTCCATCAGTCTCTTGTGTCTACTTTTCAACTGGTTTCAGATATAGGAAGGTAATTGTTATTAACTGGTTTCAGTTAGAGAAGGTTATTGTTGGTAACCTGGAATGCTGACTTAGAGCCACGGGTATGGAATTCTTCTGAGATGCTTCTTATTTGAGTGTCAGAAAATCCAGTCTTCTCATTTTTGGAATAATAACAACACTACTTTTCTCTGATGAATTATTTATTAATTTATTCAGTGACTGTGTCTTGAGCATAATATATGCTGTCGACACGGGGTGAATACACAGTGGTCAGCAAAGATAGACATGACTCATATAATAACTAATCAAATATAAAATTAGATTAGTCTGAGTGCTACTAAAGAGAGGGACAGAGGTCGCCCTTGGTGAAAACTGATAATAAGGGGATTTGATTTCATTGGGGAGATTGACAAAGACTTCTCTGAGGAAGCAATTCGTAATCAGAGGAATGAATTGGCAGTAACTGCTGGGGAGTTGAAAGGAGAAAGAAAGAATATTCCAAGCACATGCAAAGGCCCTGTGACAGGAAGGAGCATGGCAAGTACAAGGGAATTAAAAGAGTCCAGAGCAGATTGAGGAGGAAATAAAGTGGTATTTTAGAGGAGGTTAGAGAAATAGGTAGGGGCCAAATCATGCAGAACCTCAAAAACCACATTAAGTAAGGAGTTTGGTCTTTATCTTCAGAAGGGTGTTTTAACTCCTCATGTCTTTGAGACTCCCCAAATTCCTGCCCTGCTTCCCAGTCTTTAAGCTGCACTCAGACCATCAGAATCAACAGAGGCTTTGCTATCGAAGATTTCTGAGCCTCACCTCAGAGTTTCAGATTTGGCAGATCTGGGGTGGGGCCTGATTATTTGTAGCCCTAACAAGGTCCTCTGTGCTGCACAGAGGTGCAAATGCCTCTGGGCGGCTCCCTCAGCATTTGCACCTCGAGAACCATTGTTCTAGGGGAAAGGCAGCTTTCAATGGGCTTCCTGCCTCACTGGGACGTCAGCATGTTTTACACAGCCTTGGTGACTTCCCAATGTCCTTAAATTGATGTTTCCTTTTGTGTGTGGCATATGGCTGGAGAGAGGGTTGTTCTGGGCCACCTAGAAAGGCCACCCATGTGGCCAGAAGAAAATCTTCCAAACTAACAATGATGGCTAATGCTTACAGAGAAGGTATTGTGAGTCATGCTGGGGTTGGCATGGCTGTCGATTGGGCAACTCTAGGGACGTCATTCATGTCATGTTTTAGACGACCGGTGGCACAATATTGGTTGAGATGTGTAGAGCAGCCACCCAGTGGATCTGCACACAGGGCACGGAACTGGATATGCATGATTTCACGCGTCCCACAAACTTTCTATTATCCTTATTTGCAGAGGAGCAAACGGACACTGTGAATGAATCACTTTTATTCTGTGGTTTGTCAACGGCTGAGACTATTTCTCAACGGGTGGGAAACAAAGCCGACGTTAAGCCTCTGAACTTGCCACTATGCCCATCTGTAAAATGGGCACAATCGTATTTATTCTCCACCTCGGAGCTGGGTAGACTGAATTAACAAGGAGTGGGCTGAAACTCCTGAGAGTTTTGGGGAGGAAAGAATCACCTTTCATTATCATGATCCCATTCAAGAAAGTGGTTTTGTTACAAAGGTATAAACACCTCCAGTTGTTTAAGCAAGCAAATGAAGACAACCAGCAAAGCAGAGCTAGGGCCAGCGCAGGTGTTTCCAATAGCCCTGCAGAGTGATGGTGAGAGGCAGTCACTTCTCAGATGGCACCCTGCGTAAAAAGCAACAGCTTCCCCCACCGAGGCTGTAAGAGCAAGTGTCCCCTCCCCTAGTTTTCCTCCTTTCCTTAAGGACGGCAGGTGTTCATTCCTTCTTCTGTTTCTTCTCCTTCCTCGGTGACTAACTACAAAGTGCTGATTTAAAAGGCAGGGATTTGGAGAGCACCTAGACCCGTCAGGCATTGTTATTGCCACGTAAATATTGCCACCCTTTACTTGGAGGTCACAGGTTCAAATCTAGGCTGGGTCATCAGTGACCACAGGTCTGATGGCTGGCCATCTGTTGGCAGTTTCATGGTTCATGTGAGATGAATTGGGGGCCTCAGCTCACCCGCCAGGACGCATCAGAACGGGCGCTGCCAGACATTGCTTGGCACTTGGCACAGAGGCCAAGACCCCAATTGGAGGCTCTAGCGCTCCGAGGTCCCTTCCCAGAGAATGTACACGTGGGGGCAAGGGCAGGAGCTGGTTGGGGGAGACAGCAAGAGTCATTGCCTTACCCTTCCACCTGCCTGAGTACAAAGAAGAGGCTTCTTTTCAGACCTGGGCAAGGGGTTGACTTCCTTGTTCATCAGAAACTTTATCCAGCAGAGGAGGGCAGGTGACCGCCACTGGTAAATGTGCAGGTAATGTTGTGCGAAGGAACATTGCTCTTGCTCTCTTGACTAAAGAGAGGAGCCAGACTGGAGAGCACGCAGGAAGGTGATAGGACAGGGAAGAATGGGCAGGAACCTCTAGAAAGGTAGCGACCTCCGTTTCTTCTTTGCACGAGTAAACAATCGATTACGTGAGCCTCTGAGGCCCAGAGAAGCAAGTAGTAGGATGTCCCGTTGCTTCTCTTTTGTCCGACTGTCTCCCAGTTGGAATCATGCTCCCTTAGCAAGGCCAAGTCTCCATCTCCTGCTCTCGTTATCTCCCATGGGCTCAATGTCAAGGACGGGTGTGGACATGGACACCCCCACCCTCCACTAAGGGGTGCTAATATCGCCATCTTTGGGTCTTAGGCATTCCCAGACTAGTTTTGGCTCAAGAAACAGACCAAAACTGGGCATTTGAGCTGTGGTTGTTTTCAGTATGAAAGTAGTCATTTATTAAATGATGAAATTACAAAAAATAATCACAGTAGATACCTTAGTTCATCCTTCTAATAACCTCGTTGATCTGGTCCTCCTTGTTGCCAGCATCTCCACCTTCTACAAAATGGGTGGTCTTTTTCTTCATTCCCCCTCATGTTTGCTTCTTTGAAACATTTTCTAACAGTATAGATCTCATGACTCAGATCCTCCACGCAGATGACGCCATATTAACTAAGAGATCGAGCAATCCATGTGTTTTCTGTCAGGACAATTTGCTTCTTTGTTGATTTTGTCATAACCACGCTTGTAGATCAATTCATTCACCAACTTCAGGGCTGGGTCCCCCTGGTGCTACACGTGGTTCATGTCGACCGAAGCCTTGTTGAGCTCAACAAAGGTGCCACTGAGGATCTGGCAAAGGCAAAGAAGCTACCACACCTTCTGAAACTTTGGGGTCACCCCATTGATAGCTCTGGTCCTGACAACAAACACTCGTGTGGTTTCCACAGGTACGTGGAAGTTGCCAGCTTTTCTTGCCATGGTCACCCTTCGAAGAAGCTCCATTCTGTACATCTGCCTATATTCCTTGTGATAATGCTTAGCTTTTCATATATAAGCTTCCTCTTTGCTTTTTGAAGCATGTTTGGGGCAAACACCTTTCTCAGATGCTTGCTCTTCAACTCTGCTAAATTCCTTTGCTTTCTTGTAAGGGTTTCTGGCACAGCTGGAACCTTCTTTTTCTTTCTTTCTGTACCCTCCTTGGTTCCAGTCAGAAAGGAGGGAGGGCAGTTGAGTTTTAAGCTCCACTTTTTGTTTTCATTTACTACATTATCCCTGTTACCCAAGTCCATGCCTGAATCCAAGGGTAGTTTACTAAGTACCAGGTCCTTTCCTGACTTTTGTCAGAGCCAGTGGATCACACTGTTAATAGAATCTAATATGGTGGGATCTGAGTATTAGGGCACCGGTGTGTGACTAAAGTTGAGGTGGTAGCAGTGAGGGACATGGGCTATTCTGTCCAGCAGTCTGGTGGTGGAAGAGAAACACAAGGTGATAGGGTGCAGTGGGGGCAGTTTGCAGGAAGGTTTGTTAGAACGAGGGAGGAATCATGCATATATTTTCAGTTTGAGAGATGGTGAAGAGGGAGAATAAAAATGCATGAGACAGAAGGGAAAATACTTTTTTTTAGCCAAGAGCCAAAGGTAGGCAGAAAGGAAAGAAATCAGCTGCATAGGAAGAGGAGGAATTCTTGAAGATGAGGGTCAGAGGGAAGAAAGGGTGCCATTATGAATATCCTTCAGATGTGGAGAGGGCAGCCTTGGGCTCTTCATCAACAGTGTGCTCTCTTTTCTCTGCTCAGTAGAAGATCTTTCCCTGAGAGATTGGGAACCTGTGGGATGTGCCAAAGATGTGGGAAAGGGAAAGAGGCCACAGGGGGACAGAAGTGGAGGTCTGCTGGCCAGTCTGGGCTCAGATGGATTTGCACCCTCTATCTGTGTATTAGTATCATCTTGAAAGCCATCCACCGTGGCTGGGCTTTCAGTGACACAGCAGGGACCACTGCTCTATATTACAGAAAGAGGTTTGACATGAAAATTGGAGAGAAAGCAGACTATAGAGAATTCCGCCCAATATATACATGCAACGGGGGAGGGAAAAGACCAAATGAGATTGTCGAAAAGTTTTCAAAGAACTTTCCAAAAAAACTTTTCCCTGATTTAAGTCAAACAGCATGGAAAATAATAATATGGCGTTCAAGTCCCATTGTCTCTGTTGGGGGTGATGCTTGAAGAAAAAGAAAGAGTGTTCTGTTGTTAGTCATATTTTAATTGGTCACAATGTGAGGCAAAAGTTCAAAACTAAATGCTGGAAATATCTCCCCTCTGGAACATTCAATTAAAATCTGTGGGGGGAAAAGCTCAAAATGACAGCCGGAGACTAACAACAATTGCAAAAGTCCCCGTTAACCCGGACTTGAGGGAGGCAGATGACTTGAAATGAGCCAAGTGTGAGCACGTGTGTCTGTGTTTGGGGGGCATTGATGGGGGGCTGGAGTGGTTATCCGGCCACTTCCGGCAAAGACTCAGCCTAGCCTGGGTGCACCTAGCCTGCAAGCATGTTTTGCCTCAAGTGAAAGTGTGATGCGGACAGAATTCATCTTTGTCATCTGAAGTCCTGCCTTTTCACACTCTTTCTTACCCTTCGAAGTTCCTGCTTCCAACCCTTAGGAATATCCAGTATCTTCTCACATGCCTTCACTCAAACAGGATTTGAAAGGTATTCACACTAAGGTAAAAATAACTAAAGATAGAAAAGATCAGTTACTTATCTCAGGAGTATTAGCACTTTAATAAGGCAGGTCTTAGGTAAAATAAATGTTACTGAACTCCGAAATAGCATCACATGGATAGAAGCCTATTCTGCTTATTTATAAAAGGCATTTTGAGACCATCCCACATTCCTGCCGGCAAGAAGCCTATGTGGGATAGCTTTTAGAATTACTTGAATCCTAGAGGGATCTTAGAAATTTTAACATGTTGGATTGATTAAGATGATGTCAAAATCACCATAATAAAAACTGGGGGTTATTATAGACAAAAGGATCTATGAACCCTTTTGCATTTAACATTCTACTTGATAATTTCTTTTTGTCCTCAAAGGAGAAAATGTGTGCCTTACAGGTGGAGTTCAGGTGTGCATACATGTGTGAGCACAGGCACATCTGAGCCCCACGTCACTGTGCAGCCCACATTCCCCCTCGAAGCCCATGCACTTGTGTGAACTCGCTGAGTCCTCAAAGCCACCCCAAGAAGAAGGTTCTATTATCACAACATTAGGAAAAGAAAAAGGGGGCCGAGACATAGAGAACTTGAGTGAGTTGCTCAAGCATGTGCAGCATACTTGTGGTGGAGCTGGGATTTGAACCCCTGGATCATCAAGGGTACAGTATCTGGCCTCTAACCACTCTGCAAGCTGGCTTTGAAGAACTTGAGATGAACTTCACAGAAGCTGTTGTTTCTAAAAAGGGGCTGAAGAATGAGTTTTCCAGGTTGGAATGGGGAAGGTAGGGTCTGGTCGGTCCGCCGCATATGACATGACCGTGTCCGCCATGACACAACATGGTAGAGTCAGGAACACACTAGTTCAGCAAGGTGGGCGGCTTAGGCTGGACACAAAGGGGGATTGTGCGTCCATTACCCATGGCAGGCTGGGTTTTCATCTGTTTTCCCAGCATAGTTGCAAATGGCACTTGTTTTATCCTCAAAAGAATCTAGATTTGGCTGGCGCTACATGGTGCCCTCACCCGTGGGGGCCTGTTCCCATAGAGTCTTGGATGACCTGCAGCCAAGGTTGCGTTGCATTCTATGGAGTGGAAAACCATGTCTGATGCCCAGAATTGCTTGGGGAAAGGACAGGAGTGGCACGACGGAAACCTGTCCTTATGGTACAAAAGAACCTACTTTGTAGGGTTGTTGAGAAAATGAAATTAAGTGGGTTGAGAACAACATGGTATGTATCAAATGCTCAGTCCATGCTAGGTCCTCTTACCCCTCTTTTTTTCCCTTCTTTTTCCTCTTTGTCCTCTTCCTCCCCCTCCACCTCATTCCACCCTCCTCCATTCCTCCTCCTTCTCATTTTTCTTCTTCTCCTGGTCATGCCTGGGAGCCACAACCTGCCCCACTTTCTCTTCTGCAAATCTTCTCTCCAATCTTCTCCTCCCTGGCCTCCTTCCTTCAGCAGTCACAGGGTCTGTGAGCTTCCAGACGGGCAGGTCCAGGGTAAGGATGGTGAACACAGCCTAAGAAACAGAATCCAAGGAGCACTTTGCGGTAGTCTGGGGTGGGGGGTGGCAATGTGAGGTATGAAGATTTCCCTAGACCCTGATTTTTGAATTTTAAGAGTTTAGCACACTCAGCTGAAGGCTGTTACATTGGCTGCTTATTCAACCTCAATGTGGCAGTAGGAGGAAAAAAAGCCCGACAACACTGAAAGCCCACATTTTAATGATCACAGCTGGGGATCCGGTCAGGGTCATGTTACCGATACAAACAGCACAAAGCTGGCAGTCTAATACTAATATCTAATAGATCGAGGATCACATATCAGCCTCACACATCAAACACAGCCTGCTTTTGAAGCAGATATCAAATAATGTTTCCACTCTTGATTATGTTCCCTTTGTTCTAGGGCAGTGAAAAAAGAAATGAGTAAAGAGTCCCTGGTCACATTATTTGGGGAATTGGTAACAGTAGGCCAAACAGTGAGTAAGGGAAAGGCTGGGAAAATGTTATTATTATTAAGCACGATCCATGCCCCAGGGACTTGGTATAACATTACATTAACCCGGCCAACGGGCTCGTGAGTGGGGATTATTATGCCCATTTTACAGGTGGGGAAGCCAATGCCCAGAGATGGCAGAGTGGACAGTCATACCAACAGCAAGTACTAGAACTGGGATTCAAATACAAGTGCTTCATAAGAACAGCCCCGTTTTCGTTTGTGTGTGTGTGTGTGTGTGTGTGTGTGTGTGTGTGTGTGTGTGTTTTGCAAGGAATAATACCCTCATGACATCATAATGTATATCCAGAGATAATTTCATAGTTTCAGGTTCCTGAAGTCACAGCTGCTTATGGCTTACCTTCAGTTGTTAGGAGGGACGCAGGCACCATGAATGAAAAACATCAAGAGAGGAGCACTACAGCCAGACATGAATGGCTAAAGTGGAAAGTCCGGCAGACGTCAGATCCCAAGCAAAGTGAATAAGCGAACGATGAGAGTATAATGGAGATGGATAAGTACCACAGAGAAAAATAAAACAGGAAAGGGTTAGGGAGTTAGGAGAGATGTCTTGATTTTATTTGAAATTAATTAATAGTAGAAATATTAAGTGAATCTCCGGTGTCCCACAGGCTTCTTGCTGGCCTGGAACCTCATGGATGCTGCAGGGTAAAGTAGGTTTGAATTCTGCTTCCACCTACAAGCTGGCTGACCTTGGTCAATGTGTACAAGCCTTTGTTTCCTTGGCTCTTACAGGGAAAGAGCAGTACTCGGCCTGTAGGGTAGTTGCTGGGGTTTGGTGAGTTCCTGCACGTCGGTCCTCAGAGTGCCCGGCGCATGCGGACAGTCCCTCATTACCATTTTTACGATTCCTCTTGTCCAGCTTCCCGCAGTGACGTTCATGGTCCACCCACAGCCCTGGTTGTTATTCTCTCATGGCTTTAGAAGTGAACGTCCCCTCGCCTTGTCATTTGTCCACATTTGGAACTCAGTTGAACTTGACTTTGACTCCTTTTCCTAGGTCTTTAGTTCTCTGGTTGGTTTGCTCCCCTGCTGTGTGCCGTGATTGTTTCAAATCTTCTCTTCCAGCCAACCTCTGTTCTTAGGGCCCGTGTGCACACATAGACACACACTCCACAAACATAACACACACCTAACATGACTATCCTTTCACTTCTGAGAAACCACAAGGAATCGGAAAGGAGTTCCCTTAAGTTCTTGCCAGTAGATCTATAAATCCCCCTGAATCTGTCCATCTCTCCTCTTTGCCCCCAAGACGTCACGCAAAGTGTACCTTCTGCTGAGCATAGATTCCCGCCCCCCCTCCCCCCCTGCCAAATGCGCTCGGAATCCCATCTCCTCTTATTTCTGCCAAACTTCATACCACCACTTCTCCTATTTTCTTTTCAGGATTATTCCTACATACAAGTTCAAATTTAAACATCTCCCCCCTTCATCTTTGTCTGCTTGTTTTCCAATAATCATCTCAGCATCCATGTCAATGCTTCACCTCTCCAATCTTCCCCTCCTCCCTGCTCAGCACCTGACCCTACTGCCCTTGCAAAGTCACCAGTGACTTGCATTTTGCTAATTCCAATGTATACCATTTGGTAACAACCAACCTACTTGACTACTCTTTCCTTCCAGAAAAACATGCTTTCCTTGATTCTGGTTTCCTGATCTTCTTCTATTTTTCTGGTTGCTTCTCAGTCCCTTTTCAGTCCCTTTACTCCTTTACTGAGCTACCCATTCGCCTAGAATAAAATATTGTCGTAGTCACAATCCTTATCATGGCCCAAAAACTTCTGCATGTTCTCCATGGCCTCCCTCTCCAGTTTTGTCTTACACCCCTTCATCCCTCATTTTCTGCTCCCAATATACTGGCTTTCTCTTTGTCCTTCAAGTGATCATGTTTTTATTTTTCTTTTCCAGCGTCAAGACCTTTGGGTGAGCTCATCCCTTGGTCTGAACGCTCCTGCCCCATTCTTTGCAGAACTCCTGTTTATCCTTCAGAAACAAAACTTTCCTAGGAAAGTTTCCCAGAATGTCAGAGAACTAGGTCGAGTCTTTTTGCTACGAGCTTTCCTGGTATCTCGTACTTCTCCTTCATAATAGTTATTACAATTGACTGTGTCATTTGGAGTCTAACTTCTCTCTCTGATGCTAGTTTGTAAGTCCATGAGGACATAGTCAAGCATCTCCATTTTGCCATGGTGCTCCCGGCATCTAGAACAGTACCTGGACCATGTGGAATAAATGAACAAGACGGTAAACTAACTTTGGTTTTCAAAACCATTATTCCTAAGGTAGACCTGCAAAGCTGTTGCGCACGATATCCATGTACTTTTAAGGGTTAAACTCAGAGCTCCTGCCTTCCCTAACCCCTTCATCATCTCAACTCCCTCTTCCCATTGAGTTCAAGACTCTATTTCGATATCTACCGTCACCACCACTTCTTTAAGCCCTGTTTTGTGTATTTCCTTCATAAACTCTCTTTAGTGCTCATCTCCTCCATTTTAGCTACTGGTATCACCATTTCCTTTGCTTCTTTAAAGTCAGAACTATGAAGCTTTAAAAAGAGCATTTAGAGTTCTTTTTTAAAAAAAGATTTTACTTATTTATTTTGAGTGAGAGAGAGCAAGTGAGAGTGAGGAAAGGGACAGAGGCCGAGGGAGAGAAAGAATCTCAAGCAAATTCCCACTAAAGGCAGAGCCCAACCGGGGACTTGATCTCATGACCCTGAGATCATGACCTGAGCCAAAATCAAGAATCAGACGCTCAATGTACTAAGGCACCCAGGCTCCCCTAGAGTTCTTTTTTTTAATTATTAAAGTATGATATGATCACAGTAGAAATTTGAAAAATATATTTATAAAAAAACAAGAAAATAAAAATCAAGTGTTTGTCTAAACAGCAAATTCTAACTATTTTGGTATATACTATCTCCAAGTTTTTCTATGCATTGACATACATTGTTTTTAAAGTGTGGCTGAGTTTTGCCTACCTTCTTAAATTAACATTTTTATTATGGGAATTTTCAAAATAGAACTATATAATTAATACTTGATAACATTTTGTTATTTTTTTACCTAATTGTCTTTATTTTTGAGTACTGTAAAGCAAATTCCTATAACACTTTTGTATGTATCTCTAACACTAAAAAATTTTTAAAACCATAACTAAACTGTCACTATCATACCTGACAAAATTAACAATAAATTCTCAACTTCATCTAATTAGACCATGTTTGGTATTCTCTGGTTGTCTCAAAAATACCTTTTTACAGTTAGCATGTTTGAATTAGAATAAAAATCTATGTATTATTTATCCATACAGATTTTTTAAATCTGCAAAAAATTGCATATCATGCAAGCTTTCTATAATCTGCTTTTTTTAATATGTTACACACATTTTCCCGTGTATTAAAGATTTTTCTTTACTGATTCCAATGTCTATATAATATTCCATACTTTCTACCCAACTTTTTGGACATTCCAACATCTTATTATGGACATTTAGATTATTTTCAGTTATATGACCTATGAATAAGGCATTGATACATATACATGAGATGTGACTCATGGGAAGTAGAAAAACCTAGGCCCACGATGAATGTATTTTATATATACAAATATTTTTATATTTGTAGTATTTTTGATATTGCCAAATTGCTCTCCAGAAAGTATCTGCCATTTACTATCCCACAAACAGTGTATTCCTTGCAGACACTAAGTATTATAATTGAACAATTATCATTATTTTTACCCAAACCAATAGGCAAAAATAATATCTTGGGTTTTTTTTTATTTTGCATACCTTAGTGTGGTTAAATATGGCTTTGCATGTTCAATAGATCTTTAGGTTTCTGTGGAATTGTTCTTGTTCATGATCTTTGTCCATTTTTCTAATTTGTTCTATTTTACTACTGATTTGTGAGGCTTTCTTTTCCTTTTTATTTTCTTTGGTAAATTTTACCGACGTTATGCTATGAACGTTGCAAGTATTGTGTTTCGGGGGTTTGTTGTTTGCCCTTTTAGACTTGTTTTATTTTACCCCGTCATATGTGTCCTTAACCGATCCTAATTCGTAATTTCTCAATGTGTCAATCCCTCTTTCAAATCACAATGCTATCACTCTAACCGGACTTATCAAGAGCTCTTCCCTCTGACTGATTTTTTTTTTTTTTAAAAGCTCCAGTCTCTTTTCCAGTTCATTGTGAAGGCTGCTGCCTAATGAATATTTCTATAGCCGCTTCTCCATCCATGACTTGACAAATGGCTTTTTCCTGCATCACAGATGAGACCTGAACTCCTCAGCCCAGTATTTAGTAACATCCACAGTTTAACATAAACTCTCTTTTCTAAATTGATTTCCAGGCGTTTTTGCACAGGAGCCATCCGTGGCAGCCTGAATGACGTTCTCACTCTTTCCACCAGACAACTCTTCCGACCATGCTCTTGCTCGCCCTCCTCTCCAAGCTCGCTGAAGTCCAAACCTCTCCATCTTCAAGGCCCATCTTCCAGTCTGATATGCTCTCTGAAGTCTGCTGGGAGTTGCTTCAGGCCAGGGACCTCTTCTTCCTCTTTTGCAAATACATTCCACTAGCTCCATAGGTCTTTTTAACATCTCTTGGTTGCTCAACTATTTAATTTTGGTTTTCTCAAAAAAACAAAAACAAAAACAAAAACGTGTGATTCCTTTTATGAGAGCAGGTGCTATGTCATCTTGTTCTGATTCTTCTGTGGTTCATGCGCTCGACCCAGGTCTGGACCCCTATTAGCACCAAATTCATGATGACTGGACTCTACGTAGGAGAAGGGTACTACTCACCTGCCAAGGGCAGAATGGGCACTTTGAAAGCATTTTCCCTGGCAGTGATAAAAATGGTCGCAGAACATCTATGATCTTTAACCCCGCCTTCCTTTTGACTCCTTTCATACAGGTAAATCACGAGTCATTAAAGTACATCTTCATTCAGTGGGAGCGGAATAGAATTTTCATTTGTACTCCAAGCTAACGGACTCACTAAAAGCAATTTAATGATCTCAGTGGATGGAGCTGCCATGTGGAAAGTATGGAGTATCTCCATCTCCAACAGATGGAAAGTATCCCTATCTTAGCCAGGGGAGGGGAAAAGATGAGATTCAATCTGTTTCTTTAAAAAGCTGAGTGATAAACTCGAGATGATGTTCACAGAAGCCGTATTTCCACTGTTAGATAAAAAAAAAAAAATAGGACAGATGAACTCAATGCTCATGTTAAACACACAGGTAAAAAAGAGAATCAATTTGTTTAAGCTTTCTTTGGAGAACATTGGAAGTCAAGGCTGTATGTCCAGTGCTTTTGCAAAGAGGTGTCTCCTGGAGACTATGACCATCAATGTTATCCATAGAAAGTCACTGTCTTTGCTATGGTGAAGGACAAATCGTCATCTCGCATTGGTCTGCTTTTCAAGATTCTGTGATGAACTCTACTCCTGGAAATGCCTGAATCAAAACAGAACCTTAAGGACTCTAAATATAGACTTAAAGTATGAGATAATTGCCCTGGCTATATGGCAGGTTTTCCAAGAAATTGTTAGAACACATTTTATCAGAGTGCGTGTTGCTTTGTTCACTGATGTATCCTCATACTTTAAAATGTACCTTATTTAAAAAAATAAGTATTTTTTTAGTTTAACTGAGTTGAAGTATTCTCAAATTCTTGGTCCTATGGTTGGGTGGGTACATGTACATATATATATATATATATATATTAATGGAGAGAAATAAAAAGAAAAATCACATGCTTATTCCCTGTGCTATAATGTTCCAAATAATAACATATGATAATAATGGTGGTTTTCCACTCACAAAGTTCTTTCACCACCCATCCACTCATTCAGTGGATATTTATTGGGCACTGATTATGTATCAGGAGCTGTCTGTATGTGTTTACTATCTAGGAAAAATAGGCAAAGAAACAGACTGATACAAAACAGACCAATACACGTGTCAGAGACAGTGGTAATCAAAGGGGGCTTAAGAAGGACAGCCACACCAGTCAGAGGCTCGGGGATGGTTTCCCCCAGGAGACATGCTTGAGCTGAGACTCGGGGAAAGCGGCCCCACTCGAGGGACTGGCCCAGAGGGAAGAGGAAAGAGATGTGCCTGCTCTAGAATCTGTCTAAAAAAGATCCTCAGCCTTCTCTTCCTCAAGCATCAGCTCCCTCTTGCTCCCAGCTGGTGGTGAGATGGGGCTGGGCCGCCATGAGATGAGTAGATCCCAGATAAACTGTTGACACCACTGCTGATGTGGGGCTCCCATCTCTGGGCAGGGGGGTGCACCTGATGGGCGTCATTTCTTGACAGAAAGTGGTCTGTCAACAACTCCCCAGAAAGCCCAGTCCATCAGCCACGGGCCCCAGGACTCTGCCGTGCACTGGTGAGCATGCCACTGTCCCTGCCCAAGGACCCCCTGGGCTCTTGGTCACCCTGCTGCTGTCACTTCTTCAAATAGATCATTTGCTCCCTGTCCCAGTCTCCTGAGTAACTGCAAGCAGGCCAGTGTCCCCAGGGGGGACTCTCATCCTTTTCTCTATTTCTGGAAGAATGGGGAGAATAAAGTGCTGTGTAGAGCTCATTCCCCTGAACCTGAGGAGTTCTTTCCTGGGCTCCGCTCCTCTCGGCGTCAGTTGAGGCTCTCTGGTTCCCTCTTGTCTCAGCTTGCATCTGGAGGAATGACTCCGTGAGTACCAGATGTGGGCCCTGAGTCGCGGTCTGTGGGATCAAGAATATATTGTAATGAAGGCCATTACTGAGTACTGACCATGTGCCGGGGATTATGCAATCATGATCTCTAATGCTATCAACAACCCTGCAAAGTAATTGCCAACATTAGGTGAGAAAACTGAGACTCAAAGAAGTTTAATAATGTGCCCAGGGTCGTAGTAAAATGCAGACTTAGGATTCAAATTCTGGGGCACCTCTCTTCAAAGCTATGGTCTTTCTAGAATGTCATGTGACTACCCACCCACCCTTAGTAGGTCATACTCCTAATGCCATATTTCCCAGGCAATCCTCTGATGGAAACTTTCACTTTCTATACCATCCGTCTTCCTGTCGTGGCAGGAAAGCAGTTTCTGTCTCCAGGTTATCTTACACAGCCCCTGACACACGCACAGTGCCTACCTCTCCAGGACACCGGCGCACACCTTTCAGCTTCTCCTCCCACCTCCTAACTCTTAGAAACAGTGGCAGATTATAGCTTTGTAATGCCTTTAAATTGGGTTTATTGTTAAATGGTTGTGATACAGTAGCCCCTAGGAAAGCAAAGAAACTCTACCCTCAATCCCAGTAAGAAAGCCAGACTCAAGGTCAAATAATGGCAATGTAGTATCAAAAAATGCAACAGTTGAGTTATATACAAGGGACAGTGATAAGAGAGAGGCTAGACCAACTCTGCTTAGGGAGTCTGGGAGAATTCACTAGGAAAGTGATGCTTAGGTGGGCCATGAGGTATGATTAGGAGTTTGGGGGGCACCAAAGGGAGGGACAGGACATGGGAGACAGAGGGAGCTAGAGCCACTCTCAGGGTCCTATCCTGGCTTGGCCAACATCACTTACACATGCAAGGATAAGACCCTTGGACCTGCTAGATCTCAGTCTCCCCTTTACACAGAAGAACATGTTGCAGAAGCTACTGACAGACCTTTAATAAGTAAGATCCTTTCTGGATAAATATGTGATGCTATAGCAGAAAATCCTGGGCGAGTGTTCTTGCTTTCTCAGATGAGCATGAAACTCCTTGGTCTTAACGCTCTCTGCAGTGGGAAGGGCGCTTGCCCTTTCAAGCCCCTGGGAGTCCATTCAGTAAACGAGCTGTGTGAGTGGCGGCAGGACTGAGTTACAGCTGGCTGTTGCCATCCGTTGGCACCCAGGCCACCCAGCAGCCAGCTAGGAGAAAAGGGGCAAGTTGTGTTTCCCTCTCTTCCTCTGTTACAGGGATTCTGTGAATGAAGAATATAGGAAATGTAGCCAGGCAAAAGGAAGGATACTTTAATGTTTTTAAGTAACATTTCTGTATCTAATTACAAAAGCAACACATACCCATTGTAGGAAAGGTTGAAAAGTAGCAGGGAAGACAATAGTACTGGTCAGTTCTTTATGGAGAACTAGTTACGTCACTATTTTCTCCTTCATGAATGTGTCTTAGAAAATTAGACAGAGAGTAACAGTGTTCTCCACATACTTTGTAGCTTTCTTTTTCAATGACTAGTATGATGAAGCCTATCTTTAGCACTCGTCTGGCGTATTATTTTTAATGGCTTCATAATATTCTCTACATTATATGGCTTATTCATGATTTATTTAAGCAAACTTCTATCACTGAGCATGGAGAATATTTTTTACTTTTTCCCAATCATAAATAACATTGTGATGAACACCTTGTGGCTGGGTGTTTGTGCACACAAATGATTACTCTAAACCCAGGAAGGGGGTTAATCAGGCAGCCTGGATTTAGGAATAAGCCTTCTGCGAGGCTTCGTGGACAGCAGCTTTGTTTAGGAGTTGCCTCCCCAGTTGCCCGGTCAACCCGAGATCTCATGGTGGGTTGGAGCCATCAGAGGAAGTCAGGGTCCTCAGCCATTTTTCATGGCACCAGTCTTCTGTTCAGTGCTTTGGAAAATTAAAAATAGACCCCCACACAGGCTGGATCTTTGGTCTAAAATCTACTGTGGGTGGATTCTGGAATTGGCTCTTGAGGGACAGAGCGAAGCATAGTCCTCTGGGATGTGTGCACCAGGTAGAGAAATGGCCTCGAAAGTGTTGTGTGGAGACAGATTCTCGGCAGGCCAGGCTCGGCTCGGTGACCTCATAGATCCTTCCCATCTGTAATTCCGGTGATTAGCAGAGCCGGTTTTAGAGTGTGACCAGACTCAGAACACAAACATTTAACAACGAAAGCAGCCCCTGTGGAGTTTCAGGCCCATCCTCCTTCTCTACACTTTCGGCCTGAAATCTGCCTCTGTTCTCTCTGATGTTTGGGGGTGGGCTGCCTCCCTTCTGGAGTCTCCTTGGCTATGGAAAGCTCTGTCTTCCTGCAGAAACTGCAGAAGCACAGGCTGGAGCCCACCCCGCCCGGTTGGCAGATCTTCCTCCTGAGTCCTGCCAGGTCGCAGCTGAGGGAGTGATGTCATGGTCGGCCGCCACCACCTTTTATCAACTGGTTTCCCATATAACCGGGGCCCTTGGGACGGGTTCACAGTCCTCCTGTTTCTGTTTGGAGGCTTGATTAGTGGGTCCTCAAGATTTGGGGGGTTCTTGTTTGTTTCCACCGGGAATGAAAACATTTGGCCCCAAAGGTCCACAAATCAGGGTTGCTACAGGGCAGGCCTGCATTTGGCCAGACTTCATTCCACACACATTCATTACTAGAATGGGATACATTCATCCGCCTATCACTAACATCTTTGAACGCAAGAATCCTTCTCTAACTTCTCCAAATGCCAAGAAAGCAACATGGTATCATGGGAAGGCCACTGGATTTGCAGTCATACGGTTCTGGGTTCCGATCTACAGTCTGGCCTCCACTTCCTCTTCTGAAAAATGGGACTCACGATGCCCACCTCTTGCATGATTAAATCTGTTGGTCAAACGCCTAGCCCGGCACCAAGACGTGGCCCATCCTGGGTGAGTCCTTATCACGCGTCTCCTTCTGTGCATTCTGGACGGTGCACCTCCCCGAGGACCGAGCCAGGCTGGGAGGATGCTGGAGAGGAGAGGGCTGGCTGTGTCTGTTCTGCCATCGCTCCCTTGTACCTGGTGGAGGAAACTGGCTGTGTCTCCACTAAGTCATCAATCTCTGTTCCGGCCGCACACCTGGAACTGGCAACTGGAAAGCATCCGCTCCAGCAGCAGCTGGTTCGTCTTACGGCTACAGCCCAGACACACAGAGAATTTAGGAAAAAAGAAGAGAAGGAGATTTTTGTCCCTCTCCATGAAAAAAGAGCGAAATCTCACTTTTATTATGTACCCTGGCACATCGGCTTGGCAGCTGACATAGCCCTTTTATAACACTGCTTTGCGTAGGGCCACATGATTCCAACTTACCGCACACCAGAGTTTGGTTATATTTAAAAGTCAAAGACAGAAGATGTCCATTGTCCGCAGCAGAGAAGGCCACGCAGCGGCACGGATCGTGATTCTTTGTACACTTACATTCCTCCAAACTAATTGCTTATATGCTTAAATAAAAGACTCCACATCGAGTACCAGTCATTAGCAAACGCAGGCTGATTACATTTCAGAAGAATGTCTGAACTTCCCAAGACTTATATTTCACACCAGAAACCGAAGCTGAAATATTTTCATGTGGTAACGGTTTTGATAGAGGCAAAATAATTTAAACAAATAATTAGCCTGGAGAATAAAAGTGTACACAAAAGCACAATTAATGAATTTACTAATTATTCTTCCCTGCTGTGGACATTGCTCAAAGTTGAATTTTAAGCTATTATATAAATAGAAACTACTGTACCAAGCCACAAAACCGGATGACTCACCATTAGTCATTAATGTTGCCTTAAAAACAAACTTGAGCTCTCAGAGAGAAAATGCATTCACCTAGGCAGACATTATTTTGAGAATAAAGCAAGTCTTAAGATGATCAACTGTTCTTTGAGTCTTTGGGAAAACACACACACACACACACACACACACACACACACACACACACACACAAGATTTGTGGGTTTTAATGCCCTGTATAAATATCAGACAAGCAACATTTACCTTATTCGAAATTCTCCATTAGCTGACTAGGAATGAATTTAGTCTGTCCTGCGCATGTGGTCAAATGAGTCCGTGGTCCCTCTCTATCACACTCCTTACTGAAATGGAATCAAAATGTGAACTAATGTGCCTTTAGTGTTCGGTGTTCTCTATATGTGATTGGAGGAAGCTTTCTTCTCCTCCCCATCTTTCTTCTTTTCAAATTCATCTTGTCCTCCTCCTTTAATTCCCAGAGAAGTAGTGTTTTCTAGACTTGCCTAGAAGGCTGCAGGCTCTAGAAACTGTAAAACAAAACCTGTTCTCACGTTTTTCCAGCCTGGGAACAAAAATAGGAGAAAGGAACAGAGGGATATGGGCAGGTTAGATCAACTCTTGGCAGCGCTGGTAGTATTTCCTTACCCAGAACAACAATAACAACAATACCGTTCCAAAAGATTGTTATTTCTGATTTTTATATTTTATATTAAATAGCAGGACAGCACTCACCTATAAACAATGCGCTTTAAAGTAAACCTATGTGTATAAAGAATTGATCATTTACTTATATCTCTGACTTTGGCATCTTAAGGGACCAGGTATGGGTTGACATCAATTCATAAAGTGGAACATTCTGACACCCATCCCACGGTGGGGTTTTCTTTCTTCTCATTGACACTCTATAATGTGACTGATTGACCTATAACATTATGGTCTGATCTCAATAGGAACAACTGCAAACCGTAAGAGGTTCTAGGATTCTGGAAGGGCTCACAGTGATGGGATATTCTTGGGGTCAGAAAAGGAGGTTGACAATAGGGTTCAAGGGCTAAAATGTCTTTGGAAAACTGCTCTATGGTATTCCACCAGTTGGGAGGGTAGAGGCTGTGGAGAAGCAGGGAATCAGGGACAGAGGAGAAATGAAGAGGTTCTCTTCTCCAGCCGGAGCAAAAGTCCATAATGTCCAATGTGTCCTAGTTCTAGGACAGTGGCCTGGTTCTGTGGTGCGGCTAGGGCAGGGAGGGGGGCAGGGTGGTGATGTCATCTAGAGGCTTCATGTGGGGTCCTCTCTCCCCACCAACCTTAGGTTTATTTTGTAAAACTCCATCCACCTCCCCTCCCCACCCCACCCACAACTGAGCACTGAGGGCAGGAGACTGCAGGGAAAGAGGGGTGCCCTGGAAGGGGCCTGTGGCCCCTCAGGTCATCTTTACTGTTGGTAGTGTCGATGAAGTCATGATCTCTTCAGTTTTGTCTAGACAGTACCTTTCTGATGATTTGGGTAATTTCAGCCGGAAAGGGGGCCTTGCCTATGTGTGTGGGAGGAGGTGGAGAGGGGAGGGAGAGGGTAGTGGGGGAGAGGATCTGACTTTGAGGGGACAAAGGACACAGAATAAAGATGGGGGATGCAGGCAAGCCAAGGTATTTTTCCATCTTTACATTTTGCCCAGGGCCATCCAAGTCCACCAGTGCCAGCCCCGGCTCCCCTGAGACCTGCTGGAGAGAAATTTCTATAGGCAGAAAACTCTAAGCGATGAGAGCTCTTCTCTGCCCTGCACAGCCCAGGAATGCACCTGCCGCAGAGGTGCCTGGTGGGAAGAAAATGTCCTGGGGGCTCAGCCAGGCTGGTCAGCCGCAAAGCGGGGGCCAGGGCTGTGTTTGCCATTCTCTGATGACTCCTTTACCGCTGAGTTCTGTGTTCAGGATCCCAGAGGAGTGACTAGGTGCCTAGGCGCACTCAGATACTGGCTCAGTCATTTCCCACCTGTGTGACCTTGAGACAGAGTTTTTAACCTTTCTGTATCTCATTTTCCTCCTCTGCGAAGTGGGGATGGTAATAGGACCTACCTTCCAGACCTGCTGTAAAGATGAAGTGAGATAATGCATAGAAAGCCCCGGAACGGTGTCCGGTACCAAGTGTCATAAATGCTAGCTAAAATCCCAATTGTGTTTCCCTTCAAAGAGTGCAGAATCCATCCCTATATCCAGAAGAACGAATCAGAACTGCTTTGAGTTTCTTTCTTTCTTTCTTTCTTTCTTTCTTTCTTTCTTTCTTTCTTTCTTTCTTTCTTCCTTCCTTCCTTCCTTCCTTCCTTCCTTCCTTCCTTCCTTCCTTCCTTCCTTCCTTCCTTCCTTCCTTTCTTTCTTTCTTTCTTTCTTTCTTTCTTTCTTTCTTTCTTTCTTTCTTTCTTTTTTCCTGGAATGGTTTCCAGAATGATTTGGCTTCTGGAGAGGGAATTATAAGGCAGCTGAACTTCTCTGGTTCTGTCTTCGACTCATTATCGTGCAGGAGTAACACAGGTTAATCGCGTAGCTAATTAAGAGATCACATTAATGGAATCTGAGTTGGTGCCCTGATAAAGCCGAACCCTGGCAGATAAATGCCGAGGTGGAGCCAAGCCATTTATTTGAGGAGCAGCAGGGCTCCTATCAGGGCACCAACTCCAGTTCCATTAAAGTTATTGATATTACACCCCGATCGGAAACTGTAAGAAAATTCAATGTGCCCTTTTTTTTTTCCTGTTTCCTTCTTCTGAGGCAGCCCAGCATTAGCAGCACGGGTTGAATGAATGCAAGGGTAGCTAGGTAATAGGAGCCCCTATAATTGAACGATGCAGTTCATAATGAATTAACAAATAAACGAATGAATGAACATAAAGAAATTCATTCAGAGCAAACGAGGCTGCAATTAATATGCTGCCAGGCGAAGAGGGACGTTGACAGGGCACCCAGCAGAACCAATCCCTCCCCACATTGATCAGTTGTTTTTTTTTCAGGGCTTTGCCTCTGAGCAAATCAATGACGGACCTAAAGTATCATTTCTATATTTCTCCTTGTCTCCTTACAGTTAACCCGATGAAAGCATTTTGGAGATTTCTTCTCCTCCTCGCTTTAATAAATTCTCTCATGGCGGATTTAATTGTTGCTTTATTTATTTTATTTTATTTTTTTACCTTTCTCGGGGAATGATGATCAATTACTGCATTCAGAAAGCAGAAATTGACAAATGCTATTTGACATGATGCAACCATGATTAAAGGAAGAGCCATCATTCCTTTGGCTGCTTTAGGAGAAGCGATGGGGATCACACTGGACCCTCCCTAAAGATCGGGACGTTCTGTGATTCGCCCAGTGGGATTCTGAGAGCCATCGCCAGTTTAAAAGATAACCTGACCCTGGCTCAGGACGACGGCTGCAGAACGCTGTCATCACTGGTTGTGGATTTAGTGACATCCTCACAACTCCCCCCACACAGGCTGCTGCTGTCCCTTGCCTCTGCCACCTAAGGGCCCCCATTGGGGCGAAGTCCCTTCAGAGTCCATATGCTCCAGCAAAGGCTTTGGACCAGGCGAGGGGCAAGAGCCACTGAAGCAATGTGACTTCACTTGGCTTTCCTGTGCTAAGAGTGTTAAATCCCAATTCCATAATGAGAAGTAAACACTGGGGCTGTCTGAGAATCACACATTGGTAGGAAATGGCCTCCTCCCCAGTACAGGCATAACGAGAAGTCCATCTCAACTGTGTCCAAAGGCCAGCTGGAACAGAGACGCTCTGCAAAGGGGAGTCCTTCTTATTATCGTAACTGGGATTGCCAATATGGTCCCACTGTGTGTTTTTTATACACCTGAGGGAAAGCCAAACGCCAAAGTAAAGTAGAGGAATGAAGGCACTATTCCATCTCAGTGACTAACCAAGATCATAGGACAATTCACTCTTGACGCTTGGATTTTGACATCTTGTATTAGGATTTCAAGTGGGAGGGAATTTGACTCCGAGAAAAGTTCTGTCATTTTCTCAGCTATCTAAATTAAAAGTAAGTTGAAAATCGAACGCTGATGTGCTTTTGTGTTCTTCGAAATTCCCATTTCCTGAGTCTCGAAAGCAGTTGTATTCCTCTCAGCAATTTGCCAAATGAATCTGAACACATCTGAGACACTGAAACTCAAGAGGGAAAATTCCTTTTTTTCCCCTCCTGAAATTTTAAGCAGGATCTTTACAATGAGATTAGATGTCATAATTTTGTCACTGTATATGAGGTCTGTCATTAAGTCTAATAAACACAGGATTACACTCTTTGTTTCAATTGCCTCATTAAACGAGCAACTCCTAAGGATGTAAGTATGCGTTAACAAAAATAGTCTACGAACACTCCAAGCAAAAGGTCCTCACGGTAGGAGGAGGAGCTGGCAAAGTAAAGAAGCTCACAATTAAGAATTAAATCTCTAAAATCTACACACAAAGCAAACCAGTTTTATGGAGATGGTGACCTACCGTGCCTATGTACTAAAGAGTAAATTCTATTCCGTTCAGTCCTTGATAAATACACACAATTTCCATGTTGAGCTAACTCTAATTACCGACAATGTCAATATGAGGAACGTGTATAGGAACACAGAGTAGTTGGTGGACATGACAATTTTCTTGAATTTTTTTTTTGGGTGGGGGGAGTGGTAAGATAACAGGGTACCAAACTCGTACAAGCCAGTTCCCCTCAGTGTACATCCTTCTATATCTCATCCCATTTGGATCAAGAACACCATGCATAGACATCTTGCAAGCTGCTATACGAGAATGTCTATGTGCCTAGACAGAAACATCGGCCTCTGTTCAATCAATGTCCAAAACGCCCCAGAGCCAGAGTGAGAAACTTGCTTCTGTCCCAGCCCATCTCGCTCTGCAGAACTAAGCCTCTATTTTCAGTTGTTCTCGGAAGTCTTCATTACACCCAGACTCATCCCTGTCTTCTGCCTTAGCTCCTCTCTTTTTCACACCTTGACTTCTGCAATATGTTACGCACCATCTGTAGTCTTTCCCTGAACTCTTTGTGATTCCTTTCGACTCAGTTTTTATTTACTTCATGAGGGCAGAGACAGTTTCATTTATTTCTCCCTATTTCCCGAGCCAGATGCACAGTCTCTAGCATGTAGAAGGTGTTTCTGAAAGTGTTTATTGAGTTACTGAATGTGGTCCTCTGACCATCCCCCCTCATTCCTATTATATTTGTCCCCCTTGGGATTCCTTCATCAAGTGACACTCAGACATCCATTCTCCTCATGCACTGTACACTCTGGCATAGCTTTTAGGGGGCCAACGTCTTCGGCTCTCCTGAGGTCTCAAGAATGTTCCTGGGGTTGGGACCCTTATTCTTCCCTTCCCTGATGTTTTCTTCCTGGAAAACTGCCTCTGTTTCTTCTCCTCAACAAATCATATGAATGGCTTCTGGACTGACCTTGCTTTCACCTAAGCCCACCATGAGTGTGAAACAGTGAGACCCTAATCTGCCATAGCCATGGAGGATTTTAACAGTGATTCACAGGGGAGGCCGTTGATTCAATGGTTCTGCCCAATGAAGGATGCATTTTGAACCTCGGTCCTTGTTGGAAGTTATTCTTCCAAGAGAAGGAGCAATGTAGCCCCTTCTTCACTCAGGTAGACAGACACACAGGCTATCTGCGAAAGTGGAAAGCAACTCACCTCTAGCCATACTTCTCTGGTATTCTGAAGTGGGTATTGGAGAAAATGGAATGCTCTCGAGCAAGAAATTAGTGGAGGTCCTAGCTCTTTGAAAAAACACACGCTATTTAATCATTTTCTGCAAGTGGCCCTGAGTGTCTATATAAGCCAAAATCCAGTCAGAAACACAGAGCTTGATTCTGTTCAGCGGGGGGACTTTTATATGGGGTGCTAGTTACAAAGGTGTTGGGAGAATTGAAAAACAAAAATAAGAAACAGGTGTCAGAAAGGAAAACCAGAGGTTTATAAAAGCAGGAAGCCTCTAGGGCCTGAAAATCCCAGGGAGGTGTGGTATTTGCAGGGCCCAGAGTTCAGGGGCCAGTGGAGTCACAGAGGGAGGGCCAGACCCAAGATCTGGGACCACAGAAGAGATGACGGAAATGCCACCCAAAGCAGAAAGAAAGGGAAGAAATGCCTCAGATTCCCTTTCCCCCACCCCACCCTGAATTACCCGGGGCCATTTAGAACCCAGTAAACCCAGTGTTTTCCAGTAATTCCAGTGCAGACATCTGTGGGTTCAGAACTGTATGGGAGGTCTCTAAGAGAGTTAGAACCACTTGCACATCGAAGAAGAAAAATCTCAACCAGATCAGAACAAAGACCAGTCTTATCCACAGCCATCTATGGAAGGTGGGGTTGGTTTTTTTTTTTTTTCTTAACTATTTCTTTTATGAGGGATAAATGGAACCTGATAACAGACCTCCAGTATAGATTCATTTATGGTTTCTTGCATATAATTATACTTTATGGATTACCACACATAGTTCTCATTTCATAGCATATGTTCAGCCATTTCAATTAATGTTTTTATTGTCTTCATAAATTCTAGGTTTCTTCCAGGTATCCTCACAGATAGACATTTGAGTAGGGTGGCCCCTTCTTGACCATTATAGGAATAGGACGTGACCTTTGTGGTGTTTATTTTTGACTGGAAAAGTTACAAGTTACACAACCACGAACACATTTTTCACTCCTTGTCTTTTAGTGCAGGACATCTCTGACATTTCGTTTCATTAGACAAGACAAGTGGAGAATTTTTTTATTGTCTCTTAAAAAATCTTACCCATCAAAATCTGAGACCACCAGAATGTTCGCATTCCCCTAGAGAGTACCTTACATCTTCGAGTTCCCCTCCGTCCTTCTCTCCTCTTTCCTCCTCTTCCTTCAACGTATTTCTCTCTTCATAGCTCACCCCTTATCCCCGGTTCTGACTTTCCTGTTTCTGAACTTTGACAGTTTTTCCTCCAGAAACTTCCTTTCCTTCACTAATCAATTAGAAGGGAGTGCCCTCCTAAATCAACCCAACATTTTCAATACCCGGAATAAACAACTTTAGTGGTTTTGTTTCAACTGTACTTCATTTCATCAAAGGGAGGCTGTTCGTGGCCTTGCTTCTGCTCTTCCTCTCTCCTGACCCAATAGCAAACCCAAAGTACAAATCAGAGCAGCAAATTCAGGTTAAAGCCAGCTCTGTGGCAATCTAGAGTCTTACACCAGACCCCAAACTCCTCCAACCCCCAATCCTGGTAGCTGAGGAAGGGGAATGCCCATCATTTCAAGGGCGGGGGCCCTCTGTGGAGATTTCTCAGCCTCTCCTCTTAATGAGTTTAACTCCAGAGATGGGCAGCTAGAGCATTCCCGCTGAGCATAATTACCATGATGGGGCACCTGGGGAGAGATTGTCACAAAGATAACTGGGTCTCAGGCTATTTAGCGCTTTACAGATGAGAGTAAGGTGGTGACTTGGAAAAATGAGGTCTGGTTCGGATAGGAAGACTGCTATGGTTCATTTTCCTCCCTCCTGTAGAAGCGTAAACTGTTGTGTTTCTAATTGATGTGCATGAGCCCAGGGCACAAAATGGACTCAGGTGAGAAATCATAGAATCCCAAGGCCGGATGGGACCGGAGGGGTCATCCTGTCCACCCCAAGCCTGCAGGCAGGACTGCTTACAAACCATCTCGGGAGGAGGGCTCGCTACCCTTTTCATCATGACCTCGGGAGGACTGAACACGCAGATAACCGAGGGCTACCTGGGCACTGGCGCTCACTACAAAGGACACTTGTATGTGTTTATTCTGGCTCTTCTTGCTTAAAAGCCCTACCCAGGGTCAGGGGCAGGTCCCTAACATGGGCAGCTGAAAGCAGCGCACGGAAATGTCAAAAATTTACCCGGCAGTACAAATATACTGAAGAACACACAAGGAAAATATATTGAATCATCTTGTGCAAATTCACAGCTCACTGAGGAGCTGAAAGAGAGGAGCGATCTCTTAACCGTTGTCAAACTGTGAGTGGCGGGATGGGGCGGGGCTTCTGCTGTCCCCCAAGAAAAAGCCCACGGACGACCTAAAACAGGGAAGGGTGGAGGGGGCGTTTAACAGGTCATCCCCAGGCCGTTTAGGAGCTGAGATTCGGATGCCTGCAGAAAGCAATCTGCTAAGTACAGATTGGGAGACGTAGGGGGCTTGGGACCTTCGATCCCCTCTCTGGCTTTAGTGCCTCCCTTGCTGGTATGAATGTAACAGGGCTGCGAGGACCTAATGTGAGGGAACCGAGAGGTGTGGGTCCCAGCAACTGGCAGAGGGAATCCACTGTTCCAAGGGGCCGGTCAGACCAGGCGACATCCACCAAGAAGCCTGGACATAGTCCCAAGGTGCCAGGATACAAGGGAAGGTTGTAGGGCCAGTAGGCCCTGCTCCCTGCAAAGAACGGAAGAGGAGTTTTCTCTCTGGACTGGCCACACCTGGAATCACTGGGTTCTACATGTCTCCGAAGCCTTTAGAGGAGATTGAGCCAGAGCTGGAAACTCAGCTCTGAGCTCGAATAACAACCATCCATGGCCTATTTTGATAAAGCCCATGAAATAAGAATGGCGTTTACATTTTTAAAGGGTTGAAGAAAAAAAAGAGGATATGCAACACAGATCATATCTGATCCACAAAGCCTAAATTATTTACTGTTTGGCCCTTCACAGAAAAAGCTTGCTAACCCTTGTGCTAGGCCACTGGTTCTCAAATTTCTATGTTCACACACACACACACACACACCCCAACGACCAAAAAAACCAACCACTTAAGGCACTTATTAAATATTCAGATTATCCCCTCTAGACAGCTGACTTAGCAGATCTTGGCCAGGACCCTGGCATCTGCATTCCAACAACCACCAAAGATAATTCTGGCATAAGCTGATCTTATGAAATGTTCCCTTTCAATTAACCAATAAGTAAATATTTTACAATTTCTATGTGGTCAGTTCTCTGCTGAGTGTAGTGGGGTATACAAGTGGCAGGAGATAACTTGCCCCTTTCGTGTAGTTAGGGGCAGGGGAGCTTCTCAAGTGAACCTACTGGAGATCAGTTAGGGACAAATGGCCTGGGGCCAATTCCACATGAACTGGAATTTTAGGGGCCGTCACCCATGGTGGTGGTCACTCTGCTTGCAGTCAACGTGGAATGGAGTGTTTGCGAAAGAATCAGCCAAGTTTGGGATGTGGGGAAGGTATCATTTGCAAAGACACAGGGCAGGAAGCTGCTTTGGGAATGAAAGCTGTGAAAGTGTGAGCAGAAAGCACAGTGGTCTGACCCCTGAAGACAGTCTGGAGAGCAGAACCCATGGGCTCCCTCTTCACGGCAAGAACTTCTCAGATGACTAGCTTGTCCTTCTCTCCTTCTGTAAGCCTTGTTAGATCCTAAGCCATGGCAATCAGGATTTTTCTGGATCTTTCCACCGGAAGTTATCTTTGCCATTTCCTGCCCACTCTCCACCTGCACCCATATGTACTCTCTAAGTTCCTATCTCACTGAGATCTTTTTTTTTTTCGTTACGCACTACTAATTTATGCCTGTGTTTCTTTGTAAAAGCCATCCTTGTGGACTACATTGTTCTTTCCATATCTTGGTTATAAAGAAAATTCTGTCTCATTTCTCAAGACCCAACCCAAGCGTTCCATTTTCCTTTAAGCAAAACTTTCTCTGATCTCTTTCCTTCTTAGGCAGCGCTAAGCGATTTTTCATTTTGCACCCACCTGGTCTCTTGAACAAAGCAAAGATATAGGGCCTGCACTGCATTAGAATTATTTGTCTTCATTCCTATCTATCTCCTGTGCAAGATCATGACCTCTTTGAGTTCAAAAACCATATTAATCCACGTTTATTTTCTTGGTGCCTACAACAGTGCACACAGTCGTGGGCAATAGACATTTCTTCGGTGGATGATTGAATGTTCACAAGCAGGGTATTTTCAGTTTGTGGAGGCCTCTAAACATCAGAGGAGTGTGGCCTTGCTAATAGTATCATTGAGACCCATTCAGGTCCTTAAATAGGGAGTAACATTATGATTCCATTTTAGGTAACTTAGAAAGAAAACATTAATGCAAAGTAGGAGCCTAAGATGATTCATTGAATAGGTAGGAAGGCTGGAGATTCTCCCTGGAGGAAGACCATGTCTTACTTCTTTGATAACTACTTGTAAATTCAGTAAACAGATGCAGAAGAAGATTGTGGATGAGATTGGAGCCAGGCACTGCTATGCACAGTATGTCTCAGCTGGTCATATGCTACATGCTAGCCTGGGCTTTCATCAGGAGTATCGGAAAACCTCCTGGTGCTCTGCAAGGCCAGGCTAAGTGAAAAATAATAACTTTAATATCACCTACAATTCCAAGCTCAGGAATTTTGTTAAATTAAACAACTTGAAACTGCTCACGATGGAAAAGGCCAGAAGCAAATGATTTACTTAAGGATCAGAACCAACACAACATGCATAGCGACTGGAGGAATTCCAGAGAACAACAAAAAGTACAAAGACAAAGGAAAATAGGTCCTCTGAAGTTTAATGAAAGTTAGACAATGAGGGGCCAAGATGGTGGAACAGGCGAAATTGGACCCAATAATGGTTGGCTTTCTGCATCAATAAAGGGGAGGTGCAGAGTAGGTAGGAATATAGAAACATTTCGGATTGGTGGTCTGTAATTCTGAGTTTTATTTGTCAGAGGACATGGGCATTATTTGGTGAGGAAGTGGCAGGGCCAACTCTCTGAACCCCAAAGGTATCCAGCCAAGGCATTCTATTTCCTTGACTCCTCACATCTACATGGGACCGGATGACTAATAGAAGGTAATGGAACAGAAGCCGAAGTAGCCGAGTGTCACTACCAGGCCAAGAAGGGTAAGTACCCAAAGTGCCTTCCCAACACTCTCTTCTGCTTCTACAAGCCTGAGATTAAAGTTGGAAGCATCTCAAGGTGGGAGAAGCCTGGATCCCTGTGTCATGGCTTGGAAGAGGGCCACCCAGGAAAACTGCCAGGAGAGGAATATCCATACTGGCCTCTGTGTGAGGGAGAAATTAACTTTTATTGTATTAATCCTTTGGGAATGGAGGTTGCTTGCTCTAACGGTTGGCCTATCTTTATCAACTCAGGGTAGGAGGCTAGAGTTCCAGGAAGTTTCAGGGGGACAGCTAAGTCACAGCCCGCGTGATCATTTGGGGCAAAGCGCACACAGCGTAGGAAGTTCTGGGTGGTCTCGGGGCAGATACCAATACAGGAAGAATCTGGGCCAGCAGTCCTTTTCCCCCATTGATTTTTGCTGGGGGCAGCCAGCCTCGGATTCATCGATTCGAGCTGCTGATTAAGCCATACTCTCCAGTCTGTCAGCAGCCACTTCATTTCCTTTCATCTCAGGTTTTCACCTGCTTGAAGCTCCACAACAATTGGGATCTTGGGCGTACAACGGAACATTTCAGGAGGGCTTTAAAAATGGCTCCCTTCCCTGCACCGCAGTGTTCAGCCTCGTCTCTTCCTCCCTCCTCCAAGACAATTGTTCTCAGGGCTGTTGCCTGTTAGTCAGAAAAAAATGCTAAAGCTGGAGGCAGCTGATCTTCACGGAGGCTACAGCAGGGCAGAGTTCCATCTGGAGGCGGCTGGAGACCTACTGGGAGTTACCTCCAGACCGGAATGCTCCTTTCTCTTCCACAGAATGAGCTGTGAAGATACCCAAGACCCAAGGCAAGCTTTCCAGCAAACAGGAACTAAAGAGCATACGGCAGGTGGTAGCTCAGATGCCAAAGCAGACCTCATTCCGGTTGAAGAGGGGGCACAAAAATAGAATCTAATATGGCCCCGAGTGCTTGGAGTGGGAAAGAGGATTCTAAACCTCAAGACAGATCTGTAAGAGAGAGGGGGAGGAAATTCCCTCTCTCCCTCCCCCTCTGTCTCTCCCTCTGTCTGTGTCTCTGTCTCTGTCTCTGTCTCTCTCTCTCTCTCTCACATCTGTAGTTGCTTAAACAAACACACGGAACAAGATGGCTGCTGATGGAGAGCTCGCTCCTGAACACCGGCTGCCACGCCTATGTGCCAGGTTTGCCCAGCTGTACAGATGCCATAGCTGATCATCTGTCAAGTGTGCCGCTCACCACCGCTGATGCGAGTGCCAGTTACCTGATTTACAACGGGCCGGGGCTGGTGTACAGGGCAGGGAGGAAATCTCTCCTGGGTTCTTCACTGTCCCCTGCGCCCCCCCCCTTTGTTCCCTGGAGGGGAGAGTGGGTGGTGGTGGGGGCTGACCCCTCCCTGCCCCACACCATCACCCAGGGAATGCCGGGGACCCCGTTTGGTGCCATCTCCACCCCGCTTCGGAGGAGGGCCCGGAGCACCCAAACAGACTGAAAGCTGGGCTCCCCTGTGTGGCAGATGCAAATTCTGTCACCAGGCTGGGGGAAAGCAGGCCATTGTGCCTCCTTGTTAGGATTTCTGACACGAAGAGGTTTGTTTTTGTGCCCTCTTTTTTCCTTCCTCCCTAGAACAATAGGCACACCAGAATATTAACTCCCTGCACTGCGGGCCAGAATCTGCTCTCCTCTCTTCTCAAGGAGGTCCACGGCCTTGGCCGCCCAGCCCCAGGCATGCTGATGGTGGAGCAGGTGGAGAAGGGAGCGCGTGTGTGTGTGCGTGCGTGTGTGTGTGTGTGTGTGTGTGTGTGTTGGGCACAAATGGTGTGTACTCAACATGTCTTCTGGATTTTTCATTACCAGTTTGAATAGCCATCTGAGGGACTCCCAGGGAAAGTCGGCTGGACCTAGCAAATACCAGAAGCCGCAGGGGCCAGGGGACAGTCTGTGGAGTGAAGGAGCCTGGAAGTCACAGGTTGTGTGTCCGGGCCAACAGAGCAGCATACCCACGTGCCTTTCCAGGACTCTCAGCTTCTCCTCTCCCAACCAAACCTGGGGCAGCAATTGCAAATGTCTTCCCATCCTTCTTCAACCCAACTCTCCGCTCCTCTCCCTGAGCACTGGGTCAAACGTCACACCTGCGGCCCAGAGCCTGGCTTGCCCTCCTGATCCCCTTAGCCAGAGGGCCCTCTCTTCTCCCTCTGTGGAGCTTATTGTCTGAATGCCTTGTGTCCTTCTGCTATAGATCATATAGTTTGCGAATGCCTCCAGGTAATTAGTGCAGTGGGGGCCGGTGCCTTATCTTGTACAGTTTGGCATCCTAAACAGTACCAGTAATAGTGCTCTTCAACTGTTTTCAGGACTAACATAAATTTTGGCTCAGATGAATGCATCCTCAGGAGGGAGTCACTTGAAAACTAGACGCCTCAAAAAAATATTAACAACAAAGACCCTTACATATATCCCCTGCTGCCCACCCCACCCCCCAAAGCTTCCCTGAGAACCAAGAAGTCCTCTTGACTGATAAATCCCACAGTGCTTCACTGGCCATTGCCCTGCCCGCCCCCAAACCATTGGAAACTTCCTTCGTTCTCTTTCATTTATCACAGACTAAAAAGCTAGGAAATCACTCATTGCCAAGTTTTGGTTGTCAAGCTCCTGCAGAAGTCTTTTCATTTGTGTCCTTTTCCATCTGACTCTCAAACTAATCCTTCTCAACTTCAGATCCTTGCACAAACCTCCCGTGTCATCATTGGGGAGCTCTGGGCCCAAAGCAAAGGTAGGAGGCAAAAAGCCCCAAATCTGCACGTTTTATTTCATTGGTACATGTATTTAATCCATCCGCAAACTGTTCATTGGATAGCATCGCAGGCTTCTCTCTCTGGGAACACTAAGGTATGTGTATTCAACAGTGGAAAATAAACATAAGATTTTATTACAAAGTGCCACCGCCG
This sequence comes from Procyon lotor, assembly GCA_028646535.1. NCBI lineage: Eukaryota > Metazoa > Chordata > Mammalia > Carnivora > Procyonidae > Procyon > Procyon lotor. The sequence goes on along the minus strand of CM053616.1, from coordinate 36,634,615 downwards.
CTCCTGGCATGAGTAATTTGTGCACCTGCATTTTTAAAATGTTTCAAAGTTTTTTCCCCTTGGTGGATTCCGTGGTAACGCACATTAGCTTCCCGGCTGTCACAGCCTGGTTCTTGTAGGCTCCTGCCACTTCTGCCCATGCTATCCAGAAGTCATTGTTTGCCGAGCAATGGGATGACTGCCCATGACAGCCCTTGGGAGTTCAGGTTCCTGATAGATACCTTTCTCCCAAAAATGAGCAGAAGTGCACAGTGTGAATGTCAAGGGCCAAGGGCTAGAGGACAGATCACCAAGAGCGGGATTAAGGTCAGGACCTGTCTTACTGAGACGTGGGAATGGTTTCTGGAGAGAAATGCAGGCTCGATTCCTCCAGCTCCCAGCCTGCTTTCCCGAAGCAGAGAAACCAAGATAGTCACATCTCTTTGACATTCTTCAGCACGTAAGGCAACCCAGTATGCACGGATGGAATGGAGACGCCCAGTCAGGGAGAGGAACTGGAAAATGGTACAGATGCATTGGAAGGGGAGGGCGCCATTATATCCAAATGGAGTATAGCATTCTGGCTTTATCTTTTCCTTCCCTTTCTTTTGCAACGATTCTGTTCTTTGCAGGTGTCTGAAGTCAGTCTGTGTGCACAGCGCTAACTAACCATTTCCCCTGTGATATCTGTAATCTCCTGGAAATGTTTGTTGATTCCTTCCAATGTCCCCACAACAAGGTGGAAGGCTGGCAATTCCGAGTCATCTTAGGCACATTAATACTTTCTTAAAGTCATATGGCAGCCTATTGCACACTTCTCCCTCGAACAGCAGGTCTCAGAGGAAGACGGTAATGACCTGGTGCTACACCAACGTGATCGTTAGAATCTCCGTCTCTGTAAGCAACATCAGGCAGATAACTTGATCTAAAGAGTATTTATTTATCTATCCAACACTACAAATAGAGACAGAGGGAGCTCCACTGATGGAATCGCTGGGTGTGAAATCTTCATTGTTCAGTATGATCGAGAGCAATGGGATGCTTGTTTCATTTAAATAATACCGAGTTTTCAAACACTGAGCACCATCTGCCCTGGGAGCTGCCTGGCCCAGGCACAGAATTGAATGTATGTGGCATTTTGAATCATTTAAACGCACACAGGTTGTGGTTTTAGTTTGAGAAGTGGTAGAGAAGGCATAGGTATTGTTTTTACTACCTAAGAGCAAGTCCTTATTCTTGCTATGGACGAGGCTTCCATTGGCCCGCTGTCCATTTCTGAGCTTGGCTCTTCAGGAGGAAAAATTTTATGATTCCCTCCCAGAAGAAGAATTGCACTTTGGTATCTTTGAGGATTTTTGCACACCGATGCCTATAGTCAAGTCCTAAGTCAAAATCTGGGGAAAGATTTTTTCAAAGAATCTCCTAGAAGTAGCTAACTGGCCCCTCTGGGGAGTCCTGCTCTAAGTGAATGTATGAACCTTGTCCCAAGGCCAAGACTTTGAATGGCAACTAAAGCCACGTATTCATAGGCACGTGGGCGCGTGTGTGTTCATGTCCATGCATGAGCGAATGCGCGGGCACGCGCGCACACACACACCAGCTTATTTGGAGAGAAATCAAAGACTTATTTGGGTATAGTTATCTGGCTTGTTTGTTCAGGGCCCAGGTTGCTCATGAATGTGACTCTGTGTGAAGAATGGTAGAAGCACAATGGATACATAAGAGAAAGGAGGTGCCATATTCAAGTGAGTGGCACTTGGTAAATACACCTTGACTTGGGTCCAATCTCTCTCAGGCTCTGTCCACAGTTTTAGGCAAAAGAGGCTACTTGAATTAATTATCTCATTGACTCCAGATAAGCATGCTGTATATATACGCTGTATTGAGATAAGTGACTTTGTTCACACGAACCTTATAGTTTCAGCACCTTAACCTAATAAAGATTTCTTGTTTCTCCCATCATGGTCTCACAAGACTTAGGGGGTAGCATGGTGCTCTGCACCATGAAACCAGGCATCTCCGCATCTCCCATCTCTTGTCACCTCCATCTCTACCACATAGTCTCCAGGATAACCATAGAACACAAAAGAGAGAAAAGAGAAGGGTCCGCTCTGAACTCCTTGGTCCCAAAGGCTTTCCTTGGTACAGAAGGGCTCAGAAATGTAAGCGCACTGGTGCCAAGGAGAGGGGCTGGTCTCTGCCACCAATAACTCTGCCTTTATCATCTGGCTGCTTCTTGCAGAAATACCCAGCTCCAACCACAGATCGTCATTCCAGCTCTTTCCTCATGTCAAGTCATGGTGCTGGTGGAAGAAACACTTGCCAAAGTCCCACATCCCTGGCGTTTTCCTTTGTGGGGAGGACTCCAATCCCTTCCACAAGACCAATGACCTCAAGAGGAGTAGTTATTATTTTTTTTTTCAAGAGGAGTAGTTATGACTGGAGCTGCTTATAATTATACTTGACCTGTTCTTTGATCCTTCTCAAACTGGGCAGTCTGGTTTAGCTATTCCTTGCAGTAGCAAAACCTCTTTCCTTTGCAATCTGAAACAAGGCACTATACAATTAAGCTATAAATATCATTTTATTATGCAGTTTTAAAGGCATTGTATTTTGGAGCATAGTAGCAGTATAGAATACCCAAATCATTCCCATTGTCCATTATTTAAGTATTTAAACTCACTTTTGACTTTAATTGCTTCTCCCACAATGCCTCCAACATGTTGGGCCCACATTATCAAAATGTTATTATATTTTTTTCAGTCCTTCTGAAATATTTCTCATATTTGTGACTTGTCTTATCTTTAGAGTTGCCACTGGAAACAATAGAATAATGAAATTATTTCTGGAGTTTTGTTAAGTGGGACTTGGACCACTTGGAATAGGAGCTACATTGTTCACGGCCCCGGCTTTATATGTTTATACGCATCCACTCTCTTGTGCCTGAAATAAATTTGCTGTAGTCTTTGTCTCTGCTCTATTCTAAACACACTGTACAAACAAGGGCCTGCTTCCCAGGAGAATGACCCAGCCAAGGATGTCATGTTCCATCTTTATGATGAAATGCAGATTTGTCATTAAAAGGCAAATTCTTCATTTCCAAAACTGCATATAAATGATGCTTTAAAGGATTTTAGCTAATGAAATTTGGCCCCCACTCCCCACCTCCAAAGAAGAATTTAGGACTGGGCTCTGGAACTTAGCCCAGAGTATTTCATTTGATTTCAAAAGGCATACGTTTTCCTTTACTTCAGGATCTCGCCTTATGGTATTTTGTTGTCCAGAGGCCAGGAAGCAAGTGCCCATAGGCTTGTTGAGCTCGGAAACTGCCTCCTGGGCTTACCTGACTTCCTTCCATGCCTCTTGGCTGGTTAAGCATAACCTGTGTGGGTTCTGGGCTGCCCCAGTGCAGGAAGATGGTGCTCACAACTGTCGTCTTCACTCTACAACCTTCACCAAGGCCCCCATCATCCATAGGGAGGCTCCCTCTCTGCCTCGAAGCCCATTTCTCATCCTCCTTAAGGCATTTTGTACAAGAAGGGAGGACAGACATGCCTCTTCTCTTTCAACATTTCTTTCAGTGCAGGCTGATTTTTCAGTCTGGACACTGCCTAGGGGGTTTCCAGATTCTGAGGGGTTTTAAAGACCCTTTCTGAACTCATTGGCTAGTCCATGTAGACTCCTGTTCTCACAGCCTCCTCAGTCAGTTCCTTGTAAATGTCTGCATGTGAAAAATCTCGCTTTACTCCCTTGTTTCCTTTCCCATGGCTTGGAGCAGGCACTGGACCCAGGTTGCTGCTGTGGACTGACCAAGGAGAGCTGACTGAAGGAAACTCTGTAATTCCATCCAGGGTAGCTGTCCTCAAATAACCAAAGGCTCCTACAGAGAGGTGGTAGCCCAGTTCAAAAGGAGGTTCCACGGGGGAAACTGCCAGAACTTCAGGAAGATAAAACAAATTCAGTGGCTGAGAGAAGCAACTCCTTCCCTTCCTATAGGGTGCTGGGGAACCAGGCATCAAACACCTTTTTGTGTTTTTTGATTGTTTGTTTGTTTGGGATTTTTTTGGGCGGGGGGTGTTTTGTTTTGTTTTGCTTTGTTTTGCTACAGCTCCTGTGTGACTTTGGGGAATTTGGTTTCAAACTGTCCTACACATTCCTCACCCTTGAGACTAGGAGTTGAGAAATCAGACCCATAGTTTCATGAATGGGCTGACAAGAGTGGTTTTTATGTACTTGTGACTTTATTTTTTTTAAAGATTTTATTTATTTATATGAGAGAGAGAATGAGAGAGAAAGAGCATGAGAGGGGAGAAGGTCAGAGGCAGAAGAAGACTCCCTGCTCAGCATGGAGCCCAATGTGGGACTCGATCCTGAGACTCTGGGATCATGACCTGAGCCAAAGGCAGTTGCTTAATGAACTGAGCCACCCAGGTGCCCTATCTGTGACTTCTTAATGACGGGGGATATAGTTAGACTGACATGATCATTTCCAGGGAGCCCAATGGTCCACACATACCATGGCTCTGAAAAAAAAAAAAAAAAAGCCTGAGGGAGACAAAGGGCAGTGACCCACACACCGAGGGACGCCATCTCGAAGCCAGGCTGTGTGGCTCACCTTTGATGCTAACTTGGATGAAGGAAGGAACTGAATGACATTCACAACCTGAAGTGATTCCATTTCATCATTTTGTACACATACAACCATGATGGGCTATATGTTATATATAATTTACTAAAGCATGCTTTTAAAAATAGATTTGAGGAGTATGGAGCCCCCAGAAGAGTATGTTATTGTACTGGGCTTGAGTTTCCCTTTCCCTCCCACTGGGGACCTCTGAGGGTCTATTTGAGGGCATGAATATGGAAAATTCAGCTCGGGCTCCCCTACCTCACTCCCCGACCAGCGCTGCAGAACTAGGCTAAGCTCTTGTGGTTTTGAAGGAACAGATGCAAGAGACAAAATAAGTATAAAAGGAATTTGGGGAAATGGGTCCTAAGAATCACCACCTTTCCTATCACTCTCGGAAATGCCTCTCTTTTCAGGGGCACCATACATCTGCGTGGCTCCAAACCACCAATTATTTTTCCAAGCAACATAATTACAGCCTTCTTCTGAAAACCCTGAACACTCGCATGAAATACAGCTTCAGAAAATTTCACTTAAGTTAATTGGTTCCAATTACTCAGATCTGTCTTGGCCCCCCAAAACCCGTGAAAGCCAAGTTCTTTCTTTCTCATCCTGTTCACTTTTGAGACAGAACAAGAGAGAGAAAAGAGACCTACATCTGAATTCTACATATTTGATTAGAACACACAGCCCAATGAGGACAAGAAGTATAATGGAAGGAGGCAAGGAGGACATCACCCCAGCGGACATCTGTGTCTTTTGTCTGTCTGGGCACTGAAAGGCCACAGATGTCGGCCTTCCTCCTGATGCACCCTGAATATAATCTGTTGGGTTTGGTTTGCTGAATGTATGTGCACATAAGAGACTGTGGGCCTGGATTATTTATAAGGTGTTCACTTCCATTTAGCCCTGCTGAAAACATGAGTGTCCACTTGGCGTGGGCGGCAAGTCTGTATTGAGTGTGGGCGGGTGGGGGGGGCGGTAAATAAGCCTCTTGCTGAGCAACTGTGAACGTTCACTTAGGTAACATTTGGAAGCAGCCCTGTTTGTGTCCCCGACTGATGACACTGTAAAGGACGCAAGAAAAGACACGGCAGGGCCCACTTTCCGAAGGCTGCCCCGGGAGTGGCCTGTCCAGGCCAAGAGACCATTATGGTCATTGGAGCCCATTGCTCCTCAGGTGAGCCCTTGAGAATTGACTGTGTCTCATTTAGGACCCATTGCCGGCCTCCGTGGAAACCCCATTTTATAACATGGTGGAGACTCAAGAGTTACTGGTTTCCATTTCTAAGATCTGGTAGGGTAGGAAAAGCTACCGTGGGAAATCAGTTCGATTTAGCCATTTTAACCAAATCTAGTTAACCACATCTAATTAACCCATTTGCTGATGTTAATGAAACCCCAGTTAGCTTGAGTCAGAAGGTGGAGGAAAAGGAGAGTCTTATTTAAGTGCAGGTCCCTGACAGGGCTCTGTGCCCCAGGGAGCCATGGACTTGTCAAAGACAAGGCACTAGGCAGGGCTTGAAGCTTCGCTCAGGAAGGGAGTCAGGACAGGACACCTAGCCGGCACTCTAGTGTCTCCTAGAGTTATTCAAAGCTCCAACTTGTTTCATTTAAAACATGGGGGATGCCAGGAATCAAGGACATATCCCACTAACATTGTAGATGGACAAGCCAATGCCAGCTGGAAGTGACTCGGGGTCCATCCACGCTGTCTAGTAGCTGACCCGAGAGTCTCTGTTGGCCCACCAACTCCTTCTCGGTCAATGGCATTTGCCAGGCAGCCATAAAGACCCGGAGATGTGATTCTCCTGCCTGGAGTTTAGCATGGGTGCAATGAACTGACAAGCTTCACCTGTGCTTTAGGGGCCAGATGTCACTGTCATAAAACTCCCAGTCATCTGGCACTGGCTGACAGCCCCGTCAGCTCACCCAGCTCAGAGCATTTGGACACAACCAAGACTAGTTCCCTTTCCTACTTTGCAATGGTCTTTACTACGTGGTTCTTTTGGTTTTCTGATTCCTGGGGGACAATTAGCTCCCCAAGCCTGTCCTCAATGGGAGGGTGGCTCATTCCTTTTCAGAATGTCAAACTTGTTCCCAGAAGATAAAGAATGGGGAAGATCTTTGCACTCATGCATATGGAAGGGGCAAAATAGGAACCTTCTGCAATCAGAGAACAGTCTCTCGGGACACCAGGAGCTTGAGAGCTCCAGAGGGCAGAGTATCAGGAAACCATGCGAGTCTTTTCTTCTAGATTCAGATGGTGGCATGATCAGCTCAGGACTGACCTGGCCAAGGAAAGAGATTTGGGCACATCACATGTCACGGAATGCAATGAGCTCAAAATCTAGGGTTGAGAGAAGAGGGGCCCAAAGTAGCATGAGATACACTTCTTCCCTCCCTTAATGCTCTTGCTTCTAATCAAGGCTTCCATGTCAGTGACCTGGATGTAAAAGAGTGGAAAGGCAAAGTGAAGCATGTCTGTACTTTAAAGGGACACTTTCAGCAAGCCCTTACCATCTTCAGTCTTGTAAGAAGAATGTACTAAATTCTAGGTGGACAATTTTATTCCTAATCCTCTAAACAGGGAAGGGGTAAAAAGTAACTGAGTGCTATAGGGAGGATTTCCACAAGATAGAACAATGTCAGTGGGAAAACACAGTGACAAGATTTGGATCAGATTTATAACATGAGCAGAGGCCATTGGGTGGCTCAGTCAGTTAGGTTTCTCCCTTTGCTCAGGACATAGTCCTGGAGTCCTGGGATCAAGCCCCACATTGGGCTCTCTGCTCAGCAGGGAGCCTGTTTCTCCTGCCTCTTACCCTGCTCATGTTCTCTCTTTCTCTCTCTCTCTCTCAAATAAACAAAATCTTTTTAAAAAACATTTAAAAAAAACAAAACAAAACATTTAAAACTACATAACAGGAGCAGAGGCTTTTCTTTATTAATTATTTTGAGTCTTTTCCAGAATAATTACCCTGGGAGGCACCTGGGTCACTCAGTGGATTAAAGCCTCTGCCTTCAGAGTCATGATCTCAGGTTCCTGGGATCAAGCCCCTCATTGGGCTTTTTGCTCAGCAGGGAGCCTGCTTCCCCCTCTCTCTCTGCCTGCCTCTCTGCCTACTTGAGATCTCTCTCTCTCTCTGTCAAATAAGTAAATAAACTTTAAAAAAAAAAAAAAGAAGAATTACCCTGGGAATTTGGAAAAACTCAATGAGAAGGTATCACTTACTCGCTTACGGATGGTGATGGCACTTTCTTTTTCTAAGTTAGAAAAAAAAATATAGTAAAATCTGACATTACTTAACGTGGAAAATATTTGAGGTGATGTTTTCCTAAACATTATTGAGTCTTTCAGAAGGTAATCTTTTCCCAAAATGTTTCAAGTTTTCATCATCTCTCTCTCATCCATTATCCAGGCAAATGCCTGTAAATACATTTTAGCCATCATTCTGAACCAAAAGTGGTTTAGGTGTACTGGAATTGAAATGATGCTCTTAAACTGATTGCATTGATAAAGAGTTATTCTTTGTGGGGTCCTCTTTTCATTTCCCCTAGAGGGCCAGCAAGGCCAAGAATTCATTCATGAAACAAATATTCACTTCTACTACTGGGGACACAAAAGAGTAAAAGTCATGAGTCTTGCTCTCAAGAAGAGATGAATTTAGTTAGTGAAGTAAGACCAATCCACACACAAGTTTGCTAGTACTAGAAGTTCTCACACATCGCCAACCACAGGCAAGCCAAGTCAGTATTGGCTTTATTATTCAAATCAGTACCAGACTCGTCACTTTTTGGATTCTGACACCATGGAGGGAAATCAAACACAGAAAAATGCCAAACACTGGGATGAAAATCCCAAGACAGACCTCAGAGATCATCTGTATCCTCATCAATGGTGCTGATCCCAGAACTGAGGCCCATGGAGGTAAGTGACATCTCAAGGCCACAGAGCTTCTAGGTAACAGAGCTGAGCTCAAACATACATTTCCTAATTCCAATTCCAGAGTTTGTAGTCAAGTTCATAATCAAAAGCACTTCCCCCCTCAGCTTTCCTTCATGACATTCCTATATGTGCTAGAAAAACACTGGGACATGCTTTCTGATCTCAGCTTTGCTATGCATGTTTCAGCAAGTTCTAAGACCTCTAGATTTCAGACTCCACATCTGTAAAATTAGGCAATGAGGTTTTTTTCAGTGTTCTCTACAGTTTTCAATTGAAGTACCCTTCATAGTAGAGCAGAATGGATGGTAACTTAGGGTAGGAGTTTGGAGGTGGAGCAAGAAATGACCCACTGCAAGCAAGAAATATACTTGAAGTATTGGCATTTGTTTTAATAATTTATGGGACTTGGGCAGTTTGCTTAATGTATACCTGCATTTGCTTTCATATAGAAATAATGTTTGAAATTTCTTGCCATCAGTTAATAGCTGATTTGCTAAGGGGGAGTTTATCCTATTTATTCTGGGGGTACAGGACAAGGTGGTTTTCTGAGGCCACTTTCCTCCTTATTGATGTCATGTTCTTTGTCTGTATTTCTGACTTTACCACACATTCCTGTTCCTGGTTCCAAGAATACAGTAGCTTTCTTGTGGTAATATTCAATAGCTCTTAAGAAACCCTTGTTGCTTAAGAGTTCCTGAAAGGAAAATTAGCAACATAAGCACAGAGTCTATAAAGGGACACACACATTTTGCAGATGGAAACAGGAGGACTGTTCTTTTAGAAAAGTTGAGGAGTGGCTTACCAACCTGGTCCCTATATGAAGGGGACCTGCTTTGGTGTTTAGCCAAATTTTGATACTTTGCTTCAAAGCTTTTCTGGAAAGAGGTGGGCTACAAATAGATACTTGGATTTAGATTAAGCATCTTTGAAAAATTCAACTTTACATCTTATTCGGAGACAAGTCTTTTGAGTACCTCAGAGTGTTTTGCCTTCTCTCTTGGTCAACACCAAAGCTGAGGGTCGATCTCTAGCTTTGCTTCACTCCACCCAGCTCTCTGATTATGGTTCCCATCACCTTCTGGATCTGTGAGGGCAACCCAAAGCAGAAAGGATAAAGCTGAGGGTGCAAGTGGGGGATGATTCTCATCCAGTGCCTGGGCAGTTATCAGCAAACAGAGGGAGGCCAGCCAAATTCCTTGTCAGCTACAGGAGCACAGGCCTTCTCCCCAGTGACTCGTCCAGATGGAAAAGTACTCTGAGCTTCTGACCATTTCCCAGAGGATTAAGTGAGTTGGATAAGGAGAAACTTTTGCTCTTCCAAGCAATTGAGTCTGCATGAACCAAATAGCTTGGTGGCATTTTCAAGTACCCTGAGCATAGTGTGCACACTAGAATGGTGTATCAGATGCACAAGTGAATGCTAATTCTCTACCAAAGAAGGAAGGTGGGCAGACCTTATGAAAAAGAACATTCTATGACAAACAAGATATTATACAACCCAGTATACCAGGTTTATGATCAATGCGGTAGGTATTGAGACAGTAATAGATTTAGATTAATCTAGGTCATGGAATTATATCAAACCAAGTGATTTCAACCCTGGCTTCATATTAGCATCACCTGACGGGCTTCCCTAGAGTAAGGATGTCTGGGGCTCCAGTCCAGAGTCGTCAAATGAGAGACTTCGGGGAGGGGTCCAGGAAACGGTATTCTCTTTGTAATTCTCCAGAGGACCTTGGAGCACGACAGTATGAATGAGTTATCTAGCCAGGCAGGTGAGGTGGTTTTCTCAAGATCTCACCAGGCCGGTGGCAGAGCTGGGAGGAGAATCCAGGTTTCCTCATCCAGTCTGTGCTCTTTCCCACACACCACCAATTCTCCTTCAGCCCTGTGGCCCGTGGGATAACTTGCACTTTTCCACTGGGAAAAGGGAGCAGTCATTGACCCACTAACCCCCGGGAAACAAGTGTTCCAGCACCATGGGAATTTTCCTGGTCCTGTTGGTGGAAATGGGCCAACCTTGGATGTTTTTCCAGGAAAGGATATTATGAGCAGGGCCCCCTTGGTAACTGCCTATAAGCATTATTTGTAAGGCATGGGAAGATTCTAGCCCCAAAATATCCCCTTTGCCTTCAGTTACTTATGCTGAAAGGCATCTCAGGAATATCTGGGGGTTAAGACATATTATTCATTAGAATATATATGAGGCTGTGGGTGACCTCTTCTCTCCCTGCTGGTCTAAATGAAGAATTAGAGACTTGTGTACCTAGCACAGTGCTTGTCCTTTACAGTTTCACAATATATATATGGTAAGTACCTCTTACTATGTTCTTACTATGTGTAAGGAAACCATGCTGGGCCTTATGTACATTGTCTAATTTAATTATTGCCCTAAACTTAGGAGGCCGTTATTATTATCCTTTTATTAAGGATACACAGTCTGAGGCTCACATTCTAATTCTGATGCTTAGAGGTTTCAATTAAACTGGAAAATCTTCTGAGCTTAGACTAACGCCTCTGCTTTACATGTGAGGGAAATGGAACCTAGGGAGGCAACATGATTTTCTCTGGGAATGTATAAGATAAACAATTGTTTATCAAAGATTCAAGCTTCATAGAAATTACCACATCAGCTTTCAAAATTGGAAAAAGAAAAGCCTTTGAGTCTCTCAGTTTGGTGTTCAAAACCCACTCAGACCATTTTCTGCCTGTAGATAAGTTACTGAATCTGTGAGGGACTAACTTTCAGGAGGAAATAAGAAAGGAAGAGAGAAGGGAAGAAATAGAGAGAAAAGGGAAAAGAGAGGAAAGAAAAATGTAAGGAAAAAGGAAAATACAAGAGAAAAAGAAAGAAAATGGGAGCAGGTCACAGAGGGAGTGGGACATTCAGAGCACAATGGAGAGAAGAGACAGATTTATGGGATGGGGGTCTGCTTGTGTTTCACTGAAGGACATTTTATGCTGTTGAAGGATATTTTGGAGTTGCTTTCTAAAGGGCACTTTTTTCTAATCCAAGATCCGGAGCAGAAGACCAGGACCCATTACAAGAAGAAGAAGAAGGCTTGGAACAGAGACAAATAGAGGTCGGGTGTAAGTCAGGGTTTCCACAGAAAGAGGGCAAAGGAAGAACTGGATTTGCTCCAGAGAGATTCAGTGACAAGAAAGATGTAGAGAGAAAAGGTAAGTAAGTGGTATGTTGGGTCATTGAAGGCTCTGAAGGGCTGCTCTTTAGGACTGAATTACAGACATTATAGGAGTCAAAGGCGTGAAACAATATTTTCCACCAGAAGAATGTACTTCTTTGAAGTGGACCCCACTCCCCTCCCCCAACAAGTGTGTCATGGACTATAGCTTTTGAAGAAAGGAGAAGGAAAAAACTGGTTGGAGTAAATCAAAGGAAGTGATAAATCTGTCTGTGACCCTCTCTTGAAACAAAGCACATGGAGCTTAATTAATGCACTGAGCTACCTGACCAGAAGAGCCTCAAATTCAAGTCCACCTTAGGGGCCTCTTCTAATTCAGGAGTTCTCGGAAGATGAAAAGCTCTTTTAAGTGCTGACTCTGACGATGACCATGAGCCTCATGAATTCCAGGGGGAAAGAAAGAAAAACACTTATCCAATGTGTTGTAATACTTATGTGCACCTCGTTGAGGGCAGTGTGCCCTCTAAATGTAGAAAAACTCTGTCATGAAGTAAAGAAAGGCAAACAAGGGATGGAGGGAGGTGGGGGAGGAACACACAGAACCAACAAGACTGTTCTTGAATGTCAGAACCTGGACAGGGTGGGGACAGAAGGCTTGAGGCAGAAACTGTGGTAGAAGAGGGCACGTAAGACATGAGATGATCTGTGTGAGGCTCTGAGAAGAGAAAACTAAAGCCACTGCGAGTGGGGAGAATACAAGGAAAAAGGACTTGTGTCACACTGAAATAGAAGTCATTAAATTTCTAGAGAAGGGATATTACCTACATGCAGAGGCATTGAGCACCAAGCCTTTACTACTGGCCTTGGAAAACAGCAAGAGAGCATGCTGAGGAACTTCCACAGAAAAGTGGAATGTTCCTCTTGGATCCGTGTCCTCTCTGTGTCTTCCTGTCTTCTGTCTTTCTTGTGTTGCTGACTTCCGGGGGTGGGGGGAGTCCGGGGTCAGGGGGCTGTCTCTCATCAAGGTTAGCTGAAGTGGCAATAGATAATACTAAAAAATTTTAAAAAGCAAAAAGTAATATCGTGAGCAAAAATGGAAATTGGTTGACATGGAACCCTATCAACTTATTTTTTTTTTTTTAAGATTTTATTTATTTATTTGAGAGAGAGAGAGAGAGAGATCACAAGTAGGCAGAGAGGCAGGCAGAGAGAAGGGGAAGCAGGCTCCCCGCTGAGCAGAGAGCCCCATGCGGGGCTCGATCCCAGGACCCTGAGATCATGACCTGAGCTGAAGGCAGAGGCTTCAACCCACTGAGCCACTCAGGCACCCCTCAACTTATTTTTCTTCACTCAAGGAGATTTCTAAGATAATACATGATTCATTCAAAGATTTAGAAGATGACGACCAAATAGATGAATAAATGGCAGGAGCAGTGATGCTTGCACTGAAATGCAGTTCTTAATATCCTTCTTCTCATTATTTGATTTAAGAACAAAAAAGCATTTCTGAGCTTTACTCATAAATTTGGGGGAGACTTCAGCAACTCTGCCAGCCTCATAGAGGAGGGTAAACAGAGGCCGTGTGGCATGGCAGAAAGAACACAGTAGTAGGGAGTCCCAGCTCTGGATTTTTCTTTTTTCCTTTGATTTCTGGAATCTTCAGCCTTGGCTTCTCACCAAATCTGGGTTTCAATTTGTTTTCCCATTTGTATCAGGAAAAAGGTGTCCCAAAGATCTGATTATAAAATCTATTTTTCTAAATTGGCCTATTATCAGGACCTTGCTAATAAAAATTTTGAGGTTTGGCATTTTAATTATGTCCTGACATCTGTTTCAAAAAACTGCTTTCCATGAATTGGCTTTTGAATCCAGAAAAAAAGAATTGGTTGTACTTAAGCTTTATTTTTGCTAACTTCCTGGTCAAGATGGAGTTGAGACTTGTGCTTCTTTCTAGACAGCCCTAATAACAGTCTTCCTGGGAAATGTATGCTTCGAGGCTCCCTCTCTTTCCTGTCCAGATAAATTAAGGGTAAGGAGGTATCCTTCAAGTGCTTCTGGGCTCCCTCTTCCTGGGTACTTAGTTGCACATCCACTGGGAGCCCAGTAGAGATTGGTGGGCAAAGGGCTGGGCTCCTGTCTAGGCTCACTTCCTCACCAGCTGTGTGACTGGGCCAGGTCATTTGCACTTCTTGAGCCTTGGCTTTCCCATTTTTTTTTTTTTAAAGATTTTATTTATTTGACAGAGAGAAACACAGTGAGAGAGGGAACACAAGCAGAGGGATTGGAGTGGGAGAAGCAGGCCTCCTGCGGAGCAGGGAGCCCGATGCTGGGCTCCATCCCAGGACCCTGGGATCATGACCTGAGCCGAAGGCAGACGCTTAACGACTGAGCCACCCAGGCGCCCCGTCTTTCCCATCTTTGAAACCAGGATAATTGTTCTTCATAGAGTTGAGTTCACTGAATGAATTAATACACACCAAAAAACCCTTTACGTTATTTCTGGCGTAGAATAAAAACAATAGATGTTAACTGTTATTATTATAAGGTCTTTGTCATTAATATGATTACCAGGAACTTTTTACATAATGAGTAGCCTCAAATTAAATTCTGCCCACTGCTCTGGTGTCTTACGATTCATAACTACAGTTTTTCTCTCCCTTTTCTGATTCTTTTTGCCGGGTCTTTTTTCCCTTTTAAAATTTATCAAGCCAAATATGGTTTACTAAGAGTTCAGTCAGGACAATTACTTTCTCTCTATGTTTTAACACTTTAATTCATTCTACCTACCTTTCTGTTGGGGTCTTCAGGGTTAATTAGGACGGCTTTGTACTCAGATAGTTGGTTAATCACCAAGTAGAATGTTGGTGAGAAATGTTGGGAGAAAGCTACTCAGATGCTTTTCATCTTTGCCTCCAATTCCCAGGAAACCCTGGGAAAAAACCATTTTCCTTGTCTAAGGCCACCTACAGTATTAGGTAATTATTAAAGCTGATTGCATATCAGAGCCTAAATGCGGTTCACCCCCTCATGGCAAACGAATCAGAGGCGCTGCCGTGTATTTTTGAAGAGTAAATCTTTGTGCTAATTAATTATATTAATATCAACATGTTGATATTGATATAATTAGCACAGTGGATGACACTGATATAATTAGCACAAATATTTACTCTTCAAAACTAAGTGGCAGTGCATATGCATATAATAACCTTAATAATAATACTGAGCAGTTATAGCACCATTTTCTCTAAAGAGCTTATAAAATACGTAAATAGCAAATAACTGAAATTCAAACTTCAGTGAGAGCTGAGATAGCATCATTGAGCAAGGTTTGCGCAGTCAGAGAAAACCCCATAAATATATCCCAACTGGGGCATTTCCCCCTCAAATAGAAGCGCATCTCCAAGTTGTTACCAATGAGCCTAA
Organism: Procyon lotor; assembly: GCA_028646535.1. Taxonomy (NCBI): domain Eukaryota; kingdom Metazoa; phylum Chordata; class Mammalia; order Carnivora; family Procyonidae; genus Procyon; species Procyon lotor. The sequence continues at coordinate 36,619,494 of CM053616.1, read as the reverse complement.
AATTAAGAGGAATTCCAAATTTTGTCATTGAAATTGGATAGGGCTCCTTCTCTTTCTTTATTCTGATCAAACCACAATCATTCGATTTGCAAAACAGAATTGGGTAAAAGCAGGGATACTGGAGAGTGAGAAAGAAAATAGTTTTGAGCCTCTCTATCTCCAATGTCTTTGCTGTAGCGAGACCACGGGCCCACGGTCAAGGAGATCTGTCCCTAGGTCATCTCTCTTTAGTTGGATGGTGCAGATTCCATGCCTCTTCACATAACTGTCACAGGAAGCGAGGGTTTGGGGGAAATGTATGTGGTATCATGAAGAGGAGAAGGTGGGCATGGTGCCTAATGGTTCCATTGGCACTCTGCTGCCAGGGGCCTATAAGAACCAACTGTCCCACTGTGTTTGTGATGGGTTGTATTAATCTCAACCAATTTCTTATTTCTTTATTTCTGAGTACAGTCTACTGGAGTTCTACATTTTCTTAGCATAACAACTGCATTTATAGCCACCGTAGTTTCAAAGCCATAATGGCACACATACATAGAGACAAACACATACATAGCCACACATACAAATATACAAACTATACACACGAAATAAAGCATTACCCTTAGCTCAAATTAACCCACTGATGAGCGTGAAAGATATGGGCAAAGAGACTTTAAAATATGTTAAATTGGGGCATCTGGGTGGCTCAGTGTGTTAAGCCTCTGCCTTCGGCTCAGGTCATGATCACAGGGTCCTGGGATGGAGCCCTGCATCAGGCTCTCTGTTCAGCAGGGAGCCTGCTTCCCCCTCTCCCTCTGCCTTCCTCTCTGACTACTCTCTCTCTGGCAAATAAATAAATAAAATATTTAAAATAATAAAATAAAAAGTTAAATTTTATAAAATCCTGACCTACTGGCAAACATCTGAAAAGTAAGTCTGGTTTTATGGACTGACAGAAAGGAACATTAGTTATTTTAACCCTCTTTTGTTCTGAGCACTAACTCCTATAATGGAACATCCCAGATGTTCGGCTTCTTAGTGCCTCTTTGAATGTGAAGATTGCACAGCAGGAGACAACATCTGGGGGATAAAGGAGAGACTGTGAAAGAAACAGAATATTGGTGTGCGCCTGGTTGTGATTCTTGGGTATGTTTCAGGCATTTTTTTTTAAAGGCAGCCTCTTCTGTAGATTATTATTTATAATTTTTGGGTACAATAGCAGAAGAAAATGTCAGTATTTCTTCTTGAGGTTTGAAGTTTTGATTTTTCATTTTTTTTCTTGTATTTGCGCAGTTTTTGAATTCCAGCTATAAACTGACCTGTCTCCTTACCATAAGCCATAGTGTTTTGCAACTTCTTATTACATAAGACAGCTTTAGTCCTTCAACAAAGGACTTCACTGTTCTCATAGTGAGAAGAAGTAGAAAGTCTCAGCATTTCATGAACACCCTGGCACAGACAGTGAGGGTTCAAGGGGGTTGAAGTTCAATCCTAATGCTTATGATTGTCTCATTTCATTTTGACATCATAATTGAGTCTAATCTCCACCAATTTCTCTCCCACCTCCCCAACATGTTCTTGCTTCCAACTTCAATCTTCCACTGCAATTCGAACATAACAGCATTGGAGTGGGCGCCTTCTCAGAGACACACACTGGAATTGTTTTGCATTGTAGCCCAGTTCACAATGGTTTGCAAAGCAGGTATCCAAAGGCACACACTGAAATCATTTGCCAGCATAATCTTGCCTTTTAATAGCTTCCTAACAGGGTATCCAAAGAAACACTCTGGAAACATTTTGCCCTCCTAATTTCATGTTGTAATGACATCAAAATGTCATAAAGCAATTACCATCCCAAGCACAAAATGATCTTTAGAAGTTACTTTCTCCATAGGCTCATTAACTTCTTTCTAGCTTTAATATCTTGATTGTTTAAAAAAATGTTCAATGCTAATTGAGAGACTTCATTTAAAACTGAATACCATTTATTTAGCACAACCTTCCCCCATTCTACATCTCTCTCTCTTTCTCCCTCTCTTCCTCTCCCTTTCCTTCCCTCCCCACCCCAACCAAATTGCACCATGCTGACAGAACCCTGGATTTATACAAACACACACACACACACACACACACACACATCTTTTGACCTCTGCAGTTAAAATTCTGAGTGCAACTGATCTGGGACAAAGCAAAAATCAGCATGATGGATGGACGGATTGCTTTGGCAACAAAGAGAATAGTAGATACGGGAGGTATCCTTGGCAGCAAGGATGTCCCAAAGTTTCTGCAGTCCCCCAAAACCACTAGACTGAGTACTCATTATGAGGCCTAGAAGAAATGTGAGGTGCTTAACTGGAGAAGTTCTACACATCAACACACCCATCTGATTTCAACTACCCCCATTTCTAATGATTGATATCTTCCTGGTGTATTACTCCAAATGAAACATGTAAATCAAGGGAATAGACTATAACAAATTGGACTCAGCCTCATTCTGTGATACAGGCTGTGATTTGCAGCTGTACGCTCCTGAAACATCTATGGGAAGGGTTCGAGCTTATGTTTTCCTGTGAACTATCTGAAATAAAGAAGGAATGGCAATCAATCTCAACAACCTTTTCTAGCCTGAGCATATGAGCCAATTCGCTTATCTCACATGTACCAGGTAATGTTTATAACTTAACTTTTAAATCTCTGAGAACATTCTTATCTGGGTAACGGAAGGTTTGGAAAGGAGCTCAACTAACTTGCACAAAACAATGCCAAGGATGTCAGGACCTCTCTACTCAAAGAGGTAAGATGGCCTCTGACTTTATAGACTCCTGTCCCTGACTAAATAACACAGTTATGTTCTGGCCAAGTATTTTTCTGTTTCAAGTCCCTCAAAGGTGACCTATGGAGCTACCAGCAACTAACGTGGTCATTTGCTGATGGAGAAGAGGCAGAACGATTGGTTCAGGTGCTTGAAAATAAAGCTAAAACTGGGAGGAGTTATTCGGTTAATAATAAATAGCAAGAAAGATATATGAATAAAAATAAGCATCCTAATGATTTACCATTGCTATGAAACCAGTAGGCTGGTGATCCAATCCGATATCCACAAATTTGTGTAATCCTCAGGGTAAAACAATTTAATGGGCTGTCTCTTTTATAGTTACGAAAGGCCTTTCATGTGATCAATTATACATAAGAGTACAATAAATGTAACTTTCTTCATACTAATCACATCTCACTTAAATTCTCTTGTTGGTCTTTGGAGTGTACACAGCATTCCCAATAAAGTTTTTAGTTCTGACTCTTACCAAAAGTTAATCTGCCCAGAACTTCCAAATAAATCTTCAGTACGAGGGACTTTTTTTTCCAAACTAAATAAAATTGTTCAAACAACACAGTTGGTTAGGAAACTGCCACCTCCTCCTGTTTTGGCCTCTTCCTCAACACAACAATCCCGCTGCTTCAGTCAGCCAGTGGGCGGTGGGGGGTTGGTTTGATTGTTTTTCTTCTGTTTGGTTTTGTTTGTGTTTTGTTGAAAAGGCAGCCTAACACTGTGTTAACACCGTCACCTGAGGCTAACAAAATTTGGCTAAGAGATGGAGATTTCCAATCCTTACTCAGTGACAGCCCCCAGGAGGCCCTCGGACCCTCAGATTCCTATAAAGTCCAAATTCCCATCTGTTTTATTATAGATTTAATTGGTTTGCTCCTCTATGGAACCGGAAAGTAAAATGAAACCCCTCATCATATGCCACTTAAGTTAGGGGTAAAGGTCACCTTGATTCTGAAAGTCGGTGTGAAAAATAAGAAATGACTAAATTTTCCAAACTGCCTCAGCCAACCAGCTGATGCTTGACTCTGAGTTAGTTGATTCAATAAATATTTTTGTAGCCACTACTTAGTACCAGAAGCTGTTCTAGATGCTACAGTCATGAGTAAGAATTAACCCTGCATTTGCTTCAAAGAGCAGAATGAACTTTAAACCATCCTCCCGTTCCTATATGCACACTATATGTCATTCATTTTGCAGTAAGAGGCATCTCAGGATGTAAAAGATAGGACTACAGAATAGAATAAGGAAAGGCAGTGGGTATTTTTCTTCAAGCTTCCAAAGAAAAAATGAAAGATTTCTGAGAAAGGAGATTTTCTGAAGTCCCAATGGGGGAATTAGTTAGTCCCTTGAGGATTAATTTTGGGGCCGCGCATCCTGAGAAAGTTACACGCATGTGAAAACTTGGCAAAATTCAGGCTTACCCTCTAAAATAAAAGATGGAAGAGTGTATGTGTTTGCGTGCATGTGTATATATGTGTTTAATTAGCTTGAGAGTATCTAAGAAAACATATTCTGAAGGCTCACTTGTTGCCGCTTGCTCCATGATTTTGGCCGCTCAAGTGTGGTTTGCTAAAGAAATCAGGCTGCCAGCAAAGCACAGCAAATTGGAAAAATGAACGGGAACATCATAATCTGCTTCAGCTATAGCAAAGAAAAAGACATCTGGTAGACCACTTGGAAGCCAGCCAATGATGAAGACTTCAATTAAAATAAAGAACATGTCCTCAGGAGAGCATCTCGGAGCTCAAGAAGTTATAAGTCCAGTGTGCTACTTGAAAGCCAACTACTAGAGAAAAGTCATTTTCAAATAAAGCAAGACAGAGAGAGCAAGGCTTGAATTCTTGGAAGAAACATCTTCCTGTGTGTCTTGTCCTAACTGATGACTTAATAGGAGCTAGAGGTGCCACCACCTCAATGCTGGAAATAGGCTATCTCATAGAAAGTGTATCTGTAAGTGTGCCCATAATGTTTCTGGGGAAATTCACATGCTAGCACAAAGTACCAGGGGTGGGGGGGTGCCATCGTGTAGCTAAGAGTATGCTGGAGCAGGAATCAGCTAGGATTCCAGTTCTAACTCTGCCCCTTTTGACCTATGAACCTCAGGCAAGAAACTCCATCCTTGAGGGTTTCAGTGTTTCCAGCTGAGAAATGAAGATACTAAAACCTATTTCATAGAAAAAAGGGAAGGAGTGCATGAAACATTCTATTGAATGGCATTAAATACAATGCCTGGCATACAGTATGGCTACAATATGTTAGTTAAATAGAACAGTCCAAACAGAAGAAAAATTATCTTTGGTAAAACTCCAGTTTGTATTTTTATAATAAAGAAATGGACTCTGATATAAACAGCATCTGTGAAATATACACCCTGACCTACAAGATAATGCTGCATTGGGTTGAAAAGAGTCACATGGCTATGGAAGAGATGAAGCAATTTTTCAGAATCCCAAAAACAGGCTCTAGGACTGAACATAGAAACAACTGGACACCAAAGCATTGAACCTCCATTCGGGGAAAGCAACTGATGGTCAGCATCTGCAAGGTGATGAAAGTTCTGCAAACAGCGGTTGCATAGAAATTCTCAATAGACATACAGTCTACTTACAGTTCATGGTAGATCAGTAACAAAGTGTTTTTGTTAATAATCTTGGTATCAGATTTCTAACAAGACCATTTCTATATTATAATGATTCCCAGAAATCCTGGATAAGCATGGAATCAAACACCTTGGTGAATTCAAGAGAACAAGCATAGATTATGCCCCCAACCCTTGAAAGGGTAATTCTTAAGTGACCAATTGATACCTTAGAGGGAATTTGTTCATTGGGCCTTTTGTATTTTATTAAGCCCAAACAAAACCCAATGCAACAGAGCCCTTGTGTTATAGCATTTATGATTAATCTCTGTGTTTGTCTTTCTCTTCTGCTAGTCTGGGAGTATCTTGAGAGTAGAGGTTGTCTCTCTCTTCTCGAGACCCACAGCTCCTATCACAGAGACTGCACATGGTATGTGTTTCGTGTGTGTATGTATATATATATACACACACACATATTTGCATAAACACATATGTACATATATACACACATACATACATATACATATGAATAAGTGAAAAAATGTTCCTCATTCCATTGAGGAATTCCTCAAACCATTCAGTAGGAACAATGCCTATTGGAATTACATATACAAGCAATAAGAGCACCAGTGGGGCATCCATTATGACTGGGGAAGGAGGGAAGAAAAGATTTAATAGAGAATAAGTTATAGAAATAAGACTTGCCTTATATCTCAGAATTCAGCTGGGAAGAGTTGGTCCTTACACACTTTCCTAATTTCAGGTGATTACTTTGTTGAGCTTTCCCAGGAAAGCTAAAGTTTAGTAGTAAACACTGACTTCCTATTTGGAAATTGGTGGATGGACTCCGAAAGGAAGAAAACTATACGATGATACTCCCAAACGAATGACTGCAGATTACAATAGAAGTCCCCTCTCCCCTACTAACAGTGGCAGCCTAACACCCTGTAGATGTAGAGGAATCTCATTCCCTCCTCCCAGCCCCAACCCCCATCTCTCTGAATCAGAAAGATCTGAAAATCTCTCAGGCATTGAGAAGCATGACTTGGTTTTCTGTGAAGTCAAGGACATGTGAATTCTGGGAGAAAGTTAAGTCTGTGCCAGGGGACTAGGCCTTTGTAAAGAAAATATTCTCAAAAGTGACAGGAGAGAAGAAAGTGAAACCAAAACAAGAATAAATATCACAGAAAAAAATGGAATAAGAGCCAATTTGGGGCTGGCATTGCTACTGATATTGAATATAGCTGTAAAGAAAAGGAAGAGGTGAAGGAAATCCAGAATCCTTATTCTTCAAGGTCTGTGTAAAAATGTGTTTCTTTGCTTACCTCTTTCTTTTGGTTTTTCAATGCTGCATTGAATGAATAAACCAGTTTGCATCATAAGATAAAGTATTAGTATATGTGCCGATTTCCTCCTAATGTTCTGCCACCCACCTTTAGTTCAAAGGAGACTTTTCCACAGAAAGAAAAATTTAAAAAAGACAAATAGAGACATCATCCATCTCATTGTCTTGACCTTTAGTAGCTAAGGATCACAAAAATCCACAACCCTTCCTGTGTCCACAGATGGTCCCCTATCCTGGGAATGGGGAGGAATGTCACGGGGCAAGAGTGATAAGACAGCCCTGAAAGTGGAAACCTAAAGCCGCCTCACCAAACACACACACTGAAATCATCTTCAGAAAATATTAAGAAAAGGCATGAGAAATTTACACCAATGAATTTTCTTTTCCATGAACATCTCCCTTCGTTGTATCTGGCCTTATGACCATACTACCTACATCACTAAATAACAGAAAGAAGTATCCGAGTCCTGGGATCTATCCTGGCTTTGCCATTCACCTGACCCACTGTGGACAAGTTAGTCACCTCCTCCCTTAATCTTGTATAAGAATGGAATGGAATTATGTTACTTCTCTCAAGGGCCACTGGGAGAATTGAATGAGCCAGCCCGTGTGAAAGCTCATGATGAAATCTTAATATTTGTTTTGTTCATGTTCTTGTTCCAGAGCAGTACTATTTGCCCAACTAGACTCCTCAGACCTGGC
>CM053616.1:36494050-36611960 GCA_028646535.1 Procyon lotor | reverse complement strand
GGTCAAGGAAATTGCCTGACGAGGTCACCCAGCCCATGCCATGTTCCTGATCCCATGTCATTTTCTAACACATCTCTTAAGAAGTTTGTAAGCTCAGGGTGACTGGGTGGCTCAGTGGGTTAAGTCTCTGCCTTTGGCTCAGGTCATGATCTCAGGGTCCTGGGATCGAGCCCCTCATTGGGCTCTCTGCTTGGCAGGGGACCTGCTTCCCTTTCTCTGCCTGCCTCTCTGCCCACTTGTGATCTCTCCCTCTCTCCCTCTGTCAAATAAATAAATAAAATCTTTAAAAAAAAGAAGAAGAAGTTTGTAAGCTCCTAGCCCATCAGCAAAGTAGTCTAGAGCTACAAAACCCATTGTCATCTATGATTTTGGAATTCTCCAAGATTCTAAAGATGATAATAGTAATAGTAATAATGACCTGCTACTTTGATAGCTTGAAATGTGTTTGATACTAAGAATTATATAATAATTATAACTTAAATGAATTGTATTTTTGAGTACTGGTAATCAGTGTTTTACCTAACAATGATCGTATAAGTAATAATAGCTAAAATTCCCTGCACACTTAAAATCTGCCCACTTTTGCTTGCATTTATCTCCTTTGGGCTTCCTCCTGATACAGGAATTTGGAGTTCAGAGAGGGAAGTGGCCTGCTTAAGGCTGCAAAGCTTTCATGCAAAGCTGGGATCCAATTCAGGTCTAACTCCAAAGGGTTTGTTTTTAAACACTATGCCTACAACTTCCATGAAAACTCTGAGTTTTCAGAGGGGGTAGCTTATTTGGGAGCATGGTATGTCCCCACAGCTATAGAATAACTCCAGAGATATAGGGCTGTCTCTGGTCAGATAGTACCCACTTTGGCCCACTCAGAATTTGTGGGCTCTGAATTCCATATATTCTCCAATCTGTACCTCCCCAGTTTATGGGGAGGTACAGATTGGAGAATTAATCCCCATTAAGATCCAATTAAGAATTAATCCCCAGTTAAATTAAGCCCCTTAATGGTGAAGTGACTGCAGTCTGAGGGTTTTGTGTTCTTGATCCAACCCAGAATTAGAAGCCCTCAGCTGATTTTAGGCAAACACCCATTCCCACCTCCCAATCTCAACCAACCAACCTACTGTGGGCCCAGGTGTATGCCCAGGTGGGACTTGAGTTCAGGAGTGATTCAGTGATAGCAGAGCCATGGAAATTTCCAAGATCTGGAGTAGACCTCCTTTTTTCCAAAATACCTCCCCACTGAGGTCTAGCACAAACTCTTGAAAAAAGGAAAGTCCTCATTCCATAAGGCATTGGTCCTGGAAGAGAAGATTTAAATTCATAGTAAGGTGGATATGGATATACCTGCAGAATTTCTATGTTGGACATTTTTATACTGGAAGGGGGAAGGGACCTGCATGCCAAAAGATGGGAAAGAGAAAAGGATGCACACAGGAGGCCTGAGGTGTCCTACACAAATACTCCTGTGATAGTCCAGTGAAGGACAAAGCTTGCCCTAAATGCAATTCCTGTGACCACCTGCAGTGCATGGCTGGGAGCTGTTTGGATACAGGAGTGTGGCTGAGATGAGGGAGGTTTGAAAAGGAAACCAGTCCAGTCTAATGGTTAAGAACCTGGGCTCTGAAATCAGATGGGCTTTGAAGCTCACTCTGCTGCTTCTGGACTGTGTCTGAACATTGAGGGAGTGTTTTACCTTCACCAAGCCCGTCTCCTCCGACGTAAAATGGAAGTTATGCTAATAGCTCCTTCCTTCTTAGACTTGCCATGTTGATTAAATGAAAACAACAACAACAACAACAACAAAAAACCCCAAACCCAAACATACAAAGCATTTTGTACAATGGCTGGCAAATAGTTGGTGCTTACTGTTATTAATAATGAAAATATTCATTAATACCATTAACTTTCTCGAACCTCCCGACTTTTCCCAATGCAGAGTAAATAGGAAGGGAAGATCATCTCCGTGGATTTGGAAATCTGATAAATGTCCTGTGAACTGAGACTATAGAGAAATGAAGGACTGGCAGGGAGGATGGGGTATGGATTCCATTAGACATTGGGTTCTGCTAGCCATGGGGTCTTAGAGTCATATCAGAGAGCAGCTGAGACTCTATATGCCTTGTTTCTGAAGGTTCTTTTTTTTAAATTATTTTTTCAGTGTTCCGAGATTCATTGTTTATGCACCACACCCAGTGCTCCATGTAATAGGTGCCCTCCTTAATACCCACCACCAGGCTCGCCCATCTCTGCCAACCCCGTCCCCTCCAAAACCCTTAGTTTGTTCTTAATGGAGAACACAAAAACTTTACCGTTTCTCCTGAAAACTCAGTCCATTCTGTCTCCACCTGGTGTGTATCGTCATCCCCATTTGGATGCCAGAAAGACTCTGGCAAATGCTCAAGTGTCCACAACCCGCCCCTGCCTGCTTCGTCCGGGGCCAGCCCCAGATCTGGTTGCTCAAGCAAGTCAGCTGGCTGTCAGGGTAGCTCATTCTTGCCTCGTGCCCAAGTCCTGAGAAAACGATCAGACGTTTTAGAGGGTGTGTTACGACTCAGTGTTTTTTTGACTCCAGTAACACATCTCTGCAAAAGTTGCTCAACCTCCCAATGATCTTTTCGCCAAACTCGATTTCTGCAGGTTGAAGTCTTCCTGTGACACATCCCAAGCAGGCTGGAGTCAAGTGGTGTCTCCCTTACAAATTACCCAGAATGCTAGGGACGATGGGTAATCCTGTGCCTGAGCCCATTAGCTCTCTTAGCCCCAGTGATGGAAACCAGGTAGCTGTCTGTTTTCAGTCACACATAGCTCTGCTTAGAGAGCACAGTGCCAGACAGCTGTGGAGAACCTTTCAGGGAGGGAAAGAAATCGCTTTGAAGGAATGAATAGTACTGCAAGCTGTGGAGCCTGGAATCACAGGGAGTTTTCTCGTAAAACCAAGAAATACAGCACCATCCTCCAAAGGGGGGGTGGGGGGCAGCGTGTGACCTACTTTAATGCTGTGCCTTTGAGCGGGGTGAGTCACCATGTAACTTCGGTGGCTCTTCCTGGCGACCTGTTGCATGTGTTGTTCTTCTCCAAGCAGCTTTGCAGTTAATACGGGGAGTTCGTGGTGTGCACCTGGCGGAGAAGCAATATACAACTTGAGGTGCTAGGTTTTTTCTTCTTCTTTCCCTCTGTTGTTCCCTCTGTTGCTTATGTACTGTCTACAGACTTTTTCTGTGTGCCACCTGATGCTTTAGCCAGCATTGCTTCCCACAAATCCCACTAAAAAGAAAGAGGAGGCATCCAAGAGAGAACCACTTAGATCTAATCTAACGGTTTACAAGGGCTGGATTGTGCTCTAACCTGTTCGCCACTGCGTTCAGAGCCTAGAACAGCACCAAAATCAGAATGTGAGCTGAATGCAGATTTATAGTAATTAGGGAATCTAGAGACCAGCTACCTGAATGTATGTACTCCTGAAAGTTACTAGGACCACATCCGGTCCTTTGATAGACCAATACGGACACAGGTTGCCCTATGTGGCAATAAAGCATCACCTTAATTAACTACTAGGTAAATAAGGTTAAAACTGCAGCAAAATAATAGGTAGTTAATATTTCACTGCCCAAAGACTATGCCTATGTCTTGAATGTTTAAAATTAGCACTCCTTATGAACATCTTTGGAAGATAGTTACCTTAAGACTGGTTGGTCGCCCCGTGCCCTCTCTGATCACACACACACAAACACCATTCCTGAGTGTCACAAGCCCCCTTCCTTGGTTTGAGAATCAGAGAACTCTCCATCTCTGCTGACCAGAAAGCAATTCTGAGAAGCAGCCTTCGTGTATACTCGTGTATGAAAGGAAGTTTGAAATTGTTGAGTAAAAGAACAACACATCAAGGTTGCCCAGTGTCTTAGCTTGGGTTCCCCAGAAGCGGACCCTGAGATGGTTTGTGTAAATCCATATTTTAAGGAAACTTCCTCAGGAAACTTAGTGATGATATGAGGACCGAGTTAGGGAAGGAGAAGAAACCAAGCAATGTGTGATCTCTGCCAGAAACCCACAGGGGAGGACTTCATCCTGATCTCTCCAGAGCCTAAATTATGCCCTGGGGAGGGACTTTCATACTTATGCTCCCAATGGTCATTGGCTAAGGGATGCCTCAGGGAAGATGTCATGAATGTGGGCTAAGCAGGCTCTAGTAGCCTAAGTGTGATGTGTGAGCAAGGAGGGTAGGTGTATGGTATGCAGAATGTGATCCAAGGGATCTGTGTGGAGCACCTGTATTATTCACAGTGCCCAGCTTCCGATTGGTGAGCATCCTCTCCTATTGTTCTGCAACACAGCTCTGAGTAAATAACAAAGACCTTTCAAAATAAAAGTCCAGCTCTAAAGTCTTTTTCCCACAACCTTCACAGAGACAAAACTGGTGTGTTTTTCTCATCTGCCTAATTTCTGTGTCCATATCTTAATCAGCCCATAATTTGAAAATGCATCCCGTTGAAAGATATTTGGGTGCCTTCATACTCCAGAACTGTTTCTGCTGACTGCCAGAGCTGGCTAAATCATTCTGTGAACCTGTTCCTCAGTAGTCCTAGACCCCACATAGTCACTGCCAGAGCATTGGAGAGTGAGTGTGAGGCTTCTCAGTGCAGAGTCCTTCCCACCTCCCCATACCAATGCTCAAAGCACACTCAGTGCCCTCACAGAAGTAAATATTATTCCATTCAACAGCTCAAGAAACTTGTCTCCCTGAAAGATGCATGCTTTTTAACCTGCATGTGGAATCCAGGCCACTTACTGGTGGGCGCACTTCCTTACACTGTTCTGTCTCTTCTACAGGAGGTAAATTCCATTAGAGTGGGTCTTGGTCCACCCGTGTCTGCCAGAGGCTGGAATAGAGCCTCAATCAGACTAAGTACTCAATAGATTTTTAAAAATATATATTTGTTAAATAAATGAATGAAGTCACCTCAAAGTAAGCTAAATTATTTAGCTGGTCCCTATCTAAGTGAAAACTAATTTTGGATGATTTTCTCTACTTTCCAGTCAACTCAGCACTGTTCTTTAATGATTCAATCCCTTGAAAGTAACTTCTAATGGGTTTAGTTATTTTATTTATTCTGTTTTGCTCAATCACAGATAAATTTGCATTCGATTAGATCTAAATGATTGGCAAAGACCCATCCTTGGCTAAAACTCATCTAAACCATAACAAGACAGGCTGAATTTGGGCATGTTTCCACAGAAGTAAAAATATTTCCCACATATATTCAATTATTCATTTATGGATGGACTGTTCTGCTCGAATATTATCTATATGTTTTGATTTTTCTCCTTTCTTCAGCTTTCCAGCATTTGAGACTTCTTTTCAATAAATGATTGTAATTGTGAAGGAAAGGAAACACATTTCAAACCAGTTCATTTGCCAAGTAAAAGTAGCTCACGTGTCCTCAATTCCTGCCACATTGAACTCTGAATTCTGCTTTCTTCTTCTTTCACGCATGGCCCATGCTGACTGAAATGCCCTTCCCTCACTTATGTGCATGTGCCCACCCTGTCCTTCCTGACCCAATTCAAGAACCATTTTCTTCGTGAAAACTTTCTGTACAGAGTGAGGGGCTTTCCCATCTTTCTGCTCTTGAGGGCACCAGATAGTCAAACCTTAAATCTCTTAGCACTTAGCATTTTTTGATGGAAGTTTATCATAGTGATAGGGCATAATCTGATCCAGATTCCCTGGATTCAAATCCTGGCTCTACCACTTAATGACTCTCTGTGCTCTGAGGCAAATTATTTTCTCTCTCTCTGCTTCTCAGTTTCTCATCTTTTTTTTTTTTTTAAGGCAATAGTAGCACCTACCTCATAGAGTTGTTAACATCCAATGACTTAATACGTGAAAAAGAACACAGAATAATGTCTAGCATGTAACAGTGATCAACAATTATTAGTTTTTTAAAAAACTATTATTGCTCTTTTATGTGTTTACCTTGCCAACCTTGGGAGATAGTTATCTCCCATGGGCCTGAGCTATGAATTGGCATCTTTGTACTTCCAGGTCCTAGAGCAGTACCTGGAACATAGTTGAAGTTCTACAGATGCTGAATGAAAGAGTAAAAGATAACCATTGACTATGGTGACAAAAGTGAGCTGTAGGCATTATATGAGAGTAAGTTGGCTCTCTTGGAAAGTCTTGTGAGGACTGTATTCTATGTAATTATGTTGGTGGCTATGGTGAATTAGCCTGCTTTAGGCTGTCCTTCTAGAAAAGGCCCACAGTCAGATACAGGGACCAGGCTTCTGGGGCCCATCATCTTTCACCCTCACTCAAGAGTAATGCTGAACTCTAAAGCCACTCCATGCTAACAAGAGAAATGACTTTGTCATGTTGGCCTAAAGTGGTTGGCATGGTGTTCATTGCACTCTCCAAGGCAGCTAATGTGTACATAGTCCCAGCTGGTGTTCAGAAAGCTTGGGATGGGCGGAGGGTGAGGGGCGGCTTGCCTCTGCCTATACTAGCGCTGACCTCAAAAGTAAGTAGAAGAGTTAGTTGCTAGAAAACTGTATTGCATAGGTTATTCCCACCCTCCCTGTGGCAGATCTCCATTCTCTGCTTCTTTGTTGCTAATAGAACTGTAATTTCCTTTTCAAGTCAGTGAGCTGTTCAACCTAAGACATGGGATGGTGCCAAGACATATGGGTGGAAATGACTGTTGGTCTGTTCTTACTCTTAAGAGCAGTGCTTTTTTTCTCTTGTCTCTTGTACTCAGCTCCTCTCCATGAGGAGAAATACCCTACTGGCCCCTGATTAGTGAGAGGTAGAAGAACAGACTAGAAACCTACTTAAGGCAAGCTGAGATGAACACAACCCAGTCAACTCCCTGATCCATACCAGCACCCCGACTTGGAGCCCAGCCAGGCTCAGCTGAGAATCAGCTCAAACCTAGAACCACTGCCTGAATCAGAGCCACCCAAAATGACTGCAGACAAGTGAGTGAAAAATAAACACTTCTTGCTGTGGCTGCTGAGATGCTGTGGTTGTTTTATATGGGCCTGTAGACTGATACAGGAGTCAGGAAGGAAGAGTGAGAGAAGCTGTGAACAGGTGAATTTTACCTTCTTTCTACTTTTGTGACAGCTGCCCTGTGCTAGGCCAGAAAGTTCTGTGGCCCATGGCTTATAGGAAAAGGGAAGCTGTCATCTGTCTATTTGCATTTACGGCACATCTGAGACTTAGAGGAAAAGTGTAAATTCTTCATGATCTTTTTCCACAGAGGTGAGAAGCGAAGTTGGGAGAATGCCTTCTTGATGATGAGTGGCACTTATGATGTCTTCGCCAAATGCTGTCCATGCAAGTTGGAAGTGACACATTTTGGGTGGAGTGTTGAAGGGGGGACTGATCACTTCAAGCATTGTGAGTAACGCCTCAGTTTTCCCCAGAGGCGATGTGGTAGAGTGGAAGGTATAAATCTGAAGGACTGGAATCAATAAGATTTGGTTGAATTCCTGCTTCTAGCTACCGCCAAATTATGTAACTTTATAGAGACTCAATTCCTTCACCAGCAAATTAGGGGTAGCAACACTGACCTTGTACAGTGAGTTTGAGGAGTAAATGAGTTAATGCAGGTAGATTCCCTCGTCCGTGATAGATGATCAATAATAAAAAGCAGTGATTTGTATTATTTTTCACCCAGTTTCTCATCTTCCCCTTTCTACATCGAGAGTATAATTGATCTAATGACCAAGGAACATGTACATGTTATAATTCAATGATTTCTGTTTCAAACTTACAGGTAATCATGGCAGGATACATCCAGTCTTCCCAACAGTGCACTGACCCCACTCCATTTAGATGAGTTTAGCTGGAAAGTGTGAGTGATGCTTCTTTCTTTTTCACTTTGGGTAGCACGGTGGGAGGGGAGGACCTTGGGGAGGCTGGCAGCTGAGTCCTAAGCTTCCCAAGCACACAGAGGATTTGGCCAAGGCAAAGCACACTATTATTAAGATTAACAGTTTTCAGATGGAGTCAGCCTTTTCAACTAACTGACTGACTGGTAATGATGTTCATGAGATGCCATTTCCTGCCAAACAGTAAGATGTGGAATTTGTTAAATTAAGCCATGTGATGGGTCTGAAATGTATTAACTTAATCCATAATGAATGTCATTCCATTCCTTTTAACATGCTTCCCCAATTAAGTTATTTAGGCCTCAGATATCTAAAGAAATTGAGCTGTCCCACTTGTTGCCAATTGGTTAATTCCTTGATGATGGATAAAAGCTACTAACTGCTTTTGTTTTTAAATCTGTTTTCTTCAGTAATAGCAACCTTTTAATCATTGGTTACAAAGAAAATGCTTAATACTCCATAAGAAAATGCCCAAGGAAGACAAAAAATTAGGAAGACAAACAAAAAGAGGCCTTATCCGCCCTGCCTGAGCCCCTCCAACAGGACCCAGCACAGCGGCCATTACAGCCAACATGCCACGTGAAGGAACTTGGTGGTCATTTTTGGGTTTTTGCCCCCTGTTGGACATACAGTAGATGTTCAGTGTTTATCAGGCTGAACTGAGCTAAATTCTGGAAGACTTAATATTTCTGGTGAGTCTCTCCACAAGACAAGCATTTGTAGATTTCAGAATACCCTTCTCATTCCTAGGAGGATGAGATAGAAATTCTCAGTAGGAGTAGTATGCCTCCACTCTACCCATATCTATGGGGAGTGAGGACAGTCCTTATGTAGGCAAGCAATGACCACATGTCACAAGTGACTTTGCCACCTTAGGCTGCCCTTGCTTCAGCTGCCACCATAGGTACAATGCTCAAAGAATTTCCTGGTCAGTCAGTGTGTAATTTGCCCACAAACGCCAAGTGCAATCTTGCATAATGTGGCCAACTGACTGATAATCAGGTGTAATATTTCAGTTTGTCAACTTTACCTTAAATACTAAAATATACCCATTGGAAAGAAACTTTTAGACAAAAAGCTGTTTGGGGTAAAATCCGTTCCCATGAGAGGGAACAAATGTTTGTTTGGTTCTGTCATCTCGGGGCCCACTCAATGTTACGAGACATGATCTATCACCAAAGCTTCTTATTATAGGAGAAGGAGCCTGGTGGGAAACCATGGTGGTTTATACCAGGGGTCAGCAAACTACAGCCTGTGGGACAGACTCAGCCCACTGCCCATTTTTGTAATGTGTTATTGTAAAGTTTTATTCATACCCATTTGTTTATGTATTGCCTGGGCCACTTTTGAGTTACAACAGCAGAGGTAAATAGCTATGACAGAAACTATATATTTCTTTTTTTTTTAATTTATTTTTATTTTTTCAGTGTTCCAAGATTCATTGTTTATGTACCACACCCAGTGCTCCATGCAATACATGCCCTCCTCAATACCCACCACCAGACTCACCCAACCCCTCCACCCTTCTCCTCTCTAAACCTCTCAGTTTGTTTCTCAGAGTCCACAGTCTCCCATGGTTCATCTCCCCCGAAAATATTTACCATCTAGCCCTTAACAGAACAAGTTTTGATTTTTCAAATGTATTCACTCTTTCTTTGATAAAACTATAATTTTCCCCACTGATGCTGGCTTGCTGTATTATAGTGAACAGAGTGTAAGTCCACACCCCTTGATTTGGGGTCTGCAGTAGACAAAATTCAAGATTTCTGCCCATTGGCTTTTCTGGGTACAGCTGCGAAGGGACTTTGCAGATGGAATTAAGATTACAGATCTGAAATCAAGAAGAGTCTTCTAGATAATCCAGATGGGCCCAATTTTAATCACAAGAGCCCTTAAAAAGGAGATATTTGTCTGGCTGAAGTCAGAGAGGAGTGGCAGACGAGAACCAGCTCCAGTGGGTGCTGGAGAGACAAGAAGCATGAGAAAGACTTGATGTACCCTTGTTGGCTTTGAAGATGGATGGGGAAAGCAGGAGAAGAAATGGAAGAAATGTGGGCAGGATCTAGTGCAAAGGTGGAGCTCTGCCTAACAGCCAAAGGGAAACAGGGACTTCAGTCCTGCAACCACAGGGAACTGAATTTGGCCAACAGCCTAAATGAACTTGGAAAAGGGATTCCTCCCCAGTGCTTCTCTCTAGTAATGAGTACAGCCCTGCTGGCATCTTGATTTTAACCCTCTGCGACCCATTTCAGTCTTCTGACTTACAGAACTGCAAGATAATAAATTTGTTTAGTTTTAAGCCACTAAGTTCATGGTATTTCATCATGGCAGTGGTAGAAAGATAACATAGGGTCTAATATCTTACTTGCTTTGGCTGAAGTGATGTTAGAATCCATTGGATTTAAGTAAAGACTGCAAAAATGCCAGGGCTTCTACCATCACCAAAAGAAATGTGTTTGAGGTTTTTCATCCCCATAAGAAGTGTATGACCTGGCTAACCTGCTGCTCAGAAGGGGATGAGAGACACCTCAAGCAGATCTGGATCCAACTTGCAGCTTGGAGTTGAGCCCAGCTGAGCCCAGCCTGAATAAGCCAGCCCTCAGGCAACCCACGGATGCATAATCATTAACATATGATTGTTATTTTAAAAGCCATTGAATTTTGAGATGGCTTGTTATGGATGGAACATCATGGTGGATAAATGTAAATGCAAAAAAATTGCATTGGAAATGGGTTACTCTCATAACAAACCCCTAAAATATGTGGCAGTGGCTGGAAATGATGAAGTGATTGATATACAAATAGGGGAGTTAGAATAAAGTGGCAAGAACAAAATCAGCCTGATGATAGAGGAGTTGGAAAACTGAGAACCCACGGGACATAATGGCAAACAATGGTAAAGCATTGCCTGCAATAATCTGGAATGTACCTGGTGCATCTAGTAAATTTGCAAATTTGAGGGAGCAGATCTGTGGCAATATTTTAAAAGCTAAGCCATAGCTACTAGCAGCATTGGAGAAGCTGTGAGAAAGAGAACTCGGAAACGAACTATTTTTTGCAAGCAGCATTTTGGAGGAATACAGAAAGTCCAGAAATCTCAGTGCTGGAAATAAAACTGAACTCACTAAATCAAAGGTGTGACCAGTATGATAAATTCTGTTAAAAAAAAATCAAATCTATGTGCTGACAGAAAGATATATCTTTGGGGCGCCTGGGTGGCTCAGTGGGTTGAAGCCTCTGCCTTCAGCTCAGGCATGATCTCAGGGTCCTGGGATCAAGCCCTGCATCAGGCTCTCTGCTCGGCAGGAAGCCTACTTCCTCCTCTCTCTCTGCCTGCCTGTCTGCCTACTTGTGATCTCTCTCTCTGTGTCAAATAAATAAATAAAATCTTTTAAAAAAGGAAAAATATATCTTTAATATAAAGACCAAATCAGAGGGATGACTATAACACCCTTTGACTGACAACAGAAAATACGGGGCTTAATATATTGTCTCAGCTGAACAAAGTGTCTTGTAGAAAGATTAGGGCATAGTTCCATGGAAGCCTGATAAGGCTGAAATACGCATGCTGAGTCCATATTTGGAGAGGCTTGTGTTGGAAATAATTGTGTGTTTTGGTACATGGGGTTGACTAGAATCAAATAAATAGAAAACCCACCTGTCTTTTGAAAGATCTGTATTGTCAAAAACATTGTCAAACATGTAAGAAGATAGATTTTTCAAGGTATAAACAGACCTCTGGGTCCCCCAGTTTTCTAGAGATAAGAACCAGTCTGAGAAAGCTGCCCAGACTTTAAGATAAATATTTTCCCTCTTGGCTTCACTGGAAGTGGTCAAAGAGAATGTTGGAAAAGGAAAGAAATTCCAGAGGATGGAGTCAAGAGTGGTGAGCAATGGATACAAGACAGATGCCTAGAGAGGAGATTGGGGCCAGATAAAGGAACATTTGTTACCTCTAGGGAAATTTCTTACCCACACCATTTCCCTGCAGACTTTCAGACTTACAAAAAAGAGTAGTCCTATTCTTATTTCACTGTTGGGTGTTAGGTACAGAGGGAGCATAAGAGTTGTTTTTTCACTTCTTTGGTCTTTAAATCAGAAGCAGCTAAACCCAACCTTGACATGGACCATGAAATCATGGGCTTTGAGCCCATGCTCAAATGCTCTGATGCCATAATTGGATGACACTTTTGAGGGGCTTGGGATACATTCCTTCTACTAACAACTGCATGAATGTTGAGTTTGACCTTGCAATTTGAGTGACAGAAGTGACACAAATAGAGATGTGAATTGTCCTTATGTGGTTAATCTTATTATCTTACTTTCGTATGCTTCTGCCACTGCCATGATAAGAGAATGCCTTGACTTTCCCACTGGTCCAAGGAAGATGAAGGACACATAAAGTAGACCTGAATCCAAACTGACATCTAACGCCAAGCCCAACTGAGACCAGCCTGAATCAGCCAACTTCCAAATGACCCACAGATAACTGAAGGTTGTTTTAATCCACCAGGTTTTGAGGGGATTGCTTAGTGTTACTTATAGGAAAAGCTGATGACACGGGGTTTTCTCTTTTTTCTCTCTTCTCCCAAGAATTTCATCATCATGAACACCAGTGGTGAGTCCTATATTTCCTGTTCTTTGTAATATGCTTCCCAATTAGTCATGTACATGACAGATCTTTACCTTGGGAGCCAAAGAATCTAGTTTCTAAACACCAGCCCTGACATATACTGGGTATGTTATCTTGAGCCTATAAGTTAATACTCTCAAGGTCTCAGTTACCTCATCTAGGAAATAATGAAAATCACCCTAACTTCATAGGGTTTTGGAAGGATGAAATGAGATAGTAGATTTGAGGAAGCACTGTGCTTCCTGACATAAACAGGACTTTAATATCAGTTAAGCCTAAATAATTGGAAGGGGTTAATGGATGAGTTCCGAGTTTCTTTCTATGCTAACAATAGTGTGTTGCTGAGAGATTCTTTATCTCCAACACAATACCTACTCCTTGATGCTTGTTTAATGATGACAAACACTTTCATTTCACTATTTGAGACCATCCTCACATTGGGAACATCCCTGAAAGAGTTAATACATTGATTTCAATTTATACTCAGTCGTGAATGACTAACATCAGAGCACATTTTAATAGAGATCCAAGGAAAAGACACAAAGTATTTGTATTTATGATTGGGTTCTGGTACCTGTAAGGTCAACATGTGGAAATGACAGAGAATACATCTAGTAAGTTAGCAAGCCAAGTGACATTTGTGCATTGCCATAATCCTGGAGAAAAACACTCAAATAGTATGTACATATTACAGAGAAGGCACCATAACTACTTTCAAGTAAACAGTGTACTGTTGGTGGGAAGGCAGACTGGTGCAGCCACTGTAGAAAACTGTATGGAGGTGCCTCAAAAAATTAAAGATAGAACTACCATTGGATCCAGTAGTTCCACCACTGGTATTTTTCCCCCAAATATGAAAACACTAATTTGAAAAGATATATGCACCTCTGTATTTATTGCAGCATTATTTACAAGAACCAAATTGTGGAAGCAGTGCAAGTGTCTATCCATAGATGAACGGATAAAGAGATGGCTTATATACACAATGGAATATTATTCAGCCATAAAAAAGAATGAAATTTTGCCATTTGCAACAACAATGGATGGAGCTAGAGAGTGTAACGCTAAGTGAAAAGACAAATATGCAATTTCACTCACATAGAGAGTTTAAGAAACACAACAAACAAACAAACAGAAAAAGAGACAAACCAAAAAACAGACTCTGAACTAGAGAGAACAAACTGACCATTACCGGAGGGAGGTGGGGGGATGGGGTAAAGGTGAAGGGGAGCAAGAGTGCACCTATCATGATGAGCACTGAGTGATGTATAGAACTGTTGGGTCATTGTATTGTACACTTGAAACTAATAAAACACTGTGTATTAACAATACTGGGATAAAAATAAAAATGTAAATAAATAAATAAATAAACAAATGAATAGGGCTCCCCTCAAAAAAACAAAAACAGTGTGGTCTCTAGCATCCATCAAAAAGAAAAACTAACAAAAACTGACCTGACAACTTATTTAAATTCATTTTTGAAATGCACTGTGTACTTCTAAGTACAGTGAAAATCTTCCCATACTGAACCAGAGCTTGAGATTTAGAACTTAAAATCTTATTTTTAATCTTTCCATTTAATCTTTATTGTTGAACAGCGTATGTATGACATGCAAATTTGCTCTCTTCCTGTGGGAAATGAAAATCGGTAAGCTTATTTTTAGTTTTACTTGAGAATTCTGGGTGCCGTCCGGCCCCTGGGCTGTTGTTGTAAATAGGAAATCTTACAGTACAACACTGAAGTCCTAGCAGGTAGCCGGGTTGAAATAAATGTCTACTCATTACATTAAATACTGTGAAAAGGAACTTTTTGATTAAGCCCCCAACAGCACCTTATTTTGCTATGACTCTTTCCCCCAAAGTGGAACACAAATGAAAACAAACAGTAATAAATAAAAACATGGTTCAGGTTATTTGAGGATTCATTCAATTGGGTCTCAGTTAATTGCAGTTTTGCTGCTTTTCCTCACAACGCCATTTCCCTTACCATAACTCTGTAGACTACCAGAATGGACTATTTCATGCACAATTTATTGCAGAGACAGGCAGTATTTATCAGTTCCTTCATGGCGAAGAAGAATCATCGGCTTGAAGGCCATCATTCACGTCGTTGTCCTCGGAGTGGGGAAGAGCTGAATAATAAAAAAGAAAAGAAAAGATCCCCCACCAACACTGGATCTGTGATAACTTCATTAATTTGAGAATTAGGAGACTTTTCAAAATGGGGGCAGGTGGGATACCCAACCTTTTAGCAGAATATCCTAGATAAGATAGAGTCTAAGCCTTGGCTCATCCATCATTGTTTAGAATTAGCTTTCATGAACTTGACCTTAACCATCACTCTTTTTGTCAAGCCCGGGTGTCAACACAAAAGAAATTGGTTCATGGATGAGAGTGCTGAGTGTGCATCTGATCACACTCCTTTCAGGCACTTACCTTCTCACAGTAAGGGATCAATTAAAACCAAATGGAGCAGATTTCTCTGGATATCTGGGTCGTCGATGTGGAATGCTATGGTTTGGGCAAAGAAGCATTTAACTAGAGAAGAGAGAAAGAAGCTCCTGGCCCGAGCACAAACAGGCCAGGCATGTATGTCATAAGCTGCGGGATGTAAACACATTCAGCACTGGACACAAAAGGACAAGGACACAAGAGACCGTCTGTCATGTCATTACCTGACTATCTAGCTGTATTATTTATAAACCAACTTGCGGCAGATGTTGTCTTTTTTAACACAAATCTTCCTTCTAGGGCATTATGCATGAGGCCTAATTGTAAATGCCTATATTGTTTCTTTCCCCCGCTGATTTATTGTTCTATAGACATCTACATGGGAACGCAGTGTGGAACTGTGCTGTTTTCTCTATTAATTATTTTCACTCTTTGATTACTAATTTCAGAAGACAAACTTTTCACTGTTGACCTCCTCGGGAGTGGATTGTTTTACAACGAGACTGTATTAGGAAAATGAGTCCCCAGTGAAAGCAGAAGGGCATGAAAACCTTGTGTCTTATTTACATTAACCCAAACACAAGTTTCCCAGTCATTTCCCTCTTAAATCTTTATCCACTCATACAAGGAAAAATCAGAGGTCCGCAAACAATGATTCCACTGGAATTATTGTGCAATATTAATGCTATTACATTAAAATCAGTCTTCCTGAGCCCCACCCTCTAACTCCCACCCCCTCAAAAAAAATCATTACTGTTAGAAACTAAGGCAGTATATCTCAGCACCGAGGACTCAAAACCACAAGCCATCACATGGGGCACATAGTAGGTGCTCAGAGATTATGAGTGTCCTTCAAATTTAGAATTTAACATGATTTCCAAAGTAAGCTTTCAAGATAGAATGAGTTACAATTTGGAGGAGAGGTAAGAATTCTTTTCCTGAGAAAATCTTGCAAGCTTTTGTTATGCTGTGGGACTTGGTGGATTCCTTTGCCCAAATGCTGACCTGTGTGTGTGTGATTTTCCACCCGCCTGCCCCCACCACCTCCAGGAAAGAATCAGAATTCCCGGGGAGCACTCAGGGAGACTGGCCCTGCCTCTCACTCTGGCTCATCTCCACTCCCTCCCTCTCACCTCTGCAATAAGAGGCTGCACACCCTATAAAAAGAGGACTGACATGCAGAAGCCAGTGACCGCAGGCACAGTTGTCCTGAGCGCTGCTGGGGAGGTAAGGATGGACATGATGGGGAAATATTTGGTGCTTTGGCTACTGGGCTCTGCCTGGGCCCCACACGTTCCTTGGGAGTCCCTGCTGAACTTGGCAGAAGCATGTGAACTTGGACTTTGGAAGGTCAGGACAGACATCCATCTCAAGTCTCTATCTTGTACAGCAAATCCTTCTACCCCAGGTCAGTTAAATGACCATCTGGCTTCTTTGGGGATGCCCCCAGAATGGCAAACACATTCCCTCTTGAATTAGTTGCTCATTCTGTTTTATGAGAGATGGAATAGTTAGGGAGTCCTTAGTTGTACCGAGGCTCTGTCCAGAGGAGGCTTGGTAACTTTCAGCATTCTATTCCTATTAGCTTTCTGGAGCCACACTGAGGAAGCTTAACCACTATTCCATGCATCAGATCTCTAGAATTATTTGATGAAAGCCTGCAGGGCGATAGGGCCAGATTTCATCCTGGAACACAGCAGAGAGAGTCACTTTGTGCCCACCGTGCTTTGTTCCTCTCCACTTTGTCAAGCATAGTCAGAGGTCCTCCTATTTTGGGGGAGAGCGAGCAGCTGAGCCTGGTTGGCGCAGGCAGAGCCGTCTACTCTCTGGAGAGAGAAGGAAGGAGCAGGTAGGACATATGGAACTCAACTTCCTTAAGGAGCTCAAGTGCTGCATCATCCTGGTGCTTGGTTTTCTCCAAACCGATGTTCTTTATTTTACTCCAGTGAAGTAATTTCATTTTAGGCACTAACAAACTGGCCTTGTAGACCTACTTTGGTTCTCAGGGACAACCACACGCTTATGAAGGTGAAAGGCTTTTTGTGTGGAGAAGACCTGGTGGCCTCACTCCCTTCATGTCAAACTTCCTACCTGCCCTTCGGAGTGGGACTGTAGAAATGAAAAATACTGACTCTCAGGACCACAACACTGAAAGACAGCCATTGTCATTATAATCATGGTTGACATATCACTAAAAGGCCTGTTTTATGATCAAATGTACCCATTGCCCCACATGTTTTGGGTTCCACCTTCCAAACCGTGAAACCGTTTTGTGGTAAGAATAAAGGAGTGTGATTCCCCTGCCATCGAGTTGGTGTGATGGCGTCTTCCTTCTCTCCCACCTTCATGCAATCATCCATCCAGTATCTCTTCTTTGTCATTTGTGTGAAGCCATGCCAAAAACATATCCTTCTGCCACCTTAGTGCAGCCTCAGTGAAATGTTTATTGAGAAAATCTTGGTTGTTACTGTCTTATTGGAGCCCAGGAGTGGATAGGCTCTCCAAGGAGGCCCTGAATTTCCAACTACTTTTCTGGGGATAGAATGCTTGCTTCTTCTCACCACACGATTTTTAAAACTGCTTCTTCAGAAGTAATGATCAATTCACAGGAAGTTGTAATGAGGATACAGAAAGATCCTATGGACCCCTCCCTGAGTTTCCCCCATCGGTAACACCTTCCATGACTATCGTCTAACACCAAAAGCCAGAAACTGACATTTGTAGAACCTGCAGACCTTATTTAAAATTTCAGCAGCTCTGCATGTACTCATTTGTGTCACCACACCATTTCTGAGTGTCTGGCATTCGGTACACAGCAGATGACTACCATCCTGCATCTTAGAAGAGCTTACTTAAAACTTAGAGCTGAGGGGCGCCTGGGTGGCTCAGTCGTTAAGCGTCTGCCTTCGGCCCAGGTCATGATCCCAGGGTCCTGGGATCAAGCCCCGCATCGGGCTCTCTGCTCGGCAGGGGGCCTGCTTCTCCCGCTACCATTCCCTCTGCTTGTGTTCCCCCTCTTGCTGTGTTTCTCTCTGTCAAATAAATAAAATCTTTAAAAAAAAAAAAAAAACTTAGAGCTGAGCACCTTTCTCCCAGGGGCCCTTTCACTGAAGCTTCCTAAATGGGCTAGCTTCCTCAAGTTCTCAGACTCAGTGTGTTCTCTCTCTCCCCACCATCTCTTGGGCTCGTCTCCAAGAACTGGACAGACAATGCACCGACTGGTGTGGGGCCGTGATGACAAGAGGGAAGAGGATCGAGGAATTGCTACTGATGATTAACACCTGTGATTGGATCCAGTGGAAGGGGTGGGCATGGGGTGGGGTGGGGTCATGGTAAACAGCAGACTTCAAGCCAAAGGATGAGGAGAACCTGGTCCCTAACCAGGAGAGCAAGACAGGAACTCAAGGGTAGATGAGAGCCGATCTGTGACTAACACATGCTCAGTATTTCTCAGCAAGTTTCCATGTGCTGGGAGCTGGGGCAGAGACCTGCTTCCCGCACGCACAGGCAACCCACACCTCACTTCCCAGCACTTTGAGTTTCAGCTCTCTGCTTGCCAAGTTCCCAGGATCAGGAGGACCTCAGGAAGATCCAGGCACTGGGGAGGAAAGGCAGAGAGATGGGAGGCTTCCCAGCCAAAACCTACTTCAATTGATCAGCCGGTCTCTGAATAGCAGCTTTTGACATCTCAGTGGGTTGTGAGGGAGGTGTGGTCATCACAAATGAAACAGACCACAGGGTGTGGAGGAGACCTCTGCAGGGCCCCTAATCAATTACTAAAAACACAGAGAGGGTCCAAGAAAATGAGTGAAGGAGACAGATACATGCTGACACTCAGTGGTATGGCTGGGCACCAAAGGAGAAGTTGGGGGATTTTTAACTTCACAGAGGAAGAGGTGATTGTTTTCTTTCATCAGACGGTGCCCTCAGAAAACAAAACAGAAACCAGAAGAGAAACATTGCCTATGGAAAAAAAAAATACATATGGGGCTGAAAAGGATGAAATAGGAGGAATGGAATTCTGCTTTTATGAAATAATTTAAATAGTCTTGAATGCCCAGAGGGCCCAGGCACTATATTATGTGTTACAGAGAGGTTGGCATCTCCCAAAGGGGATATGAAATGGGAGATGAATATTATTAATCATCCCTATTTGCTACATGTTAGGAAACCAAGGTAAAGTGAAAATGAGTGATTTTACCTCCTGACTCACATGCTGTGGCAGCCACAGAGCTGGGATTGACAGGCAAAAGCTTGATGCCCTGCAAAACAGACTGGTGGAGCGCTGGCTGCTGAATATAGCAATGGCCGGGACCCCCAACGTGCCGTCATGGCGGAGGCTTGCCGTATTCTACCCAAGGAACCCTGTGGCTATGGCCAGGGACTCCCCTCTTGGGTCACATCCACAGGCAGTTTACCTGCTTGGCCTAGGCTGCTTCCAGTTCACTCGAAGCAACCCCAAAGGATTGAGCCGGAGTTGAAACCTGATGGGTCAAACCAAGCTTGCGAAGAATAGACCAGAATAGCAGATTCATTTGGGTCCCTTCTATATCCCTGGGACCTGGACCAATGCCTGGGACTGAATCCATATTTGGGGGATCACACCGACTGCTTTCTCAGGGCTGGGAAGGGAGAGGCACCCCGGAACAGAGAGATGCCTAAGGCAGCCATTCCCAAAGTGGTCCTGTGAGGTATGAATAGGGGTTCTGAAGGGTGAGGAGTAGGAAGTCCTCGGACCAAATAAATAGGGGAACTGCTACGTTTAACTTTATGTTGGAAAGATTTCCTATTGCCTTTAACAAGTGAATACGGTTTGTGAATTTCCAAGAGGAGGTTAAATTCGCATCATTTCTCAGGTATAATTGATGGTGAAAACTCTTTCCCCTTCTGCACATGCCTGCAGAGTATATATTACTACGGGCATTTGTTCCTTGGGAAAACTGTCTTCAGACGGATTGTAATCTCTTGTCCAAGCTCTTCAAAGCGATGACTTGGTCTCCCATGCTCATTGGTCTTGGTGATGATTGGGAGCCTGAAAACTATGGCTGCCAGGTATTGTACCTGGATGCATTTTGCCAGCTCTGGAGCTTACTTATGTGCCTCCTTGGTACCTCACTGGCCTCTAGCGGGAGGATGCAGCTGTCGGATCCCTCCGGGGGACAGCCTGAGACATAGTGGCAGAAGTCTCATCTCCAACACGGAGTCAGTTCTAACCTAAAGCATGAGCTTACAACCTGATATCTAAACCGAGGAGGGTCAGAAACCTTAAAGCCAGTTCTGATCAGTAATTCTGACCCAGGAGCACAGAGTCTAAACCCTTCCACCATCATAGATGCCGAGATGAATAACAAAGAAAACTGCTGTCTCAAGCCCTTCCCCAGAACGTGCCTTCATAAGACAGAGCCCAGAATCCTCACCGTGTGATGATCAGAGTCCTCACATGTGAGCCTCTGTGTCACACATGATGGGGGCGTGCTTTGTCTCAGGCAGCGGACTCTACTCTCGCTGCAGTCCGAATAAATCACCGCTGCCCACACGGAAGGGAGCTAATTGTGTTCGGAAATACTCCAGGTATGGCAGTTTGTTTGGTCAAAGATGTGGGCAAGGGTAGGGTAACGTAGGCACCCACTTCCATGAAATACACGTTAGGAATAAGGGGGCCCGTGTTACCTAATTTATAATGGACACCACACACACTCCTCCCTGCGTTCCCTTCCAGGCGAAGAATGTGAGAGAAGCCGTGGCAGTATTTTTCTTTTAGGTATAACAGTCTGTCAGTATCAAATTCTCCCAGTCAGTGGGGAGCAAATAGTGTTGATTTACTGAAAATCTGGGATTATGTCTGCTCTGTGGTGAGTGTAGATTTAAGAGAGGAGAGGTAAGGGGTCTCCAAAAGGTGAAGAAAAACACAAATGAAAGCTAGCAAGGAAAAAAAATAGCTTGACAGTTAAGATACAGTGCAGCCACTGCCGACGTCTTGTGGAAAGAAAAGCCCAGAAATGAACACAAACACACACACACACACACACACACACACACACACGCACACGCAGGACCGCATGCGCACGCCCACGTCAAGCCCTGTGTGCTGGAAGGTTTGCAACCTTTTCCATTAACCCCTTTCTCTTTGGGGCTTACAGATGTGTCAATGAAGGCTTAAATACTGTCATGTTTCACACTGGAGAGAAATTGTGACAACAGACACAAAGTTTGGTTTGAGTTTTTAAGAACTGGCTTTAAAAACAGACTTGCGAGGAGTAAACCGGGAATTCTTCCCTTCAAGGGCCTTCTGACACTTGACCACTTCCCTGGACCTTTTTGTCACCGACATCTCATTACCCTGATCATGTCCCCAGTCTCCCACTCCTTCTTTCCTTTGCCTCAAAACAACTGTCACCCTATGTCATTTTACCCCAGGAATATTCCCCAGCAGTGCCTCAGACTTCCAGCTGCCCCTCCTTCTTGAACTCTCCTTCCTCTCAATCCCATTTGAGATGGAATACGATAATTAAGTGGAATTAAAATGTAGAGAGGGAAAGACCCAACCCTGTGACAGTGCCTAAGAGCTTTTGAGAAGGCATTTTGGCACCTTTTCCTTCTCTGGGCCGGAGCCGCAGGTCAAGCCAGTAAAGGTGGGGTGGGGTAAGGTAGCTGGTGGTGAGGAGCCAAGGTGTCATACCCCCTCGCCTTCTTGACCCCCACCAGCCTCAACAGGTGCTTCAGGTCTTCAGGACGGCTAGAAGGTGAGCAGTGACTATCACCATCATGGGTCCCAACCCTGTCACTGTGGGTCAGCAGTTCTAGAAGAATCCGATGAAAAGGCAGGGGCGAAGATCCCTAGCCGGCAGCGGGAAGGGGCTACACAGGGCATTTGTGAAGGTCCCTGAGAGCTACAGAGGAGCAAGTTGCAGGGGACGGACACCCGCAGTTACCCCATCACTGTGGCCCGGAGACCCGGGGCTGCCAGGTGTCTGAGTTAGGGAAGACAGACGGAGAGGAAGGAGAGAAAGAAGAGGAAAGAGCCGCAGATAATAGTAAAGAAGTACCACCAGTGGGGCGCCTGGGTGGCTCAGCTGGTTAAGAGTCTGACTCTTGGTTAAGGCTCGGGTCATGATCTCAGCGTCATGGGATCGAGCGCTACGTCGGGCTCTATGCTCAGCTTGGAGTCTGCTTGAGATTATCTCCCTCTGTCCCTCTCCCCTCATACTCTCTCTCTCTCTCAAATAAACATATGAATAAATAAATCTTTAAACAAGAGGGAAAAAAAGTGCCACTGGTATTTAGTAATTCTGGAAAAGAAGACAGAGCTCTCCAGCTGTGAAAGAAATGCCAATGTGTCTATTTTTTCAACCGTAAACCCTCCATCTCCGTAGTTGGGATTCCTGTGTGATGTTGCTCGGTGGACTCTCTTCACTTAGGATTCTCCTGTCCGAGGTTAGGACAGAGGCCTCGCGTGAGGATGTGTGGACTCTGCTGCTGGGGCCTGCGAACCAGCTGGGGGATTGGGGTCCCTATGTCCTAGCTTGCCTGTGACAGTCCTGACTTCTGTCTCTTGGCCCCGGGAGATTATTAACAACACCCCCTTCCGCTCTTTAAAGTCCTAATCTGAACCAAAAATGATGTGGCCAGCCTACATGTAGCCAAATGAGGGGCCTCTTCTGCTCGGGCCATCAACCACCCACCTCTGAGGGGAACAAAAACTGTTGGAAAAGAGCTAAGAGAAAAATGAAACTCCAAGGCAAATAATTTCTCCTTGTCAGAGACAAGAGCAGTTAGACCTCAGAAGAGGCCCCATTCCTGTGTGCTCGGCTCTGTTTGAACAGTGTTTCCTTTCCTCCCGTCCATTCTTCCTCTCTCCCTCCCTTCTTTTTTTCTTGTTTCTTTCTCTTTGTCCGTCTGTCTGTCTCTTTCTCTCTCTTTCTTTCTTTTTTGGCACATGCATTCAGGTACTCTCTGGCCCAAGATCCTGGTTGTGATCAGAGTGGTTCACAGAACACCGGACAATGACAGGGCTGATGCGGAGACCCACCCAACGCCCGGGCCCAGCAGGGGGACCCACAAGGAAGAGCCAGTTGGGGGCTCGAGGCAGATCTTTTGAAGATGGAGCCTAAAGGGCTTCTTTCACTTTATTATCAAAACCCAGGAAAAATGCTGAAGACCACGGGAAGAAAACAAACCGCAACTCCTCTCAGATTCTCCTGTCCTTGCTAGGTGCCGCGAAGCCTGCCTTTTTTACATTTCAAAAGAGGCTGCTTTCTCTTTAAAAAGTAGGAGCTCCTTGGTCTGATGCGGCTGCCTTTATCAACCATGAAGTTCCCAGCAAGGTGCTGTTAGTGCCTGATTAAACCTCATACCAGCCATCGTCCCCCATGGTAACCCAGAGGACATCCGCTGAGACCGGAGCGATGATTCAGTTTAATTGCCCTGGCTCTCTGTGATGGCGGCGCTTCTTGTCTCTCAAGGCCTGGAATGGAAATCCATGTGATCAGATGAACTATCCGGGTGTCCTGACAGATCTGAAATATGAATATGGAGATGGCATTGTGCTCTGCAGCGACTTCCGAAACCCCAATGGTAAAATACTGATCTGCCACGGAAACGATTTCAGGACTGTGAGATTCAAGTAAAACTCATTTTCTAATGGAACACTAATTATTAATAAATCAGACCAGAAAAGGGAAAAAAATACATGTGTCTATGTGTGTATACAAGTATGTGTAGGACATACATGGGCTAACCCGTGTGTGAGACGTGCATATGAGGCGTAGATATATGTATAAATATATATGCATATGTATATACGTATAAATATATGGGACTCCTTCTGGACGACATTTCCTTATATG
The DNA here is from genome assembly GCA_028646535.1 of Procyon lotor. NCBI lineage: Eukaryota > Metazoa > Chordata > Mammalia > Carnivora > Procyonidae > Procyon > Procyon lotor. The sequence goes on along the minus strand of CM053616.1, from coordinate 36,588,137 downwards.
TATCTGTCTTTGGGTTCTCGCTTTTGGGGGATTTATAGAATAATAATAACTTGTATTTACAGAGCATCATACTCCAAGGAAATCAAACGTTGAACATACCTGGGTTCTTCCCCATTTTCCACAATGGATGATGCCACGTTCTTCTATTTCTGAGAGAGGAAATGCTGGTGGAGGCCTCGGTGGGCAAGAATCCACCAATCCCTGGTGAATTAGAATCAGCCAACCCCTGAAATCTGCACCACATTGTTGCCCTATCAGAAAGAGGGATGCAAGGAAGAAATCAGACGAGATGCTCTAACAGATCCCAGGCTCACTGGATTCCTCGTACAACTTCTTTTTCTTCTGGAAAGGCCTCAAAGGTAAAGGTGCTGGCCTAGAGAACTGATCGGTCAGTTGACCTATCCAGTCCTGATAGGTCAGGAACACTAGACAGCCATGATTCTTGACTTTCTCCTCCTCAAACTCCCTTTTAGAAATTGCTCCTTCCCCTCCTCCCACCTCAGACGATTTGCTCCAAAAATTATAATCTACCCAACAAAGTAATGGGGTTGGAATAACAGCTTGCGTTCTACTATCCCCAAATCCCCATGATGACAATGACCCCTTTCCCATCCACACAGATTGTCCGTCCTTAACACACAGACTTGCTATATTTCTAGTCGCTAACCGAATCAAAGATATTTTACTGATTTCTTCTGCAGCCTTATTCTGAGTAAATATGTGATTTCCATTAGGCTTTCTGAAATATGTAAAATATATAGACTCCCATTACTACCTTCAGGACCTCTAGGTGTTTGGGGATCCCTTACTGGGAATCACTCTGACGCCCAAAATGAGTTTGAAGATGAAAATTATTGCTAAGGGAAAAAGAACTGTTGGTGTAACAAGATATTTAAAAGCAAAATTTTTTTCCCACCTGGGTTGGTCAGGGCCAAGCAACCGAGAAAGGGATGTTTTCAAAATGAGAGTAACTGCTAAAGCAAAATGTGTAAAACTAAGACATGAAGCAAAAAAAGGGAAGAGTATTAACTTATAAAAGAAGAGGATTTTATTGTAAGCTGTTTCCCCTGAAATGGTATTTCCATTTGGTTGGGCAATTTTCTGGGCTCCCCAAACTTTATTACGTTTTTGGCAATTACCCCAAGGAGACCCAAAGAAAGGCAGGTTATAATTACACAACCGACATGGGTAGCGTGATAGAAATAAAAGAAGCGGCACGAAACTTTTCATTAATTAATGTATTTTTCCTCGGTGCAGTAAGGAAGGAAATGGTACGTTTGTAATCAGGGAGGTCTCCAAGTTTTCCATGCATGTTGCACTCTGTCGAAACTCTGACTTGGTTCCTCCGTTATTCAAGGAGGGCTTCAGACATCGTCATAAATCCTTTTGTATTTATTACTAATCCATTTTAAGAGACTTTCTTTATTCTAAAACTCCAGGATCTGTTTGAAAGCTGCCTGAATTCAAAGCATCATGGAGAAAAGCTGACAGGGAACCCATTCTACGGGCGGTTTGCTAGTGGCTGAGAGCAGGTCACCAACCATGTAGACCAACCCTGTCTACACGGGGCACTGCTGGGGATCCGTTCTGCTGAGGTTTATGGACACCCCACCCCCAACACTGTAAGGACTAGTTTCCTGTAAGACAGACATCGGCACCTAGTTACCCTGTGATAAAGCCAATCACTTTGTTAACAACCTGAAAGGTGGACAGTCAGGAATACTTATTTCCCATTAACTAGTTAATGCAAACAAAGACAGTGAACAGGCACAATTTCGACTCTCATTTATAGTTGCTCTAACCCAAATATAAATGTAGAAGCTCCTACAATGAGTACCTTATAATTTTGGCCCACTGACCCATGATCTGGAATCACATTCGCATTTCCCGGAAAAAGAAACCACTTAAAAATGGCCATTTCTCCTGCAGGGGGTGCAGTGGACACAGGAACTCAAATCCCCTGCCCGGGGAGGAGGCCTTGAGTTGCTGCATGAAAGTAAAGAATGGAAATTTGATGGCTGGGTATTCGGAAAGTATTCCTTACAGTCAAGTCCATGAGGCCAGGGTGGGTGTCTCCCAAGGGGAAGTGGTGGGAACCCCACGAGTAGAGACTATCCTTCTAGGAGGCCTGGCAGGAGTTTCGGAAAATGAACCGTAGGGAACAGTCGTGCCCTGGCAAGGGATGGAGGAGACAAGTTTAAGAGGTCTTTCCAGCTCTAATTTCTAAGAATCTGATTAGACTATAGAGAAAACAAGGAAATTTGAAACCGGGACGGGGGACGGGAGGGGGAGTGTGTGGGGGGAGAAACAAAAACCAGAAGAGAGGATAATGCAATCTAGTGAAGGCACACAGTTAAAAACACAGCAGGAGGGTTCCAACCATGAGCGACCACTGTCCCTGCTGGGCTCCCGGCTGGGCTGCAACCCAAGGGGGTGTCCAGAGGGAACCCAGGGGTGGATGGAAGACCCTTCTGGACTGACTTTGAATGACATGGGGAACTTGGGGGCCCTTTGTCTGAACAAAGTGCTGAAAGAAAGGAAGCTCGTGGTGGAGCAGCAGCCAAGCCTCCTTGGCTGGTGGGGTTTGGTTTTTCCTTTTGGCTCTTCACCAGTGCAATCCCATCTAGACAGTCTCTTTCCTTACGCAGGTGTGCGTGCACCTGAGCTCTGGGCTCCCCTTTACTCCTAAAGGATGTCAGAGGCATCGCGAGGGCACCTGACTTCCCTGATTTTCAGCACACGAGGTCACAGACAATCTGAATATCCAGGGTGCTAGCTCCTTCACTCCCCTGCCTTATGAAACCTGATGGCAGTCAACCCAGATGAAATACTTCAACGGTATCCCAATATGAATCCACAAGGCCCACGTATTTTTGTAAGGGAGTGGGGGTGTGTCAAGAACAGTAGACATTTCCAGAACATGACTTTTTTTTTTAAGATGGTCAAAAGAACTGTGACCTGAATTAAGAGTGAACCAGGTTCCAAAAAGGCAGTTTTCCTGACCACGTACAGACAAAGGAAATAGTTTCCTTACGGAAAGGAATCACTTGAAAGCTTTTAGGCCAGACCCTGCTCTGGCTCAGATTTCCTTTCTTTTAGCCCTTTGATGAACAGCTCATATGGAGATTCAAGCGCCTTGTGCCTGGTTTGAATTTATGCTGTTGCTGACTTTAGTGGAAAACTTTCATAAACTCAGCTCAGGCTTTGTTCCTTTCCTCCACTACCGTCAACCCATTTCTGATAGGTCCTTGGATATTCATCTCGGGTCATCTGTGTCAACAACATGACAGAAAATAAATTTCTCCCCGAGGGACACCATTCTGCTCCATTCTTCTGGAGCTCGGAGCGCTGCCGTTCTCCTGGAGCAGGTGGAGGGAGAGGAGGACGTGAAGGACAACCAGAGTCGGGAAAGCGAGACGGAACAGCACTGATGCTTGTGGACAACGGCCGGAGGTCGCAGATCTCTGTGGCAGAGTTTTTAGTGGAGCAATGCCTTATAGATTTGTCCCAGCACCCAGCAAGAAACATGTTTTCCGTGCAACAAAGCTTTTTTGTAGGAATGAGCTGAGTAGAGGGTACAGTTTAAGAGGAAAGGCTTTGCCTTCAAAACAGGACTCTTCCTTCTGGTCCCTTGAGAATAACATTCTGAATGGATTTCTCCTCCTCTTTGCCGGGCCCTTTCGTGAGAGCTGAGAGGCTGGGATGCCCAGAACATTCTGTTCAGGAACCTGCGCTGCCTTCAGGATTGTATGGTGAAAAACAAGAGCCTTGGAATCCGGCCAGTCTGGATTTGGAGCCCAGCTCCACCACGTCAGTGGGTAACTCTGAGCGAGTAACTTCATTCTTCCTGGTCCTCAGCTTATCTGTGAATATGACAGAGTATCTTCAATTTATGGGTAATCATGAGGATTCAATGAGATTACATTTCTAAAGTTTCCTGTCTTGTCTTCATTCTTTCTCTTTGACCCCACACTCTTGTTGATAACTTTGCGAATTCTCCTGGTCCTACGTAACTAAGACACTTTGTGTGCACTCCAAGAATGGAGGCTCCAAGAATATCCCTAGGGCCTGTGGGCCAAGGAAAACCACACTGTATGTCCCTACTCCCAGCGTGTTTACAAAGACACAATCAGAGCTTAGTGAATCTCAAGGGCAGTTTTGAATTGAAGATAAGAATATCACCAAAGAAAAAAGTCTAAGGAATATGTGTTAAAGCAAGGAAAAGGTTCCTGTTCAGCCTCAAGATGGCAGCATGGAGGGCTGTGACAGGCCTGTCATGGATTTTCTGTCATCATCATTATCCCCACCCCAGCAGTGCTCACCCCCAGATGGCTCATGCGTGATGTTCAGTGCTTGCTCTCTATCACTGGCCATAAGGGCCCTTGGCACAGCACGACCACCCAGATTGGTGGAAGCCACCAGGAGTGACTGATAGAAACACTTCTCTCTTACACAACACTTTCAGAACTTCACAGGCTCATTTGCCATAGATCCTTTAAAATATTTGCTTATAAACAAACCCAAGTACATTTAGGATGAGGTAAATCTGACACATCGCTACCCACACACCTATTTCAATGAAAACATAAGTAATCCAATTTAAAAATAAAACATGGAGGACGTAAGTCCATAGTGGAGTCTTCATTCTTGAAAGTAGGCCATTGGTATAAAATAATGTATCAGATTCCTACGGCTGCTATGACAAATAGCCACAATAGTAGTGGCTTAAGACAATACAAATTTATTTATGCCCTTACAGTTCTGGAGGCCAGAAGTTCAAAATCAGTTTCACTCGTGTCAACCTTGACATCAGGATTGATGCCTTCCAGAGGTTCTGGAGGGAGAATCTGTTTCTTGCCTCTTCTAGCTCCTTGTGGCCCTGGGTGTTCTTTGACTTGCAGCTGTATCACCCCAGATACTGCCTCTGTGGTCACATTGTCTTCTCTTCCATAGTCAAATCTCCTTCTGCCTTCTTTCTTTTTTTTTTTTTTCTGCCTTCTTTCTGCTAAGACGTTTGTGATGTCATTTAAGATCCATCCACATAATCCAGGATAATCCCCTCCTCTTAGGATTCTTATTTCAAACCCAACTGCCAAGTCCCTCTTGCCATATGAGGTAACATTTGTAGGTTCCTGAGATTAAGATGTGGGTATCTTTGGGGGGCCATTACTCAACCTTCCACACATGGTAATCCCCTTTAGTTAACAATTGCCAACAACTGCCTTGTTAAAATGCGTTCTTTGCCCAACTGAATAGAAAAACAACAAATCTTTGGCACCCTAATTTTAAATCTGTAACACAGCTGCAAGACCCGTATGTCACAGGAACATGATTTCCTGCAACTGCCACTGTCTTCACCTTCTCCAGAAAGGAGCTGAGACATGGCTTCTAAAGACATCGACGGTCTAAGACCTTGCTTCCCTCTCTGCCAAATTACCATATGCAAACATCTCAGTCATTTGCCATCTTATCAGAATTGATGAAGTGCTCCAGATCTGGCAAGAAAGCATATGCTTTTTCCAGGCACACAGAAACCTACATATATACCCCCTTAAGGGAGAGAGAGTAGCATTTAAGCCGGGAATAGTTGCCCAGTTGAAAAACAGGAGGTCAAAAGGGGACAGCTATTTAAAAGTCACTCTGATATGACCTGTTCCCCAAACAATTCATCTCAGGGTCACAGCCATTGTTGTTAGGTGGCATAACATTTATTACTATAGTGTCCTGGGCTCCTTGGATTGGTAATGGACACATCTATTCCTCAGAGCACAAGCAAAGTCGATAATGTCCTCTTACCCTAGGCGAGCTGAACTTCAGCTGCCAAGATACTGGTTGACATTAAAACTTTGCAACACCTATCATTGTCTGTCACCTCTTGAGATATACTCTCTTGTGACCAGTTTCTCCCGTCTCCAGCTACGGATGCCATTTTACTCAGTCTCTTTTGTAGACTCGCTTTTGGGTCCCTGACACTGCTTGGCTTGCTGAGTTTGGTCATATGCTCAAAGCTAAATTCACAGACCTCCAGACCTCATAGTGTGATGGGATAGGAAATAATCAGAGGACCTGGACAAAATAAGACTGTCAGAGAAACTGCAAATCAGCAAAAGAATGAGAGCCCCCTTGACCCTGAGCACATCTGCCACGTATTTAATTCCACGTTCTTGCCAAGCCCTGAAAGCCCAGGCCGGGGAGACTTGGGAGCAGCATGGGGTTATACAGTCCAGGAGAGCGAAGAGGTGAAAAGCCTGGCGGGGTGCCACTCCCTCAGTCCACTCTCCCGGAAGGAACCAGGTGCATGGGTGGGGGGGGAGGGGACGCTGTGAGCCACAAGGGTAGTCTTGGACCCAAACAGAAGGGGCTGCGGGAATGTCTGGGTGACCAGTTGCTGGTTGTACTGTATTGATTTTATTTGCTTGTTACTTTGCTGGCTGGCTTGAGACTAGAGGAAGCAAATGAGGTTTTAGCTGCTCTTTGGGGTTCTGATCTTAAGGCTATATTAAGGAGATCCTGACATTTGGGAGGAAGTGAGCCAGTGAGATCCTCAGTGGATCTTCATTTCTACATTCAAAGGTCAAGTTGAAAGTGGGCCAGGTGCAGAAAAGTTTCATTTTGGGAAATGCCATAAGGACCTTTATGATTGAGCTCCACCTCTTGGTCCAGCCTCATTTCCACTCTTCCCCTCCACCCCACTCCTGGCCCAAAACACACTTTGAGCTCTGGGAATTGGGAAGATCTACTTTCAGTTTCTCTTTGCTCTTTCCAACTTTTCAAATTCAAATTCCACTGTCTCTTGGATTCTTTTCTGGATTTCTTAATCTGAAATAGTTTACCCTTTCCATATCTTCTTTAGTATTCCTCATAGAGCTTATTACATGAAGTTGTAGAATAATTAAGTGATTTTTTTTTTTACTAGCATCTGAAGGTAGTCCTGACATTATATGCCCAGCCTGGCACGTGGTCATAATCCCACCAACACTTAATGAGCAGATAGCATTCTTGTGGTGCAGGCATGAGCCGTGACCACTGGGCGCAGTGCCAAGAGTGTGTGATGGAAGCACTAGAAGGAAAATGTATGAAGCTTCAGTTGTTGTTTTGTTGTTGTTATTTGTTTTTTAAAGAAAAGGAGGCTTCACTGATTTTTAAAAATTTTAGTTGCTATGGTATTTTCTCTTGGGGAGGTGAAACCAGGATGCAGGAGGAGCAGCAAGAAAACCACATCTGTTCTGAGCAAAGGAAGCTTGGCCACCTTGGAGATGCCGATAGGAATTCTGCCTACTCCAAGTGCTCCATTCTGACTCCTCCATATTGATATCTACGCCAACCCAGTTAAATCTTTCCTTGGGAAGAACAAAAGAAAGTCAAACGAAGATCAGAAACAATAATGCTCTGAAATATTCCTAAGGGCTTGCCCACATTTCTTACACTGTCATTACTTAGGTTTGGGCATCTGATTGCTTTGGTTAGTGGACTACAGTTGGAAGTGATGTGTCACTTCTGGGCCAGAACATAGAAAAGTAGGCATGGGTTCTCCAAACACTCACTTCCTGGCTTTGGGGATCACAGGTGACTTATGTTGAGATGGCAGAGTAAGGGGACCAAAGCAGCCTGGATCGCTGAGTCACTGCACACCGAGTAGCTGCCTTAGAGAGTTGCCCAAACCCACAGCAGAGTCTGCATGAAGGAAATATAAATGTTCGTTGTCAGGAGCCACTGAACTTGGGGTGGCAAAATGGCCTATCCCAGTCAGAGCAGGCAAGGTGTTCTAGAACACTTTCTTGACTACTTCTGAAGTAGACTGCTACTCAGTGCCAAAAACATTGAAATAACTGTGACACCATCTGTTGACTGTCTCTTGTCCTTCATGGGCATTGGGATGCGCCTTACCCCGAGAGCTCAAGAAGCCTAGCAGAGTGATAGGCTCAGGGTGAATTCAGTGAGTGTGTTGTAGAAAATTCAGAGGGGAAGAGTTGACATACGGGCCATAAACGCATAAGCACCTCCCTTCCACAAATTCCTGAATTAGAGCCTCACAAATCAGTCATCAGATGGTAGGGACGGAGATGATGGAGGGTAGTGGTGGGTCAGATAGTCAACAATTTTGAGTCTCCTATTAGAGGCCTTTCAAAGTCCCCTGCCTTGCACCCCTTTATTTGACTGGTTACATAAGTTCATTACTTAATACTTATTAAATACCTAGTAATTATAAATTCTTTTTTGGTGCAGAGATGTTTCTTTGGCCATACTCCTAGACACATCCATCCCATGTGGATATTGGTTAGCACTCATGGGTCACTATTTACTGATTCAAATGCCAGACCTGCAAACGGGGCAAATGTTCAATACACTTTGAATGAACAAGTTCATTGCATTCCTATCTTACCTCACCTTAGATCTTACAAACACAGAATTCACTAGGCTGAGCTAGAGAAAGCAATTACCTTTTGAGTAAACAACTACCTGCTTGTCTACCTCAGGCTCCATGAGAAATATTCTAGAATTTTTTTCCCCTCTGGAAATAAGGAAGTATCATAGAGACCTAGCAGGGAGAAGGAGTTTGATTTGTAAACAGCCTTAAAATACACAATCCTCTGTCTCTTCTCTTCCTCTCTGTAAGCACCATGAGGCATGTTCTATTAAAAATTTCAGCTCTGTTTCTTATCACCTTTGCCCTCTTCTCCACTCTGACTTTAAATTCAGGAGTTGGTTTCCCTAGTGAATATAGATCCTGATGTCATGTGATCTGGCCTAAAGGGTACTACGACAGAGTGAAACAAAAGGGGATGCTAACCTTGCTTCCTTTCACCCCCCACCCCCCTCCTTGTGCACACCTCCCCACTGGATGCCAGGGCCGTGTGGTGACGGAGACTTGACAGTCTCAGGCACAGCCGACAATTGATATGATTAGGTCCCTGGCAAGGCTGATTCAGGGCTGGACAGGCGACATGGAGCATCTCAAATTTCCGACATTTGAAAGTGACTGGTGAAAAATGTATTTTTTTAAATGGCTTTTAGAGTTTTTATCCTTTCTTAATAAAGAATTAACACTTGCTCACTGTAGAAAAAGTAAAAAAATTTGAAAAATCAAAAAGGGAAAAATCATTTTTCATTCTAACCATATAGATATTGCCACTAACAGGTTGGTTTGAAACCACTCTCTCTTTCTGTGTGTGTGTGTGTGTGTGTGTGTGTGTGTGTATACATGTGTATTCAGATATAACTACGTATCTATAACTATATATATTTAATATTATTTCATAACTTACTATTAATTATTTCAAGAAATCCGAATTTCTCTTCTGGAGGCAACAGTATAAGTAAATACAACACAGTTAGGAAAACATCTTGAAATATTGTTCAAAGAGACCAGTGTGACATAAAAGCCACGGTTGACAAGAGACCTGTAGACTCAGCACATGGCTGAATGGCAGGGACTCAGAGGCTAGAGACGAGTCAGGTTGTAAAAATGGCTGACGGGCATTTGAGACTAGGGAAATCTAACATTTTTGGATTTTTCTTTTGTGTGGACCTGAAATGTAATCCTTCTTGCTATTTCCCCAAATGCTTTCTGAGTGATGCTTTCTGGAAGACATCAGGGAAAGATGTCTGTGCCCCTTCTGGGGTGAAGCGCTGGGATACAAACCCAGAGTAACTCAGAGAAGGACAAGATGACTCATTGACCTACTTCAGCAACAGCATGAGCTTAAAGCCAGAAGAAATGAAGAAAACAGTAAGTTGCTACCTCCTATTTCGTGAATGCCTGGATCTCAGGGGAGAGTGTCTAGAGAGAATAAGAGAAAGGGAGAATGCAGAATGGAGCTGGAGTGGATTCCAAAGGGTGCGACGGTTTGGCCTTCATCTAAATCACAGGCATGTGGTTGTAAGAGGCGGTATCGTGCTATGGGCTGTTACCGTATACTCTATAGATTTTTGCAGCTCACATACTTTAAAGCCGTCCATGAAAACAAATACCCATAAACATCATCATATTAGCATAATGTGATGGAGAGGCTGGCTGGTTATGCTACATATTCCTAATGTTTATCGATACAAGTCCTCTCTTCTTCTAAGTATATGGAAGACTCCACTTCTCACCTCCGGCCGTGGGCATGACCCGGGTCTCACTGTGAGCAGAAGCAACAAGTGCTGCTTCTTGGCTTGAATGAGTGAAAAGATTGGACTATTCTCCAGTTTCCCATGTGAACTTCTTAGCAATCACGAAAGAGGCCTTGTGTCAAGATGATGGTGCCGAAAGATGAGAGTGGTTTGGATTGCTGAGTCATCACATGGAGGAGAGCTGCCCAGTAATATCATCTAGACTTTATGCACGCCAGAAATACATTTTTGTTGGTTAAGCCACTTAAGATGTTTTGAGTTGTTTCTGCAGCTTCAGTCAGCACACCTTGACTAATATATTGGTCACAGAATCCGTTTCCTCCTTTTCCTGGTTACTCAGCTGGATTACCCTTTCCAGCCTTCCTGGCCTTTGTGGCTGAGTTTTTAGCTCGTGGATTATGAGCAGAAGCAATGCATGTTACCTTTGGAATGAGAGAAGTAAGGAGCGGGTGTACCTTCTCTCCTCTCTTTGTCTTTCTGTTGATGATCAGGAAGTCTAGGAGGTGAAGGAGCCCCAGGTTTTAAAGGATGATGGATTCTTTGAGATACTGTATGGTGGAGAGAGGCCTGCCATTCAGAAACACTTGCATGAGACTTTAAGTGGATGAGAATAAATTTCTATCATGTTTGATCTGTTACACATATTTTATGTTGCTTATAACAGCAGCTGGCATTACCTTAATTTTTAAAGCAATTGGTGCTTTGAAGTGGAGTGAGTACATGACCCAAACTTAAAATACAGTCATCTGGCTTAGCGGTGGAATGGAAAATGGCGAAGAATGTAGTAGTCCAGAGGACTGAGTCCCTCATCATGCATTGGTCAGACCTTTGGTAAAATTGTTGCCCACAATAACTTGGGAGGCTGACCGTGCCCATACCAAGGCTCTTGACTCAGGGAAACTGTTGGAAAGAATCAGCATGAGTGATGGCTACTGTTATCTGATTTTAACAAGGTTTTATGAGGAAGAGATAGGCCGATGCAAGAACTGGCTGGTTTCTGAGCAGAGATGAAAGGAAAGGAAAGAGTTTATTTCAGATTTATTGTGAGTGAAGTAAACTTCTGTCATGTAGACTTTTGGGGGTTTTGATTTTTCCAACAGCTATCATTACTTTAATATGGCTATATAGTATTTTATATATGAAAATATCACAACTTGTTAAACTGACCCCTGTTGATGAACGTTTGGGATATTCCAATCGTTTTGCCATTGTGAAAAGTCCTACCTTGAACATACTGGGGCTGTAGCTTTATCTATTTGTCCGATTATTTTCTTAGGATGTATTCATGTAATTGGAAGTGTAGGGTTAAAGAATATGGACATTTAAAATTTCGTATACTTTGCCCAAGTCTCCATAATTAAATTGACACCATTTTGCAATCCCCTCAGGATAGTCTCATCAGAAACTCTATCAGTATTTTTATCTTTAACATAGATGAACCAAAAATATGACGTCGCATTGTTGCTTTAATTATTTTTCTTTTTCTATTAGTGAGGCCTAACACAATTTCGTGTTTACTGCCATTTGCATTTAGTCATTTCCGTGCCTTTCTCTCTTGAGATTTCTGTCTTATTTACAAGGCCTCAGTTTAGTCTGAGACGGTTCTACTTTCTGTCTCTTCTTCTGATACAAATATAAAGAGCATCCCCTTGACTCCCAAACCATCTGGGTTTGGACAATAAATTGTATGGTCACCCTAGATAAAAGCCCCTAGTGAGAAAATATGTTGCCATTTCTACCCCAGATTTTCATTAGTTTTAAGTTCATTAAAATTTTTATGTTGTAAAATTTGTCCATTTTTTTTGCTTTCTGTTTTCCAGCTTCAGTGTCTGCTTTGAAAAATTTTCCCCACCCCAAGTTTACAGAAACAGCCGCCTAAGTTTTCTTGTATTCGTTCTATGGTTTCATTATTAAATGGCAGTGCAACATCTGTCTCCCTCATTGTCTTTGGGTCTTTACTCAAATGTCACTTTTCCCATTTAGATTGTGTCCCATGCCCACCTCTTGGGGAGAGTTGGGGACACCAACTCTCATCTTGGCTTTATTTTCCTCCACAGCCCTTGTCACCATGTAACATACCACATATTTCACTTCTTTGATCGTCTTACTGTCTCTTTCTCCACCATTAGAATGTAAGTTCTATGGTGGTGGGAATTCTTCTCTTTTTGTTAACTGTTATCTCCAGGAGCTAGAACAAGATTTGGCATATAATAAATGTTCAACAAATACATTCTTGTTGAATGAATGAAATAAAATCTTCAAATCATCTGAAATGTATTTTGTTGTAAGTAAAAAAGTGCTCAGCTTACTTTAATCCATCTTTTCCCTTATTGAATTAAAATTTCCTTTAGTGTATACAGACTCTGTATATCAGTGCTGTGTATTCTGTTCTGTTAATCAGTCTTTATTCCTTCACCAACATCACATTGTGTGTGTGTGTGTGTGTGTGTGTGTGTGTGTGTACATATATAGCACTTATGTATGTATATATAATAGCATTAATTTATTTCACAATGTCTTCTGGGACAAATTCTTCAATAAGCTTTTTTACTATTTAGTTTTTCCTATCTTTATTCCCAAATATTTACTGTTATAAATAAAACTTAGAAGAATTTATCATGCTCCCGTAGATACCCTACTGGGGACTGTGATTGGGATAGTGTTCAAGTTATACTTTGATATAAGGAAATTTTACATCTCTGTAATGTTGAGATCTCTTGCCTATGAGAAGGTATGAATCTCCAATTTTCAAGTTTCTTTGTATTAGTTATGCTAACACTAGCTGCTGGAACAGACATCTAAAGGCAGTGGCTTAATACCAAAAGTCCAATCAGGGACTCACAGGGACGCATTCTATTTGTAAGGTAGTTCAGGGATGAAGGCTTCTTTTTAATTTTTTTGCCCTGTCTTTCTCCTCTCATTCCAAGTCCTTTGCCAGCAAAGGGAAAAACAAAGGACATACCTGTTTCTCAACCACTTTGGCCCAAAATAATGTATTATTTCTACATTAGGTCCTTACCGATGTTCGAAAGAAATTAAAGGGAAAAAAAATCAAAGGAGTAAGAACTGGAAAAGAAAAAATAAAGTGTATATTATTTTTATGTGATAGGATCTTCTATTAAAAAAAGAATCCATAGACTTAACAAGTATAGGTTGCCTAAGTTGAGATCAATTTTTAAGATAGCATTTTTCTATACCATTAAAAACCAAATATAAAATATAGCAAAAATAATCTTTCATAATAACGACTATTGCAGACAGTCTAGAAAATTATCTGTTAACACCTAATCAGATATGTATATGTACATATCCTATGAGACAGCAATCTCACTGCTGGGATATATCTCAAAGAACTTTTCAAAGTTTTGCTTTTCTTGTTTTTGCTTTACTGTAGTGGCTAGGATCTCAACATAAAGTTAAATAGAAGTGGTGAGAACACATATTTTGCTGCATTCCTAATATTAGTGGAAAATATTTTATCTTCTTCATTAAATACATTGTCTATAGGTGTTCAGAATTGCTCATGATCAGTTCAGAATTTCCCTTCTATTTTTAATTTGCCACAGTTTCTATCATGAACAGGCATTGAATTTTGTCAAATTTTGTTTTGCATTTATTGAGAAAGGCAGATATCTATTTTTTTAATTTGTTTAAGGTGGTGACTAATTTTCAAATATTAAACCATCTTTGCATTCCTAGGATAAACTTTACTTTGTTGACAATCTTTGAATGTATTGTTGGATTCAATCTGATACTATTTTGTTGAGGATTTTTACATATATACTTATGAGAAAATTTTGCTTGTAAATTTTTTATTATTGTAATATCTTTGTTTAGTTTTTATATTAAAGTAATACTGATATAAAAACGAGTCAGAAATTTTTTTATAAAATTGGCAGTACTTACTTCTTAAATGTTTAGTAAAATTCCCCAATGACGTTATCTGGGCCTGAAGTTTTCCTTCGAGGAAGACTTTTAATTAAAGATTCAAATTCCTTGATAAGTAGGGGTTATTCAAATTTTCTATTTCTTCTTACATCAATTTTGGTACAATACTTATCTTTTGGAGATTGTTAAATTTATCTAAGTTGCCTAACTTGTTGGCATAAAATTGTTCATAACATTCTTTAATTATTATTTTTATGTCTTCAGGATCTGTGGTAATAATATCCCTTTCACATTATCAATATTGATCCTTTGTGTTTTCTTCATTTTTTTCTTTATCAGTTTAAAAGAGGTTAATCAATGTTATTGATGTTGCCAACAAATTAGCTTTTTAATTCATTGATTTTTTTTTATTGTTTATCCTTTTTCTAGTTCATTGCTTTCTGCTTTTTATCCTCTACTTCCTTGTATTTACCTTGGAATTAATTTCCTCTTCTTTTCCTAGATTCTTAAGATGAGAGCCTAGGTTAATGGTTTCAAATATTCCTTTTTTTCTAATATAAAAATTTTAACTCTAAATTTCTTCCCCTGTAAGCCCTGTTTATCTATATTGCCTAAATTATGATGTGCTTTGTCACCATTCTGTTAAAAATATTTTCTAAATTCCCTTGTGATTTCGACTTGGTTACAAATTCTTTAGAAATGTGTTATGTAATTTCCAAATATTTGGGTAATTTCTAGATATCTCTTTCTTATTTTCTTTTCCTTAATTCCATTCTAGTCAGAGAATATGGTATGTATGAGTTCAATCCTCAGATTTGTTAGAACTTGTTAATTTCTCAGACTATGATCTGCATTAGTGAATGTTCTATGTACATTTAGAAGAAATATATATTCTGCTGTTGGGTGCAGTGTTCTGTAAATACTAATTACATCAGGTTGGTTAATAACATTTTTTAGGTCTTTTCAATTTTCACTGATTTTCTGTCTATTCTATCAAGAACTGAAATGATTGATGCAATCAAATATAACTATAAATTTGTTTATTTTTGCCTTTCATTTCTATCAGTTTTTACTTTATGTATTTGGAGGCTTGGCTATTTGGTACATACACATTTAAGATTGTTATATCTTCTTGTTGAATTGACTCTTCTATCACTGTGAGATATCCCTCTTTCTTATAACATTCATTCTTATGAAGTCTACTTTGTCAGATATTAGTATAGCCAGTTCAGCTTTCTCCTAATTGGTGTTTTCATTGTATGTCATTTTCCATCCCTTTACTTTTATGTTATTCATGGCTTTATATTTAAGATCTGTTTTTCATACAACTTAAAGCTTGGACTTCCCTTTTTGCTTAAGTGATATATTGACTTTTAATTGGAGTGTTTAGCTCATTTACATTTATGAAATAATCAGTATATGGTTTTCTATTTGGTCATTGGTGCATTGCTCCTTTCCTTTCCTAGTGTTCCTGCCTTCTTTGGACTAATTGATTTTTTATTTTTTCATGTTTGAGCTAGGCTTTCTAATCTGCATCTTTAAGTTCTCATATTCTATCTTTAAATAATATTATATTTTCTGATGGCTGAGTAATATTTCATTGTATATATGTACCACATCTTCTTTAACCATTCATCTGTTGAAAAGCATCTCAGCTTCTTGTATAGTTCAGCTATTGTGGACATTGCTGCTATGAACATTGGGGTGCACGGCCCCTTATTTTCACTACATCTTTATCTTTGGGGTAAATACCTAGTAGTGCAATCACTGGATAAAAGGGTAGCTCGATTTTTAACGTCATGGTGAACCTCTGTACTATATGCTGACTAGTGGAACATAATAAAAATAAATAAATAATAATAATATATTATTATTATATAATATCCTTATATCATTATTATATCATAATATAATATACAATGCTATCATAATATAATAATATCATTATTATATAATAATCAATAATATATTAATATGTCATATAATATATTATATATTATATTATAACATCATAATAATGATATTATTAATATAATATCATTATATTATCATTATTATATTATATAATATATAATATTTTATATTAATTTTATAGATGATACTAATATATAATATTATATATCATATGATATATATTATATTTATTATGTATTATATATTATATAAATATATAAATTTTTAAAAATTTTAAAATTATAACAATATTATAGAATATATAATATATTATGTATAATAATTATGATAATATAATGATATTATTATTATATTTTTAGGTTTGCTTTTATTTTCTTCTTCCCATCCTTTTGCCATTTTTTCATATACTTTACTTCCCTATATGTTATAAACTTTACAATTCATTGGGATTATTATTTTTTATTTGAGAAGTCAGTTATCTTTTGAAGAAAGTTAAAAAAAGAAAAAAGTATTTTATATTTTCCACTTAGAGATTATCTCTTCATTTCTTTATTCCCTAATATAGATCCAAATTTCTATTTGGTATCTTATTTTAGCATAAAGAAATTTCTTTGGCATTTCTCATAGCATAGAGCAGAGCTCCAATGAATAATTCTCTCAGTTTGTAATTATCTAAAAATGTATTTATTTCAACTTCATTTTCAAATAGTTGTGCTAGATAAAGAATTCAAGGTTGATGAAATTTTTCTTTAGCCCTTAAAATATGTCATTTCACTGTCATCTATTTGCACTATTTTTAACCAAAATTTGTGGTGTTTCTTATGTGTGTTCCTGTCTATGTACGTATCTTTTTTCTTTTGTATATTTTTCAAATATTTTGAAACTTTTTTATATTTTTCAAATACTTTGAAACTTTTCTTTCATTACTGGGTGTTCAGAAATTTGTTTGTGATGTATCTTTACGCAGTCTTTTACTAGTATATTATGTCACTTAATAACATCCCACAGGTCACTGAGGCTCTAGCTAAGTCTTTTAGTCTTTTTTCTCTGTGTTTCATTTTTTATAGTTTCCTTTGCTATGCTTTCAACTTCACTGATCTGTGATTACGTAGTGTCTATAAATTTTATCCAGTGAAATTTTTTTTTCACATGTGGTACTTTTTAATCTCTAGAATTTTTATTTTTTTCTCGTATGTTCCATTTCTTTCTTCTTCATATAATGCTTTTTTTTAAAAAAAAAAGCATATTTAAGACTGTGGTTTTAAAGTCTGCTCTTAATAATTCCATCAACTCAGCTATTTCTAGATTTATTCCTGTAATTGACTTTTTTCTCCTTCTTATCACATGAAGCAGGTCACAATTTCCTGCTTCATGTCATATCTTATAATTGGAAGACACTTCATTAATATTGTTGAGTTGTTGAGAATTTGTTTTATTTTAAAGAGGATTTAAATTTTGTAGGAGAATTGGTTAAATTACTAGAGTTAATCATTTTGAGATTTGTTTTTAAGTTTTAGGAGTGCAAGTCTACAAGAGCTTTTATGATTTGTTTTATTTTTTCTTCTTTAGCTTTTACTATATATTTTATTTATTCTCTTTATTCATGGTTTTATTGTGAAAAATTTTAAATGCATAGGAAAGTTGGGAGAATAGTACAGTGAGTGACCATATAGTCATGACTCACTATACCAATTATTACAATGTTGCCATGTTTGATTAATCTATCTGTAATAGTCTATATTTAACTTGTTATCTTTATTTAGTATGTGGATATTTTGCATTTAATTTTTAATTGTTACTTTTAGGTCTTATTATACTTGCTCAAACCTATCACAATCTGCCATATCTTTTCATCTATTTCCTGAGAAAAATGAAAAAAAAAAAAGCATACATTTACATACTTGCACATTTTTTTTACAACTCATCTCCTTCACTTCCTAATGTCTGTGCCTGCATGTGTGTATGTGTTTTGCTTGCTGGGAATTTTTTGCCCATATATATTACATTTAAAATTATTATTTTACGCCACATACAGATATCTCTACATAAATAGAGATATTCCATCACAAACTTAACATCCAATTTTTGTTTTGTAATCACAAAAATTACATTTACTGAAACTTAGACTGGATTTTAATCTTTTTAAAAAGATTCATTTGAGAAAGAGAGGGAGTGAGGGGGGCAGAAGGAGAGGGAGAGAGAGAATCTTAAGCAGACTCCCCACTGAGCATGGAGCTCAACACAGGGCCTAATCTCACGACCCTGAGATCATGACCTGAGCTGAAATCAAGAGTCAGCTGCTTAGCCATCTGGGTCACCCAGTCACCCCAAACTTAGACCAATTTTTAAAACAAGGTCTGTAATCTATGGATTCCAAAGGAGGCCATGTTCTGAATAACCTAAAATACTACTTATTTTTCTAGATATATGTAGTATGTACAAGGATGGGGGTCCCTCACATTTCTGTTTGTTCATCTACTACAAGATGAGTAGAAACTCTGACTCTTCTGATATCTGGGACCCAGGCATCTCATTTGGTCTTTCAGATATTTTCTCAGCTCAGTAACTGTTGTTTGCTGCCACTGATCTAGGGTTGAGATGTTGTTTCATAGGAGATTATCTCAAATCTTTCATCTCTATTAACCTCGACTCCCGATTCTCTCAAGCTTGAGAAAACAACGTGGAGCCTGTGAACACTGAGGCATTCTGCCAGCTTGGAGCACACCGCTCGTCCACAGGAAGGGAATGGGCTCCAGGTAATGTGGTCCCAGCTTTTCTGTGGCCCACTCACATCTCTGTTCCCACCTCCCTAAGGTGAGAAACACTATCAGGAGCTGACAGAATTGTTGCAACCCACTTCCCTTAATTCTCTGCCATTCTCACAGGTACAGGAATTATACATCAACTCCTGGAATCCTCTTTTAATTTGGTATGAAATTTTCTTTAAATTGTAGTATATCTGGCAAGTATCTCTTAAATCTTAGCAAATACTTACATTTTAGAGGCAAATGGATGTGATTAAGAGGGATTAATCAGAAAGACTGGAAAGTGAGATCAGAGAAGACAAGCAAAGCAACTATTTTAAGAAGGATAGTGTGGTTATTAATATTAAATGCTGCAGAGACAGCATATGGAATGAGAGCTAAGAGGAGTCCATAGGGTTTATACAACAGGGAGGCCGTTGGTGTAGGTGAAAGAGAGGAGCCAGTTTCAGTGAAATATCCGGGGCAAGAAAGAGAGGGTGGGAGGTTATTAAATATACAAAAAATGTGACATAAATGTGAGCATAAAATGTGACAGGAGAGGTGGCCAGTGATCTCTCTGGTCATCAATCCCTTTTCATTAAAAGAAGCTGGACTAGAATCTCCAAGATGCTTTCTGGTGTGAGGAAATGCCAAGCTGAAGTAAGGGTTCGCTTTTCTTGACACAAACTACCCAAGAACTTCCCGATCAAATCTTTGGAAAGAACACCAACTATGAAGTTGGTTTTTTTTTTTTTAATTTTAATTTTTTTATTATGTTCAGTTAGCCAGCATATAGTACATCCTAAGTTTTTGTTGTAGTGTTCAACGATTCATTACTTCTGTATAACACCCAGTGTTCATCACAACACATGAAGTATTTTTTCAAAAACAAATCAAAATGGACTCTAATCAATTTATTTATAAAGATTTTATTTATTTATTTGAGAGAAAGAGAGAGAACAAGAGCATGCGCACAGTGAGGAGGGGCAGAGGGAGTGGGAAAGTAGACTCCCCACTGAGCAGGGAGCCCAAAGTGGGGCTCAATCCCAGGACCCTGAGATCATGAGCTGAGCCAAAGCAGATGCTTAACTGACTGAGCCACCCATGCACCTCTCTAATCAAGCTTTAGGTCTAACTTTCAGTGCACAGGAAATATGGGGGAGAGAGGAACAAGCTTAAGATGCCAGCAAGGAAATAATAAGTCAAGCCCAGAATGTTGGATGTTTTACAGGGCAGGAAGTCAATAGCACTAAAATAAGTAATAAAAACTAAAATTAAAATCTGAAAGAAGGATAGAAAGAAAGAATTAAAGGAAGGAAGGGAGGGAGGATGGGAGGAAGGTAGGGAGGAAAGAAGGAAGGAAGGAGGGAGGGAAGGAAGGAAGGAAAAGAAAAAAGAGAAAGAGAGAAAGAAGCGGGGAGATGTAGCTGACTCTTACCCCCCCCCATCTGAGTTCCCAGCAGCCACAGCGGACCAGTCCCATTCGTGTTGGCAGCGTCCACGTGGTATCCCAGGAGCTGACCTAGCCCGTAGGGAGGGCAGCACAGAAGTGATCAACGAGGAGCAAGGTCAGGGGATAAGGGCCCACACTTTCTCCACTTTGCAGACAACTCTCAGTGCATGACCCACAGCTCCTCAGAGT
Organism: Procyon lotor; assembly: GCA_028646535.1. NCBI lineage: Eukaryota > Metazoa > Chordata > Mammalia > Carnivora > Procyonidae > Procyon > Procyon lotor. The sequence goes on along the minus strand of CM053616.1, from coordinate 36,567,833 downwards.
ATCCCGTCCAGAATTAAGCCCCAGTTGACCACACTGATAATCTGCCCATCAGTGCATCTTTTCTTGGCCTTTCCTGTCTCGTTTTTCTTGTTCTTTCATTTTTGCTTCTTTGCATTACTTCTCAAATACAGTAACTGCGCCCAAAGTCTGCTTTAGGAGAAACCCCGAAAAAGGCAACAGGACTCTTTGAAAATAAAGAGACTTGGGAGGGAAAACACTCAAATGCCTCATGTGGGCATCAGTTAGATCCAGGTTTGAACAAACGAAGTATAAAATGATATATTTGAGGTAATCCAGGAGATTTGAATGCAGACTTCGCGTCTAATGATACTAAGGCATTTGTGTTTTGTTGATTGCAATAATACTATTATATTTGTAAGAAAATGGCTTTATTTGGAGATGCATAATGGTAAAATCCCTTATGTATAAGGATCAGAAATCATTTTACATAATATTAGATTTTTTTAAGTACTTCAAGGAAACAAAGGAAAAAGAAAATAGGTTAAATGAAGAAAGGGGAGCAAAATGTTAATTATTGAAGCTGAGTGATAAGTGCACGAGGGTTCACCATGCTACTCTAGTATATTCCTTATTTTGTGTGTTTCCAAAATCTTTCATAATCAAAAGTTTAGTCCTTCTTTTGGAAGAGAAAAATTTAAATTCTCAGAAAATACTGACTTCCACAGGAGGTAAAAATCCTCAAGGCCAGATGAGTTTCTGAGATCTAAGTACAGAGAAGACTTTCACACAACTCTTTCACACAAGACAAAAAAACAAAGGGCCCTCCTATCTTTCTGCAAAACGACATCCACTAATTACTCAACTTCTGTATTCTCCGCCTGCGCCCTTGCCAAGTGCCACATGGGTCTCTCTGAAGTATCAGAAACCAAACAAACGCTCCTGAAATCAGCATAATCCATGCAAGAGGCCAGCCACCCGGCCCTCATGTGACCAGCAGCCTGAGCACCAGAGCGGGTTTTCAAATGTTCTGGCCAAGAACAGTTCCAAGGGCAGAGCCCTGGCACGCCATGCAGCTCACGTAAAGAAAATTCCATACATTTTCCATGGGCTGATTCAAGACACCCACAGACATAGACCCAGCTATTGCTGAATCAATTCTCAAGACAGGAAGGAACCTTCTAAAAAGAAAGGGTGCTGGGTCTCCCGCAAAGTAAAACGTGTGCCTCAGATCCGCGAGTGGAAGAGGATCGCTCACATATGGTTAATGACTCATCCCAAATGGAAAAACAGAGTTTGTTATATTTTATGGAGCTTTTTACATGTTGAAGGTACATCTGTTGCTATTTATGCTGACATGTATGTAGAGATTGGCAGACCGAGTTCTCTGTAGGGATGAGCGAAATCCAAACCAAACCACAGAACTTTTCTAACTTTGAGGCTGGCTCCTGGGATGGAAAACGGTTTCCTGATCCCTTGAAATGCTGCCCGGCTGAGCAGGGTGACTTGGAGAGGCCCACATCACAGGACTGCAGAGTTGGACGAAGCCACAAAAAGTCCTGCTTTGTGCAAGGCCTCCAGAGAGAACAGAACAAAGACAGGAAGCACGAGGTGTGGGAGAGCTCAGGCACCATGGAACGGCCCTGTCATTACTGAGCGCCTTGTATGGGTGACTGTTTTGGGCCAGACAAAGCCTATCTCTTCTGACACAAACACACCAACCAGAATCGGATAAAGCTGGCCCCCTTTGGATCCATCAATAATATGCTCTAAGAGGGTCTCCCTGTGCTCCTGGCCGACATCTTTTCTCCAGGTGCGTAGGTCTGATAAGTTTGAGGACTTTTCCTCCTTTGCATGCATTTCTGCAATCTCTTATTTTATAGCTCGCTAGTTCTTATTTTTGTCCAGTTGCAGGATTGTTTAACCTCTGGATAGTGGGTCATGCTTCTTGGATCTAACCTGTCTCCCTCCCTCTCTCCCTTCTTCCCTCCCTCCTTCATTGCTTGTTGTCTAAAAGAGGAGACACAAGAGGCAAACTGGCAACCCTCCTACAAGGCTGAAAGAGACGAGCTCTGTGACAGCCCCAGTGGTGTACCCATCCTGCGATTCGTGTGTCGGTGTCTCAACCTCTGCTAGTTCAGAATGGGGCTGTATTTGGAGAGAGGGTCTTTCAAGAAGTAGTTGGCTTAAAGTGAGGTCATTAGGATGGGCCCTGATCCATTATGACTGGGGCCCTCTCTATAAGGAGAAAATTGGGACACAGACAGAAGGGAAGGCAAGGCGAGGACCTAGGGAGGAGGTAGCCAGCCACAGGCCATGGAGAGAGGCCTCAGAAGAAACCCACCATGCTGATACCTTATCTCAGACTTAAAAACCTCGAGAAAGTAGCAGATAAAGTGCCATAAGCATCAGGAAAGACTGAGTTTCATGGGATCAAAATTACCTCAGAAGAGGTGGAAGAGGAACCATGGCCAGAGAGATGATTGAATTAGCTCAGGCAGTAATGGCAAGGCTGTTTGGTATAACTGTTTGGTATAATATCAAAACAACGCTGTTTTGATAAAGGAATCAAAAGCTTAGCTTGCCTACACAGATCTGCCCAAGGCCCCTACCTGTCCCCGGGAGGGTCTCCGGCCTCATCCACGGGATGGCTATCTCCACCTCTTGTGACCTGGGAGCTTCCCCAGTGGTCCACACTGCCCTGGCTTGTCTGATCCTTTTCACCAGGCGGCTCTACTTTGATGTAGGTCAATATATACAAAAATTAAAGTGCTTGCTAACTCCTTGCTTTCCTGTGCATTGTTACCACTTCACATGGCTGAGAGCCAACCAGGGGCCAAGCACGAGCTCACCCTCTGCACAGTGAGCGTCCTGAAAGAAATAAACTAAAAGGCCTCCGAGCACCAGAAACGTAGCAGACCATACCATGGTTCCAGGGAGGTCACCTGAGCGAACACACTCTATATTTGTTTCTAATCATCCTTGGGACAACGGCTGCTGCCGAGTATTACGTTACTTGTGTACTAAATTAAACTCAGGTTACTTTTAATACTGTCTAAAGTATTCGCAAATAAATCCACTCCTTTAAGGTCTGCGTTGTGAAAGTCCAAGGGTGTATTACTGACAGTTATGGAAAATGTATTTAACATTCTTATAAATATTGTAACTCCCTTTTTGGCAGACGGCAAAATTGCTCCTGCTGCACCGATTTAAGTGAGGTCTGGCTTCTTCTCAGTGAAGTTCAGGGAGTGGGGCGGAGAAGTTTCCACGGCAGCAGAGGGCACATTCAGTCTCCAGCCTCTCCCTTGACTTTAAGTAGAAGATCGTAGATGTCACTCAGTCCCAAAGGTCAGACACTGTTTCTGAACTTTAGAGGGGCTGCAGCAAGAAGAGACCCTCTAGGTCATTAATGAAAAACATGAGCCCAGGCATATCCCGATAAATATGAGTAGGAACACTCATGTTTTGCTCTAATAAAGGCTAAAGGCCCAGCCATCCCCATTTAAGGACCTCAAAACTTCACTTTAATTGTAGTTATGAACTTTGTGTGTAACGTCCAGCTTCTTCTCACTTTCATTCATCATAACATCTATGTGCCCTCATGCTTGATGAAAAGGGACACTAGGAGAACTCCAGCAACACCGGCCATGAGGCTTTGTCTGAAAGAATCAAACGATATTGGAAAGGGGGAAGATTCCCTTCTGAGGAAGTCAACAGGCCTCATTTCTACCTGTCTCTGTGTGTTGAGATCTCATTTCTACCAGCGGTGTGTGTGTGTGTATGTGTGCTGGAGAAGTGGGGGCAGGGAGAATCATCCAGGGATTAAGGGCTTTGGAATTAGACCTGGGTTTGTGTTTGTCCCTGTTCAGCAGAGAGTATAATGCCCACACCCCCATCCCACCACTCCCTACCCAAAGACAGACACATCCTAACATCTAGAACCTGTGAGTATATTACCCTTACATGGTAGAAGGACCTTTGCAGTTATGCTTAAGGTAAAAATCTCAAGATGCAGAGATTATTCTGAATTATCCGAGTGGGTCCTATCTAATGACAAGGGTCCTTATAAGGGACAGAACATATAAGGGGCAGGAAAGCCAGTCAGAGAAGACGTGATGACAGAGACAGAAGTCAGAGAGATGTGAGAGATTTGAAGATGCTGTGCTGCTGGCTCTGAAGACCGAGGTCAGCTCCGTGAGCCAAGGAATGTGGGCAGCCTCTAGAAACTGGAAAAGTCAAGGAAATAAATTCTCCCCTATGGCCTCCGAAATGAACCAACCCGGCCAACTCACTTTAGAACTTCTGAAATTCCTGGACTGTAATACAATGTATTTGTGTCGTATTAAGCTGTGAAGCTCATGGTAATATTACGGCAGCAGTAGGAAACCCGTACACCCTGCTTTAGCACTTGATGGATAGTGACCTGTTCTTAGGCAAGTCATTGAATGAGGCTGAGCCTCAGCTGGTGGAGCTGTAAAAGGTATAATCACCCCTGCCTTACAGGGTTGTGCAGTGAGAACTGCACACTGAGGCCATGCAACATAAAGCATCCAGCCAGTGCCTGTTGGGATTAGTGCCATTTCTACCTCTGACACTGTGTTGGCCGGGTCCTCAACACCTCTGTATTTCCAATCCTCAATTGTCAAATGTGACTTTTGGCCTGTCTTAGCTCAGGCTACTGTAGCAAAATACAACAGACTGGGTGGCTTAACCAACAGATTCTTCTCACAGTTCTGGAGGCTGAAAGTCTAGGGCCAGGGCACCAGCATGGTGGGGCTCTGGCTAGGGCCCTCCTCTTGGCTTGCAGCTGACTGTGTGCCCATGTGACAGAGAATGAGCTCTAGTTCCTTCCTCTTCTTATGAGGACACTTACGACACTTCCATCATGGGGACCCTACTCTCATGACCCCATCTAAACTTGATTACCTCTCAAAGGTCCCGTCTCCTACTACCATCCCATTTGGGTTAGGGTTCCAATATATGGATTTGGGGGAACACAAACATGCAGTCCACAAGTCTACTTATTTTTCAGAATGCAGATCAAATGAACAATTAATGTACACCAGAATATTTAAGGTGAGATTCAGTTTAGTAAGAATAATTCTTCCAGCTTTGGTTTGGATCATACCCAATATTCCCTCTCACTTGTGGACAAATCCTCGCATCCCTTCCCGCTCCTGTTTGGATGGCATTTACCCAACCTCTACTATAATCATGAACTTGTGAGTCTTCCTCCATCATGGTCCATGAGCACCTTGGGCAAAGCCCTAAGTCATGTTTGCACCTCCAGAACCCTCATTGTGGGTGTTTGTGAGTTATAGAAGCCGTACAAAACTTTCTGTTCTTTGCCACACTTCGTTCCAGACTCCTTTTTGCTACTGCTATATGGCTGAAACTCTTTTGCCGTAAACCAGTAGTTTTCAACCCTGGTACACATTAAGATCACCAGGGGAGCTTTTAAAAAATTACTGGTGTCCAAGCTCCACCCCGGACCAATTAAATGAGTTCTCTGGGGGTGGGGCCTGGACATCAGTAATTTTTTAAAAGCTCCCCAGGTGCTTCCAATCCACAGACAGGGTCGAGAAGCAATCCAGCACTCAGCCAGTCACATCAAAACACTAACTGAACTCAGAGTTCAACACCAGAAGTGAGAGGTCATTTATCTATTCTTCTCACCAAATCCGAACACTCCTCATTCTTAAAGACAGATTCCAACACTCTTTGAGACAAAGGTGAATGCTGGAAACTGTGTAAACAAGACCGGTGGACGTTCTATAATTGGGAAAAGGAATGATGGCCTCTGTTTCTTTCCCTTGTTTAAAATGGGGGTCTGCAACCGCGTCTACCTCGAGGATCAGAGGACCGTAAGCACGTGCTTGAATGAAGCATTTCAGATAGTAGCGAGAATGTCATCCAATCGATGCTTTCATTTTATTTAAAGAACTATTCATCTCTGTTTCTGACTATGACAATGGTTGACCCTGTCTAATCAGCTAACCAGTGAGCCCAGGGTGGTCTCAGCCCTACAACAGTCTGGGACCGAGATCATGGGGTCCTGAGAAGTCCCAGAGACTGGGTGAAGGGACACAGGAGCCCCAAGAAGTTGCCCTGGGCCCCCTTTCTTTCAGAGTTCTTTCAAAGTTCTTCCTTACCACTCCCAGGCCAAACTGAAACGGACCAGATCACACCCTGCTTTGCTTTTAACACGTGATTTCATTCAAAAGCAGCTTTTGGTAATTCTGTTAGGCAGAGCCCATCACTGGGACCCAGTGACACAGCTATGGGACTGCAAGGCTGACAATCGTCGGTATTGGAACTGAAACTTGTCTACAAATTCCAAGAAACGTGTGCATAGCTATTGTAAGAAAAGCTGTGATGTGGGAGCTCAGTGGGTTCATAACTCTTTCCATTTTTTATTTTCAAGTCTATTACAATTTGGCCAGTGTGCTAGGAAAAAAAAATGTATTATTAAAAGCTCAAAAGCTAACTACAGTTTATGGAATAAACTTCACCTTAGATTGGCATTTGCTATGCTTACAATTTTTTTTTGGTAGGGGCTTTAAAAAATCCATTAAGACAACGTGTTTTTATATGCTACTATACATGTCTTTAAAAGAAGTTTAAAAGAAAATTCTAATAACCTCCAGAAAATGCTCAGCCTTTAATACCAAGTCATTGAATGATAGCCCCAAGATTGTCATCTCTCCTGATATATGGTCCATTCCTAGCTGGCAGAGGGATATTTATGATTCCCATTGAACATATATGAGTAAATGATACAGATGGCTTGAATGCCAATTAATACATATGAAAATAACCAATAATATATCTTCTTTTCATAAATGATCATAATTTGACATTCTTAAAATAATTTCATCTAGTTCTTCAAATTATGGTAATTACGCTTCCCCTCTTAGCTTTTTTCATTTATCCGTGATGCTCGGTACACACGTGCACATACGGGCATGACTTCATGTACAAAGGCAATTACTATCACTTAAATTTCTATGAAACAAAGTCATCTAGAGATGTAGATAGGTAAGAATTCAAATGTGTTCTCTCTCATTATGACAGTCCCCAGTTTTCTTTAGCTCTTAAGGTAAATATTTAAGAAGAAGCACACTTTTTTTCCTGCTGTATTCCATTTCTGTAATAAAATGTTCTTCCCACGAGTTTGATCATAGGAAGAGAAACATACTGAATTTAGACTTCCAAATCATATAATAGGAAACATTGGAAACGTTTTTGGTAGATTTCATTTTAAAAATTACATTTGTGCTTTTGTTCTGTAACCAATTTGTACCTTTTGCATATTTCTCCTTATGTTTTAAAGATGTAATGTTTACATATAAAATGCACATGCAGTGAATGTATCATTTTCTGAATTTTGATGATTGCATACAGCTGTATAACAAACACCCCAACTAAGATACAGCTTAGTTCCATCACCCATGAGGCTTCCTCATACTCCTTTGTATTAATCTTCCTGCCCCAGACTGTAGAAACAAGGCTGCTCTGACTTCTATCACTAATAACTAATTTTTGCATCTCCTGTAACTTCACATACATGGCATAAAGTAGTATGGACTCTTTTTATCTGTTTTCTTTTGTTTGGAGTAATGTTACACCAGTCTAAGTTTCACCTATACTGGGGCGCCTGGGTGGCTCAGTCATTAGGCATCTGCCTTTGGCTCAGGTCATGATCCCAGAGTCCTCGGATTGAGCCCCGCATTGAGCTCCCTGCTCGTGGGGCTCCCTGCTCGTGGGGCTCCCTCCTTTTCCCTCTCCCACTCCCTCTCCTTATGTTCCTGCTCTTGCTATCTCTCTCTGTGTCAAATAAATAAATTTTTTTAATAAATAAATAAAAGAAAATAAAAAGATTCACCCATATTCTTCATCCCTATTTATTCCTGAGTGTTACTCTGTTCCATTAACCTGATGATAGACATTGTTTCTCTGGTAGTGTAGGGTCATTGCAGATAAAACTACTCTGAAAATTCTTGTATAAATCTTTGGTAGGATAAATGAAAATATCTAAGGATTACATATCTAAAGTAACATACTTTATATGGAGAAATCAAATCAAGAAATTTATGTCTCCCTGCTGCAAACTCTGATGTTTACCAGGATCTAAGGGAGATAAATAAACACATTAGTATGTGGTAGGATGCTGACCAAAATAATGTCCTGGGGTCTCCTAGGACTTCTTATATCTCTTCCTTAGGACTTTAGTATAAACGGAGTTGACTCAGTTTTCCTACTGCCTAGTATAGTGCTTGGTACTTAAAAAAAAAAACTCAATGAATTCTTACTGAATTGTTAAAATGTATGCATAATTGACTTAAATAAATGGACAAATGAATGAACGAGTGAATGATTCCCGAAGTTCCACATACCTGAACACGACATCCAAGAGGATCATTGCTGCTAAGATGAAATCTGGAATGAAGCATTTCTTTCTTTCACTCAGAAAAACATATTTCTCTTCTCCAAAAGTTGGAAAAGAATAATAACTTTGAATCTATCACAAGAAATAAAAATTCAAGAATAATACTGGGTTCAGTTGGTCAAATGCCTTCTCCTGATGCTCTTTTTAAATCCTAGGATCAGGGCTCCTGGGTAGCTCAGTAGGTTAAGCATCTGCCTTTGGCTCAGGTCATGATCCCAGGGTCCCAGGATTGAGCTCCATGTCGAGCTCCTTGCTAAGGGGGGGGTCTACTTTTCCCTCTGCCCCTCACCCACTCGTGTGCACACACACACACTCTCTCTCTCGCTCTCTGTCAAATAAATAAATAAAATCTTCAAAAAATAAAATAAAATAAAATCCCAGGATAGATAGTTTACCAAAGCCAACCTAGCAAAATCCCTGGGAACCAGGCTTCTAGGACCACCTGCTAAAGGTGATTAACAATTAGGCATCATTGTCTCCTCTGGAGAAGGTAAACACATAAGAAGTCTTCCTGAAGTACTTAGCTACCTTCCAGAACCATCTGATGTTGGAGAGAATGCATCTTTCCCATTCTTGAGGTCCCTTCCACATGGAGGGCAACATAATACTCTTGGCCTCTTTCAACACTGTCCTCCTGTCCTCTCCTGGGACAAGGGTAATATCAATGAGTTGGGAAGAAGAAATTGAGCATGTTTTTCAGACTTTTCCTCTCTTCTGACTCTTGAGAGCTAACAGTTCATAGGAAGCCGACATGTTGTCCTACTTCTTCATGCCCCAAGTTTTAGGAGGCGGGCTTCCATATCTGGGACACAGTGGTGATCCAGCCAAAGGAATCCACTCAGAAAGTGTGGCTCCTTCTGGGGTTCTGTATTACAAAGCTTTCTTGCCTGAAGGTATATCCCATGTTCTCCAAGATCAGAGTAGAAAAGTGGTCTCCTTTCTATATTTTGATCTCCTGTCTGTCTGTCATAGTTTTTATCTTATTTCTCAAGTTGTTTAGAACTCAGCTGAGGAAGAGGTGTTGTGTTTTTGCCTCTTCATACCCCACTGAATCTTGAACCCATCTCCTGTCTGTCTGTCATAGTTTTTATCTTGTTTCTCAAGTTGTTTAGAACTCAGCTGAGGAAGAGGGTGTTCTGTTTTTGCCTCTTCATACCCCACTGAATCTTGAACCCATTTCTTGCTCCCATCCCTATATGACCTCAGAAACCTATCTGCTACATTTTCTTATTCCCGAAGGACTCATACTGAAGTACTCCACAAACATTATTTAGCCTAAAGTAGTAGTTGCATTGCATGGTAGAAAAGATGAAAATTAAAAAGTCCCAAAGATTCATGGCCTAGATTAGATATTGTTCCTATGGTCATCCCACGTATGGAACAGAGGGCCTCAGGGTAATCTGTTTACAGATTAAAAAGTCAAAGACACAGGGACGATTATCCAATGAGTTTCTGGCAGAAAGGAGCTCATGGTGATAGCTGCATGTAAAATGTATTTTTGCAAGGATTTTTGGTAGAGAAGCAACCCAAAAGAGCATTTACTTCCTCCCAAAGAAATCTTGAAATTAGCCAGGGTTTTCTAGATCTGCAAGGTCAGCAGAGTCTGGCCAGAGGCTGAAACTTAAAATTGTTTTTGTGCTCATTTAAAGAGCAAGATAGTGAAACGGGCTCATCTATTTAGGGGTTTCTTATAGAATGTTTTCAGCAAATTACAATGCTGCTAAGTGACATTGATGAAAGGGATAGAAGGATCGCTTTGCTCCCCTCTTTCCGTGTGGTCATTTACACATGTTAATGTCCACTTTTTATATCTGTGGCACTGCCACGTTGAGCACTCTCTTCAGAATGTTAGCTCTGGCAAGAGGCCACTGCCCCAAGACCGGGTCTTTGAAATCGTTAGGGTGAAGGACGGGCTTTGGTCGGCAGTCACTTTTTTGTCAGAGTCTGGCACAACTTTGGGTTGTAAAATCTCTCTAACGCTGGATACCCACTCACGCTTCACTGTGATCCCAGGGAGACGTGCCCAGAATCTCTGTGATGTCTCTCCAAATACCGAGGGGAGCTCGGAGGTGAGTCACAGCGCCAAGGGCTGCCACCCTATTAATCCCAGTGTCAATCTCTCTCTCCCCAATTCTCCACACTACCACCATCCTTTTAATTCTCCTCGCCAGAAGGAGTACATTTTAAAATTCCCTCTTTTCAATGAACTTGATCTCTGCATTAGTGGCCAAGCATTCCCGTCACTTTCTTGGATACTCTAAATAACACAAATCAAGGCAGAGAGTGAAGAAACCACTTTGACATGAAAAACCCGGGACCAACTAGCTGTGTTGGTTTTGATGTGTGCCTGAAGCAAGGGGGCATAGTGATGCGGTTTCAGCTCCCTCCCTTTCCTTCACACTCCATCACGAGAGCTGCCAACCCTGCTCGGGCAAGTATGTTTGGTCATCTCTGATCCTTTCTCATTTCCACCTAACAAGCTCTGCTTTGTGACTGCAATTCTCTGCCTGTGCACAAATTTATTCCTTTGGACTCACTCTGGAGGAGTGAGTAGCCCATGTGTGTTAAAACCACAAAATGGGGCTCATAATGATTTTGCTACCGCCTTATCCATACCTCTAGCTGCAGGCAAGGCATTGAAAACCAATGAAATCAGGCAGCTTTCCTCAACACAGAAATTAAGATGTCGGAATGTTAACAGAAACCCACAGATGGGAGAACAACACTTGTTCGTTGTTGGAAAGAGAACACTGCCTTTATGCGTCTTTGATAGATGAAAACCACACATCTGTCAGGTGGTGATGGCCTAGGACGTAGTGAGCGCCCCATCAAGCATAATCTACCAGCAAATTCTTTAACCCAGAGCCTGTGAGGAAATTTTCAGTTTTCCCCTTTTATCATGTTCACAGACTCTTTAGCACTGACCGCCCTTTTGCCTTTCTGGTGCTGTTTACAAGCTGAAGAAATTTCTAGAAGCCAAAACCCCAACTTTCAAGTAAGGTGTGAAATGCTGTTTTTAGCTTGAGGCTTTTTTTTTTTTTTCTAACTGCCTTTCTCTTCGAGGAATAATAATGACTCCCTTCAAGAAGACTCTGGCAGAGAGGGTGATGAAGAGAAGTAGATCCTTCTCCCTCACAGAGGAAATTGAAATTAGCCTAATTAGATTTTCTGAGCACTTAGATACCACAGTGATAGACGCCATCTAAACACAGAGACAGATAGGAGGAGAGCACAGATGTTGTGTGAGACCACTGATTTAGTTCCAAGTCAATACTCTTAATTAACTGCAAACTGTTTAAATATATAACATTCCCAACATGCAGCCAGTAACACCTATAGAAAACTCTTGACGTGAGTACCTTAAAGAAGAAAACAAAATAGCAATCACATCCAAAAGCACAAAACTGTAATAATAATTACTTATATTTAATGTACATACACCACTTCTAATTGCAGGCTCCCTAATGGTATGACACACTTGGTAGATAATCGTCTCTCGTCCAAAATGGGAATACAGCCACCTATGAGGAGCAAAACAACTCAGCTGCAGTCTCAAAGATACCAACTATCTTGTAGAGAGGGAGGTTTGGGGTTTTGTTTTTGGTTTTTGGTTGGTTTTTTAAATGAGCTCCTGACCTAAGTAAAATGCATCTGATTCCTAAGTTTCTTGGGGCCTTGATCTTGTGATATTGGCTGCTAGCCGAGCTCCTTCTCTCAAGTGGAGGATGGAGAGGAGACTCACTCCTTACTCAAAGAAGGAACAGTGTGCAGAGGCTGACATAGAGCAAACTGTAAGACAGAAGCAAAATGCCCTGTGGTTGGTGAACCCCATCCATACATATCCTAAAGCCTCTTGCTTCTGAGAATCTCCAGGGCCACTGGAAATACCTACAGGTAGTATATATTTTTTTCTAAAAGTTGAAACAGATTGATTTAAGTACAGTTTATTCTCTTCTTAGTCATACAAGAAAACTCCACTTAATTAACATGGTCCCCTTACTGGCTTTTCCAGAAACTCAGCAGAAAGACTTTTTCAAATAAAAACCAAAGCCAGAGGACTAGTTCCTCAAAAGACAGAGCCCGTAATTAAGACTCTAAAAAGTTAAATAAAGGCAGCAGCAAATATTTGTGAATGCCCAACTGAGGGAGCAATGGTATTGTAGTAGCGTCAATTTTTATTTGATCATATAATGAATGTTTATTAAGTATTTTATTCTGTGTCAAATCTTGGGTATATATAGCAATAAACAAAGGATTTACCTGCCCTCATGGAGTTTACATACCATAAAGAAGGGAAAGATTAAAGACACAAACACAAGCATTTCTAGTAATGACCATGAAATGGCCCCATGATCCCTCTCGCAGATAATAGTTATAAAGTTTGTATGAAAAAATTTTTTAAATTATTTATAGGACTAGGAAAACATCCAAAAGCAGACAGAAGCCAGAGGGGAGTTTACTTTTAAAAATCTGCAACTGAAAGGAGTAAGAATTGGGAATTTGTAGTTCTCTTGCCTGAAGATGTCCCCAACTCCCCTGGCTCAGGCAAAGGAAAGTATCAGTCACCTTAAAGGCTCAAGGTTCCAGAGTATAGAGTTCAGGGGGAATTTAATAGGGAGATCTGTGAGCAAGAGAATGGCAAAAGAACTGAAGCCCCAAAACTTGAGTATATATTTTCCCCAGATCACTGGTCGACCACTAAATTATGCATCTGTGGAGGAGAATCATGTCCATCTTGACAAAGACATCAAAAACACAGGCAATGGTCAGAAAGGAATTTAGTCTTTAAAGATAGAGCTGCGTCACGTGAGTTCTCTGAATGTATCAAGGGTAAATCTAAATATTCAGCAGCCAGAAGCCATAAGAACTGAATAGAGATATCAAGAACTACACACTGTCAGAGAGACAGAATTTTCAGTCTGATTCCAAGCAAATTAACTGCTTGATAAAACAACAACAACAGTAACAAAATTACTCAGAATAATATGACAGAATTCAGAGTTGCTACATTGTGTTTTCTACAATGTCCACTTTTCAAGCAAAAATTACTAAACATGTAGAGAAACAGAAAACTGTGACCTGTATTCAGAAAAAAACAAAAAAAGTCAATAGAAACTGACTCTAATTGGGCCCAGATGTTGGCCCCATTAGGCTTTCAGCTAGCTATTATAAAATGGTCAAAGATTTTTTTTTTTTAAATGGTCTTAATGAATGAACATTAGGAAATCTCAACAAAGAAACAACTATAAAAAATGGACATTCTAGAGCTCAAAAGCACAATAATTGAAATGAAAAACTCACTGGTTGGATTTAAAGGCAGAGTGCAGTGTCAGGAGAAAGAATCAGTAAATTAAAAGAGATTAATAGGAATCACCCAAACTGAAGAACAAAAAGAAAAAGAGCTGACAAATAATGAACAGGGTACCAGAGATTTATGGAACACTATCAAAAGATACAAAATAGATGTAATTGAAATGTTAGGAGAATAGAAAGGAGCAGGACAATTTTTTAAAGAAAAAAAAAACTTCCTAAATTTTGTGGAAAATGTTAACTTACAACTCTAGGAAATTCATCAAACCCAGGAAAGGATAAGCCATCAAAGTCAAAGGGCTGAAAGTAAAAATAAAGAGAAAATCTTCAAAGCAGCCAGAGAAAGATAACATGTTACATGTAGGAGAATAATGACATGACTAATGGCTGCCTTCACATCAAAATAATGGAAGCCAAAGAACATTTGGGTGGCATATTTCAACGGCTAGAGAGAGAGAAAAAAAAAACTGACAACCAAATATTATGTATCCAAAGACTTTATCATTCATAAATGAAAGAGAAAGTATTGTCAGATAAATAGAACTAAGATTATTTGTTGCTAGTGGAACTATATTATTAGAAATATTAAAGGCAGGGTGCCTGGTTGGCTCAGTCAGAAGAGCATGCAACTCTTAACCTCTGGGTCATGAGTTTGAGCCCCACGTTGGGTGTAGAGATTACTGTAAATAAATAAAACTTTAAAAAAATACCAAAGGAAGATTTTTAGGCTGACTGAAAATGGCATCAGATGGCTACTCAGATTTATGGGAAGAAATGGTGAGCACCAGAAATGGGAAATGTGCCAGAGGTAGAGACAGAAGCAGGCTCCCCACTGAGCAGAGAGCTGACATGGGACTTGATCCCAGGACCCCGAGATCATGACCTGAGCCAAAGGCAGACACTTAACCAACTGAGCCACCCAGGTGCCCCAATAAAACTATACCATTGAGTTGATAACATGTGTTGATGTCATATTTGTATAACAAAAATAACACTAAAAATAGTGGGGGAGCAGGGAAATTAAAATATACTGGTGCAAGATTACTATACTTTAGATAAAGTAATTCAAATATGAACCCTAAATAAGTGGTGATAAGTTAAAGATTTATGTTGTAATCTCTAGAACAACCACTATAAAAAATGCAAGAATTAACTGATAGCTAGAAAGCCAGCCACCAGAGGAATTTAAACATAATAATAATAATAATAATAATAATAATAATAAATACTTGATTATAAAAATATTTGATGAACACAGAAAAGAGTAGGCAAAGAGGAACAAACAAACATATGAAATGAGAAAAAATAAATAGTAAAATGGCAGACCTAAAGCCAACTATCTCAATAACTGCACCACATTTAAAATGATTAAATATTCCAATCAAAAGATATGATTATCAGGTTGAATGAGAAAGCAAAAACCATTATATGCTGTCTATAAGAGATACTCTTTAAATATATAGGAACAAACAGGTTAAAGGTAAATGGATTGAAAAAGATATCTCATGTAACAGTAAGCACAAGAAAATGGGCGTGGCTATGTTCTTAACAGACAAAATAGACTTCAATAAGGTATATATCTTAGAAATAAAGAGGGAAATTTCATAATGGCAAAATATGAAGAAAATAGAATAATTTATCAATCTAGTAACAGAGCCTCAATATAGTGAAATAAAAATTGCAGAGAAATAGACATATCCATAATCACAGTTACAGATTTTAACATACTTCTCAGTGATTGATAGACTAGCTAGACAAATTTTTAAAAAAAAATCATTGAGGGTCTAGAAGAACTAAATGAAACAAACACTTTTCCCCCAATTATGATTTATAGAATTCTATACCCAACAAATGAAGAATATACGTTCTTTTAAATTAATATAGCATTCATTCGCAAAGCTAGAATATATGCTGACTAAAATAAATCTTAATATACTTCAAAAGATTGCTATCTTACAGAATGTTTTTTCTGACCACAATGAATTATAACTCGACAACCATGAAATTTCAAGAAAACTCCAAAATTTTGAAATTAAGTAATTCACTTCTAAATAACCCATAGGGTAGAGTAGAAATCATGAGGAAATTTTAAAAACATTTCACACTAAATAATGAAGCACAACGTATCAACATTTGCAGAATCCAGCAAAAGCACTGCTTAGAGGAAAGTTTATAGCTTTAAATGCCTATAGTAAGAAAGAAGAAAAGTGTAAAACTAACACTAAAGCTTCCAGTTTAGAAAGCTGGAAAAGGAAGAGCAAATTACACGCAAAGTAAGTAGAAGGAGGAAATAATGAAGACCAGAGTGAAAAAAAAAATCAAATAGCAATAAACAACAGAAAAAAACTAGCAAAACAAAAAGCCAGTTCATTGAAATACTTAATAAATTAATAGTATTTTTTTAAAAAATGAGAGAACACAAATTACCAATATCAGTAATGAAAGAGGACATAGCACTATGGGTCTTATAAACATTAAAATGATAATAAGGAAATATTATGAAGAATTTTATGCCAATAATTACAACCATGTAGCTGAAGTGGATAAATTCCTTTAAAGACACAAAACTCCAGAACAGAGACAAGAAGAAGTAAAAAATCTGAATAGCTTTACGTCTAAAATAAATTTTTGTTTTAATTAATTATAAAAACCTTCCCACAAAGGAAGTTCCAGGTCCAAATGAATGACTCACCAGGTCAGTTTTGAATTGCAGAAAGAAATAACATATTTTTCATAAACTCTCAAAATGTACTTTCCATTTTTTTCCCCAATATTACTCTGGTACTAGAACAAGACTGGAAATTTTTACAAGAAAAAAAAGTACAAATCAATATTCTTCAAGACTATTCACACAAAAATTCCTTAACAAAATGTACCAAGTTAAATGCAACAACAAAAAAAAGAGAATGCGTCTTGCACAAATTGGATTTGCAGCCTGGTTTAATATTCAATAATCAATGTCATTCACATATAAAAAAATAATACAAAGAGGGGTGCCCGGGTGGCTCAGTGGGTTAAAGCCTCTGCCTTCGGCTCAGCTCGTGATCTCAAGGTCCTGGGATCAAGCCCCGCATCAGGCTCTCTGCTCAGCGGGGAGCCTGCTCCCCCCCCTCTCTGCCTGCCTCTCTGCCTACTTGTGATCTCTCCCTCTCTGTCAAATAAATAAATAAATAATTTTAAAAAGGAAAAAAAAAATTATTTTCTAAATAAATGCAGAGAAAGCATTTGACAAATTCCAAAATCTATTCATAATATAAACTAGTAAACGAATAATAGCAGAAAGCTTTCTCACACTGATTTTGAAAAAATCCATAAAAACTCCCCACAAATAACATCATCATCATACTACATGATAAAAAAATGAATGCTTTCCACTAATATCAGAAGCGAGCAGGGAGGTCCACTCTCATCACTTCAGCATAGCATTGTACTTGAGCTCCAAGACATTGCAATATGGAACAAAAAGATATAAAAGTGTAACATTTCCTATTCCCACCAACAGCATATCAGAATTTCACTTATCCCATATCCTCACCAACATTTGCTAGTGTCATTTTTTTTTTTAAATTTTAGCCATTCTAAAGGTTGTATAGTGGCATCTCATTATGGTAAATAGTGATTTCGAGTATCTTTTAATGTACTCATTAGCCATTCATATATTGGGAGGAGGAAATATGTCTTTATTTGATGATTCTATGATCATACATATAGAAAATCCTAAAGACTTTTATGAAAAAATGTTCCTAGGTCTAATAAGTGAATTTATCAAGGTCAAAGGATTCAAGGTCATTATACAAAGCATTTGTATATGCTAGCAGTGAATAACTGGAAAATGAAATAAAAATTACAATTCCATTCTACCATAGCATCTCAAACATGAAATATTTGGAGATAAATGTAACAAGGTATGTGCAGAGCTCTTATATCTTTTTATTTCTAGAACTCCCATAAGCTTTTCACACATTAGTTCTAGTACTTTGTTATAGCAAGCTGTTTATTTGTAAAAATTCTGGGGAAAAAATCCTGTGTTGTCATCATTTGATCATCAGTGCCTAGCATGGAGCCCAACTAAATAAATTAATAAATATCTTTTTATATATTATCCTAAAGCCACAACACACATGTGTCAGAAAAGCTCTGAAAATAGAAAAACATAGAGAATATATCATCTGTTGTCCTTTCACTGTCAATATTTTGGATTGTTTCCTTTCCATCTTTCCTTTCTCCATACATAGTGTATTAGATTTCTTAACATGCTATTCAAATGGTAGCATATGCACTTGTATAATAACAGTCAGATTCTTACCTTGTTCAGGTTGAAACTTCCTCTAGTTACCATTTGATTTACTGAAACAAAATAAAAGGTAGTCAGCTACCAGAAACTCAAAGGCAGCTGTCCCCATCATAAAAATAGTGAGTCAGTGTTTTAACACAATCACTGCTCTGGTTCATCCACATCAACCCTTGGACCCATACTGACATGTGTTATATTAGGTATGAGGGGATTTGTCCCAGGTGTTCTTTTGTAAGCCTATAGCATAACTGCTTTTTTAAACTCACTCATCTGAGGGCATGTTAAAGACCAGAAAGCGAGAGATGGATTGGATGACCATTATAGGAAAATTTGGGCCATGATCTGAATATCTCCATTATACCACATTGAGATCACCCTTGGAAAATAATGCTATCCAAAAGAAGTACCTAAATACTAAGTAAAATGAGTTCCTGTCCCAGTTCCTTGTGCTTCAAGAGGCAATTTAGGTCACAGCAGAATCATGAGGTTCAAAAACAATAAACCCTGGATGCTGAGAAAAATAAGATTCAAACAGGGAAGTACTTTTCCAGATAGACCAATATAAGTATTTGTCAGCCACCATAAAAACACTCAGATCACAGTATCAAACATCCAAGAAATGTCCAACAGCAGTAACAACAGAAATAAAACTCTGGTCATTAGACACAACAGACCATTGGGATCACTGTCTTGGAGCCAAAAATCAGAATAAAACCGAGATTGATGGAAATTTCTTATATAAACTCCGAACTACACGGGCTTTCCAAAGCGGTGCCACAAACAAAGTCATTAGCTGTTGTGAGGAGCAATCCTCCATAAGCTCTTTCCTTGAAAATTAGATACAGTTCCAAACTCTGTGTCTTCACTTCTAACAGAGTAGAGGTATGCCTGGGGAAAACAAAAGGCGGCGGGGTAAGAGGTAAATCACAAGATCGCCAACAACTCTTCACCAAACTCAATCATCCAGACTCCCGAGAGCAGTGGGCTGGCTGGGCAGAAATCACCTCTAGATGACATTTTGTGTGTCTTCCCTGGATGCGAGGAGAAATCAGACAGCAAAGGGAAAGAAAGACTAATTGAATGAAAAGGCCTAGCCGAAATGAGAGAGGAATGACTCAGGAAACCCAGGTACTTGACCAGCCACGCACCACGATCCTTCTCTCAGCGTGGAGCTCTTAAGGACCAGCAACCTCAACATCCTGCGAACTCACCACCTCGGGGCAGTCCCCTCTGGTAGCCTTGAACATTCTCCTTCATGGATATGCTTCTGGACTTCACATTGTTATTGTCTCCCCACCAGATCAGAGCAAATTTTTTGCAGTGAATTGCCTATAATGATCGCAGGGAAAAGACTATATTGCATCCATTGCCTCCCATCAGCAGTGCCTCCATTAGCTAGTGCAGAGTCCGGCTAAGTGAATTAACAAATACATACAAATATATTAACTGAAACTTCCTGAGAACTGTGCCTTTCATCTCTTGTTCTCTAGAGCTTTGTGAGATGCCTGGCACATAGCAATCACTCAATACCTTGTAAATGAAATCACACTTTGAATCACACTAAGGATGACTTTAGACACCGCAAATGACACTCTCTTGATTTTATAAAACGGGCCATCCTCCAAATAAAAAATTGTACTGTACATCGTTCCTCGGACAAGGTCACCTGTCAGGAGTTTAGAAAATTAGAATATCTTTTCAGAGTGAAGGCAGCTGGTTTCAGTCTTGGTGGTACTCCTTCGAACTCATTGTCCCTATTATCTGCGGCAAGGTCCAGAGGACCTGCTTGTGACCCAACAGTCTCCTCATTAGATACACACAAGACCTCTCTCAAGTCAGTCCGGAAGTAGCCACCACTAGGGGCAGACTTCAAGGAAGGGTAAGGTGGCCACATGTCCTAGTCCTAACCGTAGAAACTGCCCTTGATTTCACATTTTCTCCAACGAAAAAAGGAAAATTTAGGTTTTTCAGAAGACCTGGCTCCACAGAAGAGAGACCTGTTTGAAAAACAGGAAAGAAAGGCTAGTGCCTTTTCGGAACAAGAAAGTAGGTGATCTGTCCCATGGAAAATTTGGTAAGAGACGAATATAAGGTGGTGAAAGGCTTTGTGGGTGAAATAGATTCTTTCCCAGGAGAAAATGAAGCTGCACAAACACAGAAGGTTGAACAAATGGAGAAGAGTGGAACTGTCCATTTAAGAGACTTGGCTGGCTCTGAAGTGCTTTGGGGGGTCACTCAAAGACCCGGGGAACAGCCAACGGTAATGGCTCCAGATCTCACCCCCACCTCGATTCCTTGCTTCACCAGACGTCTTTTGATGGCTTGCTCAACTCTTTCCTGGAGGGCAGTGCATCCATTCGGCTGGGAACCCTCAGAACCATTGTCTGACACCTGGCTTCAACCTCTACCACCGCCATGAGCCACACCCCCATCAATGGTGGTGCCACTGCCAAAATGGCCCCGTGTCTCTTGAGCTCCTATGGTTCCAGTGGAACCCCTACTTTTGGTGCCTCTGGTGGAAGGACATTTTCCTCTAGACTGACACTCCATTCAACAGGCCTCAAGTTCTCTGGTCCGAGGTGAACAAGGCTTGTTTCTCCTCCTAAATCAAATCCTTATCTTCAGCTCTCCATTGTCCTTTGTTGAGGAATTTATTTCACACACTGGGCCAGGGCCTGATTGGGAATTTTGCTCCAAGTTGTATTACCCACCTGCTTCTCAGACCCTCTGTTACCACCTCTCAAGTATGTCCTTAATTTCCCTCTGCTTTAGGATGCTCCCTTCTACAGCATTTTTTTCCTTTCACATTTTGTCCTCCTTGCTTGGTCTGAAAAACCTGATACTGATATTTAGGCAGAACTAAATTCTTCTCCCTCCGTCCCAGGGGAAGAGATGCACGGAGCTGGCGTGTACTCCTGCTTCTCTCTCCTCCGCGGCCACGGCAGACATTGCTATTCAGTCAATCATGGTCTGAATGCATCTTCCCTCCCCATGCGGCCAGCCCACTCCTGCCAGGCGGAAATGGCACCACATCGAACTGCTTTGCTGTTCCTTGCATAAGCAAAGAACTCCATATCTCAGTAGTCCTAAGATGGGTTCGCAGCATAGGGTCCAACCCTTGAGCAAAGAAGCTCTCTTATCTCTTTGGTTCCTCACAAAAAGTACTCAAAGACAATCTGGAGAATAACAATGTGAGTTCATGAATCACCAATAAGGAACTATCCATCTAAAATGCTTAAGGCTGGGCCTACGGGGGGAGAGGGAAGTTTGAGTGATTACCAAAGCCTTTTCCTTAGGAAGACACATTGCTAAAAAGCTAGGAACACCTGAAAAGTTTGTACAAATTCGTTCTACCTGCCCTTCCCTACTCTTTTTTTTTTTTTAATTATCTACCTGAAATGCTTCAGCCAGTCATATTTTAGGGAAAGATAAGCCCAGCTTTGTACTTCACAGCTGTGCCTACACAGCTGTGATTTCGGGGTTCAGTGGGTTAAAGCCTCTGCCTTCGGCTCAGGTCATGGTCTCAGGGTCCTGGGACCCAGCCTCACATCAGGCTCTCTGCTCAGCGGGGAGCCTGCTTCCCCTCCCCACTCCCCCTGCCTCTCTGCCTACTTGTGATCTCTCTCTCTGTCAAATAAATAAATAAAATATTTTTTAAAAGTTATGTGATTTCGAGAATTATGGAGTGAGAAAAAACCTTAGAGGTTATTGAGTCCAACCTTGGAAGAATCTGAGGCTCAGACAGTGAGTGACCTTTTGTAGATTTCTAAAACTGAATAGTGTCAGAGCACGGCCTAGGCAAAGGTAATACGAATGTGTGGTCGAGGGCATCCCACTGAGCTCACTTGTCTTCCTCTGAAAGGCCCCCATCTTATATTCCTCTCCTGCCTTCTGGTGTCAGACATTTTTCAGGAAGGGCACAATTGTGTGAGGGAGGGTTTGTGGTGACAAAGGAAACCACCACTTATTGTGCATTTTCGATGATGAATGGCCCTGAAAATGATTAATTGAAACATCACGTGAGATGGAGTTTGTTTTCCTTGGATGGAAAGGGAATAAGACTCCAGAAGTTAGCCTTTTCAGATCAAAGAAGATAGGATACAAGAGACATAAGCTCCATGAAAATAGGATACAAGAATGATTAGATTCATGAAGACCACCAATCGGCGCCAAAGCTGTTAAGAGAACGTGAGACCAAGAGACTGGGCTTCCTTCACTCACATTTGGGCCCATTGAGGGAAGACTGGTCATCCCATGAGGGAAGGCACAAGCAGAGGACGATACAGTAATCCCAAGCCGATCCTATACTTCCCTTTCTCCATCTGCTTCAAAGGAACTTTCTACTTACTTGGTTACTTTGGGGTTACAACTACAGTGGGACACATAGCTATACTCTAACCAAAGCTTATCAACATTGCTCATATTTAAAGAAGACTTTCTCTCATCTGTGATCTCATTTTTTGGTTGAAACCACAACACAAACACAAATATTTCTTGCCGGTTCTTCCCTTCCTGGGATAGAAGAGAGTTTTTGAAGAACATTAACCTGAATAGTTCAGCTCAAAGTAGCCCTATCTTTAGCTCTGTATGGGGGATTCATGGTGAAGCATTTATTTTGTTCCCCTTGAAAGAGCTAGACAATTTATTGACTTTTCTAATGAAGATTTAAGTGCCAAAATCCCATTTCATATCACCTTCCCTGGATCACTACATTCTAACTAAATGCCCTGGGGTACCAGCATTTCCAGAGGTAGTTATGCCGCCCTCCATTTTAACTATCCTCTACAATTCTGGCTCGTGCCCTATGGCATTTAGTCTTAGGAACCTAACACATGCTCACACACACACACACACACACACACACACACACGCACGCACATAGACATGTGCACACACACACCCATGAAGATGCACATGTGCACACACCACATGCACACATGCAGACGCACATACACACGTGCACACATG
Source organism: Procyon lotor (assembly GCA_028646535.1). Classification (NCBI taxonomy): domain Eukaryota; kingdom Metazoa; phylum Chordata; class Mammalia; order Carnivora; family Procyonidae; genus Procyon; species Procyon lotor. The sequence goes on along the minus strand of CM053616.1, from coordinate 36,544,854 downwards.
CAGACACACACATGCACGTACATGCACACATGCACGCATGCCCATGATGTTTACATGCACATGCACCCCCACTCTTCTGCACCTGCTACCACCTTCAAGACCTTCCAGGATCTCCCTCAGACTATCCCCAAGCCCCTCACTGGCTTTCAAAGCTCTGGCAAGCCCCCTTTCACCACAAATTCCAGTTTCTCGGGGCTTTCCAGCATCCTGTGAGTGTAATGATATGCACTTCATTACTGAAATAATGATAAGACTTTATACACAGTAGCCTTTCATCCATGAGTGCTTCAACAGTGACATACGCTACGAGTGCCCAGAGCAAACCCTCACCTCTCCCTCCTGTGACCCTGTCCTTACAAGGGAGACATCACTAGTCTCTCATTCCTCATGGCAACACCTCATAACCATTTCAGGCAGGAAGTAAGGAAATCTGTCCAGTCAAAACGGCAGAAAGGAATTAGGTAATATAACACTTTTCTTTCTCTTCTCCAGAAACTCTGAGAAATGTACTGATTCTCAGAATGATCGACCCCCAGACAATCCCCCTGAATTGTTGCTTTTTGCCTGGGGATTACATATTTCCTGGAGCAGTGAGTTTTCTTCTTTCCTTGTCTTATTTCCATCAGTACTATATTTATTTAGAGCCTAAGATAAAAATATCTATATGGCTGGGCCATCAGCCTTTCACATGACGAGTGTGACTATTCTATATTTGTTTGTCCATGAGGTAAAGATATCCCTAAGAGACATATGCTTCCTCCATAAAATGCAGCATGTCCAGTTATCCAAAAACTGAAAAAGAAGGAGAAGAAGAAGAAAAAAAGAAAGAGGAAGAAGAAGAGAAGGAAGAGGCAGCTAGTTTTCTCAAGAAAACAGCCTTGTGGTGGGGGGGGGGGCACAAAGCTGGGAGCAGATCTGATTTCAATTCTTACCATTACAAAACTTTGATCAGACTGTGCCTCGGTTTCCTCATTAGTACACGATGGGGAGAATTCTTACATCATACAGTTATCATGAGGATGAAATAGTAACTGAGAAATGTCTGGCACGGAGTAGATGCTCTTATTTCCTGCAAATTCTGAAAACCGAGATGCTCTGTGCTAGCGGAAAAGCTACGGGATGGTAGACAATTGGCAATGACTGTCTCTGAGTTATTGAAACTTGCTACTGAACTTGGGCTATTGTGTTTAACTCTCCTTTGATTCGCTGGCTCTACCACCTCTGGCTATCTGTTATCTAGAGCCAAGCGTGGTGCTAGGCACCAAAGAGCCCCTAGTGGGAAAGCGCCCCCTGACCTGGGAGCTGCAGGCTGGGGATGTAGCAAGCAGCGAGCTGCTCATTTGGCTCGTTGAGGCAAGAAAGCACTGGGTGCTATGGCACGTGTGGAGGGGACACCTAGCTCCATCTTGGGTGTTTGGAAGAAGGGGGTCTAGCTTCGCCTTCATTCTCTTTTCACACGCTTAAATCTGTACCCAAGGCAGTTTCTTCACATTTTCACGTTTTAAAATTTATTCTTTATAAAAGGTAGAGGGTCTAAAAGAGCATCTCAATAGCTCAGATTTTCGCTAAAAGAAAATTGGCTTGCATAAAAAATAACCCAATGGCCAATGCTAGTAGCCAATCCATCCTCCCACTATACACTGATCCTGATGAGCTGAACCCAAGAAGTTCTAGAAAGATCCATCCCAGCCATTATTCACCTGTGAGTGTCATTAACGTCGGGGAGGCCAGCTGGGAGACATTCATCTTTTAAGAGCAGGGTTAGCACCCACGTGAGAGGTGTGACCGTGCAGCTCCTGATGCAATTACGATGTGGCTTCTCCAGTCTCTTGATTTCTCTGTCTGGTTTCTTGATTTTTCTCCTTCTCCCCCACTCTTCCTCTCTCCCTGGTCTACGCCTAGAGCCTGCAAATGGTACCAAGGGGTATCAACTGTTCTGTTAGCACTCATATCCAAGTAGCTTGTTGACTTCTGTCTTAAGATAGCCTCCCAGTCTTGCTCCGTAAAGATGACCGGGAGGAACTATAGGTGGAATGCCAGCGAATAGAACAATGAGCACTATGCAAACCCAGGGGTATTCCTTTAATGAAAAGAAAATGCACATGACCTGAGAGGTGGTCCCATTGAACTTGAGAGCAAGCACATTAACATTCACCATTCATTCAACAAACATCTCATTGAGCATTTGTTTGCCCTTGGGATGCAGATCAATTAAGCATAGCCCCCAGTCTGGTGGGTAGAAAGACATAAAAATAAATAATTAAAATGCGATATATTGATAACTAAATCCAATCTGGCTGAATCCCGGCAGGAAACAGGGTAGTAGATCAAGTGGTGTTCTGGAATCATTTCTTCAAAGTCACTTGCCCTGATTTCTTAGGTGGCCCTGGATAATCCACTTAAAATTGTGCTCCTGTGAGATGTGGGCAATAATAACTAGTCGTAGCTAGGTTATGGGAGTAACCAAGATAAAAATATGAAACTAGATTGTCAGGAGGAAAATGCCATATAAATCCAACCCAATCCCATTACGATGGCTACAATGCCGATTTGTAAAAACTAATGTATTCGTAAGGTTCAGGTGTGCCCGTCAGCTGTCTCGGCAGGCAGTAGCTTCTCTTTTCCATTCACTGCCCTTCGGGTCAGCGAAGTGAACCCTCCCATCAGGGGGTGGGAAGAGAGGTTGCCAGTGTACCTCACCTTCTGATAGGCCCTGGAAAGTAAGGAATGAGATAGATGCAGTTTTTATAAAACAACTGTCTCTTCCTCAGCGATGAACTGTAGACGGCCCCGTTTGTATCTGTTGTGTTTTCTTTGGGGTCTTATGTTTTTCTTTGAAAAAGTCTGTTTGGGGCTGCAGGGCAGAAGGAGAGGAAAGCCCCAGGGCTCGAAGCCCTGGGACTCGCCCTCCTCTGGGGCAGAGACTGAAAGGGACCTGAGCTGAGGAGCACCATGGAGAATTAGGTCTTATCTTGAGCAGTGGGGACCCTGTCCCTGTAGGATGCTGTGGGACATTCCCTAAAAGAAATGTCCAGTCCCCTGGGAACCACTGCAGGAGGAGATGCATCCCAGGACAGGAAGTGAAGGCTCGGGAGATGTGGCTCTGAAAGAGAGAGAGAGAGAGACGGAGAAAAATATCCCCCTGGTCTGCTGGCTGAGGGTCAAGGGGGAGAAGCCTCAGGATGGCAAGGCCCACTGGCAATGGCAAGGCCCCCGGGCAGCAGAGCCCGCATTTGAACACCAGGAGGGCTGTTAGATCGTCCCAGAAGATGGGCCACTGCCTACCCACCGGCTCCTGTGCCCTCCTGCCCCCAGAGCTACGGGAAAATCTCATTCCCTGCACGTCACCCGTGGGGAACGCTGGTCAAGAGCTGGTGTGGGAAACCAAGGGAAAGGCTGTGTCTGCCCCCGAGACGGACCGGCCAAGTGGACGGCAGGGGTCCCCCATGGGGAAGGACGGTGCCCTGCAGAGGGTCGGCTCCTCAAGAGCTGATGATGACCTGAGATCTGAGGCACCCCCCACCTCAGCCGCACCCTGAAGTAAATGGGACATTCTGACGAGGGGAAGGCAAGCAGAGGCCCGCGCCATCGGAACTGAAATTAGATAATATCCGTCTAACAAGGTACAGTAAAAACAATCAGCAAACCAACGTAATGTACAAAAAGAAAAAAACACAAACACCAACAAACACAAACAAACAAAACGAAACAAAGATGGTGTTCCTTCGCGCCTCATGGAAGGAAGTTCCCAGGGGCAGCTGGACCTGAGGAGAAGCTGTGAGGGAAGGGAAGAGGTGGACGGCAGCTGAGGGCAGGAGCAGGAAGGCCTGGGGACCGGAAAAGCCGAGCATTGCGGGTGGTGGGCTGGGCCCAACCTGGAAGCCGGCAGGTGGGTGACAGAGAGGGAGGCCGGGGGAGACCCAGCTCCCTGACTAGCGAGAGATGGCGCTGAATAGGTGACACGGGTCGGCCTTTTAAACTGAGGGGACTGTCTGGGCGCTCTAGGTCCCTTCGGCTGTCTGCCTCGGGGCAGGCCAGTGCACAGAGGACTCAGTTTCCAGGGAGTTTGATCCAAACAAAGAAAGCCAATCAGAAAAACTCAATCTCTTCAGGAACCCCACTTATTCTTCCTTAACAGGGCTTTGGGTTTGAATTATGTGGATAATTGTCTTAACTCTTCATTTTGCCTGTAGATACTGACCCTCAGAGGGGTATTTTGAGGATAAATGAGACACAGGCAGAGCACTTTGAACTCCATCCATGAAAGGTAGCATATCAATATAGGCGCCATATAATTAAGATGCTTCAAATTGCCAATACATGTATATTTATAACACCCACTATAATCACGGGATATCGCTTTTCTTTGCTTTTTTATTTTTTATAAGAAGGCAGGGAAATCTCATTTTTTTTTCTAACCACACTGCTTTTGTGCGCTTAACATTAACCTTTCCTTCCAAATGTCATTAGCTGCTAATTAAGATGTTGATTTGCAGATTGTATATCTTGCAATAGAAGTGATTTGTGGCTGCTTACTAGGTGTTTATCAACCTGCACCACTCATATTGGTTTAGCAAGAGCCTGGTGCATTTTAATTTACTGAGCAGTTCCCCAATTCTCCACTTATTTCTGTGCGTGCATAATGAGAAAAAAATGATAAGAGAGGAAAAATGGGGAATACTATAAATAGTTGCTAAAGAAAAATGCCATAGGAAAGAGTTATGGTTCGAAGTAGGTATTAAAAGAGCAAACAGACTAAATGCATTTTCTCTCTCAAATGGGGTATTTTAAGAGAGAGAGTTTGCATATCAGTGAGACGAGCAGGCACCCAGACATACCTGCGTGGCTGCGTGCACATACGCTTGGGTCACGGCGAGCCGGCTGAAGGAAAGTGATGAGTGGACTGTCTTAATTTTCTGGACCAGTCACGCTCCTATTCTGAGGCCAGCCTGCTCCCTTTGCTGGCTCATGGCTTTAAGTTTCCCAAAGAACCTTCTCACTTCAAGAACCACCCTTAAATCAAAGAGATAAGCGGATTGTTCGATTACTGTGAAGGATTCTGCAACATAGGGGACATTTCCACAGGACTTTTTAATATAATTTATGAATATTTGCTAGCAACATAATTGTCTTTTCTGCTGACATTTTCAAAGCAACACTGTGATTTGTTGGGTCTCTGGAGAGTCCAACTACAAAACTGATAATTATATTAAATATACATAGACAATAAAGAGTGTGTTTACATAACTGTGCCCATAAATATCTGATTGAACAGTCATTGTTCTCAAACCCCTTTTAGGCAGCTCTCCAAGGATTCCAGTTCTAATGACATGATGGTTTAAAAGATGTTGCTCAGTCTTGTTCCATATTTAATTAACTTTCCTTTTTTAAACTTGTGATGGCAGAGACAATAACAATGTGCTCTGAAAAGAAGGAGCGCTCTCAAACACGAGCGAGACATTGTCAGGCTTTGTGTGCCTCAGACAGGAGGAGTGGGCGGACGCGTGGGGCTGGCCTGGGACCTCCGGCCCTCCCCTGGGATTCTATTAGGAGGCTGCTCGGAGCGCTCCGGTTCCGCACACCTTCCCGTGCACACTCACATCTGTGGAGCTGGCCTCGCAACCATTCTCTTGCATGTGAGCAGCCGCATCTCTAATGATTTCCTCCTCTGGAAAACAAGACGAAAGCAAATTGGAAAACCAACAAAGCCTGGGGAGGCAGAAACAGGGGAGTATCACGGCAAGAATGGCGAGGTGGGAGGGGGTGAGGGGGCATTGCTGGGAGATCTGGATGCTCAAATTCTGGCTTTGGCTCTGCCATTGTTATTCGGACCATGGGTAACTGTATTAGTTTCTCACTGCTGCTGTAACAAATTATAGACTCAGTGGCTTAAGACCCAACAAACTTCGTATCTCGCCGTTCTGTAGGTCAGGAGTCAGAAGTGAAGTCTCAGAGGGTTAAAATCAAGGTGTTGGCAGAACTGGTTCCTTCTGGCGGTGCTAGCGGAGAATCTGCTTCCTTGCTCTTTCCAGCATCTGGTGGCCACCCACACTCCTTGGCTCGTGGCCCCTTTCTGCACCTGCAAAGCCAGCGATGGCCAGTGGAGTCTTTCTTGAGCTGTGCCACTCTGACACTGACTCCTGACTTCCTTTCTAAGGACGTGTGATTATATTGAACCCATGCAGAGAGTCCAGACTAATCTCCCTGTCTCCAGATTCCTTTTTTTTTTTTTAAGATTTTATTTATTTATTTGAGAGAGAGTGAGAGCGCATGAGTTGAGGGAGGGTCGGGGGGGGGGGGGAGAGGCAGAAGCAAACTCCCTGCTGAGCAGGGAGCCCTATTCAGGGCTCGATCCCAGGACCCTGAGATCATAACTTGAGTGGAAGTCAGACGCTTAACTGACTGAGCCACCCAGGCGCCCCTCCATCTCCAGACTCTTAACTTCAACACATCACATTGTCTTGTAAATGAACATAATCGCAGGTTCCAAGGATTTGGATGTAGACATCTTTGGGAGCCATTATTCTGAAACCGTGCCCCATAGGGTTAATGAGGTTAAAACCAGAAGAAAGTTTAAAGCTTGTTTCTCAGTGAACAGTTTCTCCCTTATCAGCTATTATGTCTTTTCTGACCCCACTAACAAATCTACTAGCTGTCTCTGCAGAAGCCTGGACTCAAGGTCAACTGATATGATTCCAGCCTATGAACAAGCAAGGTCCTGCATTCCTTACCCAAGATAACGAGCTCAAGCCCCTGTCCAATTTATATTGGCTCTCAGAGAATGCCCATAGCCCCTTCTTCTTGTCCTAAGATAACCTCCTGATATCAGGGGCTAAATTTTGCCTCATTCTAATGTTAAGTCTCCACCCCAAAATGCACATGGGATGTAGGCGGTGTGCATGCTCCGCCTTTCTCTGTGAATAATCATACATTCCCCTGCCTTCTTCATCGATATGTATGTAATCTCAGCCCTTATGATTATAAAAACTTCTTCTCTCCCCCTTTGGGGAGACAAATTTGAGGCTTGCCCTCCCATCTCTTAGTTTGACTGCTTCTAGAATATACTCTTTCCTTGCTGTGAACCTGATGTCTCAGCGACTGGCTTTGCTGAGCATCGGGAGGACAGACTTGGGCTCCGTTACAGTTCTGCCGGCCACCGAAAGTCAACTATCATTATCTGTTAATGAGAGAGCCGGTGTGAACTAGATTCGTTCATCCAACAAATTAAGGTCTAGATGACACAATAATACCTTAGACTCACTCTTCATCATCTTCATCATCATCATCCCTTCTGAGGGAAAGATAAGCTTTCACCAGAAAGAGAACCATTCACCAGAAATATAGAACACCGTTTTTCAGCTGTGTTAAGGGCTACCAAAGGAAGTGTAAGGAGACTGTCTTATGAACAATCCTGCCCTGGCTGTAGGGAAGGGGGTGGAGTAGTCAAAGTAGGCTTCCCTGAGGAGGTGACAGCAAGCAGAGGCCAAACAAACGACTGGGAGTTACCCAGCAGTGTGCGTAGGAGGGCAGGACTAGTGTACGGACTGATAAAGATTTCCAGTTCCAGGGAACAGCCAGTCCCTGTGTGTAGGCCCTGGGTTGTGGGGTGCAGGGGACTGAGAAGCAGCCCTCAGGGCTAAGAGCCCAAGGTCTGCAAGGAGAGAGGTTTGCTAGGTACTAAAAGAGGCAATGATAAGAGCACTTCCAGTTTAGTAAGGGACAAGAAACTAACAAGTACATAGTAAGTAACTGGTGTAACTGATGAGTAACTCATGTTCATATGGTAGATGGTGATTATGATCTTCCTTTTGTAGATGATGAAACTGAAGGCCACAGAAGCCTCCCCAAGGCCACTCATCTGGTAGAACAAGGACTTGCCCCGGAGTCTGCTGTCATCAGGACACAATGCTGTCTCTTAGGCAGGACTGTAGGACCTTGATATCGAACCCTCTTGCTAAGAGCAATGGGGAGCCATAGAAGAATCTTAAGCACTTTAGAAAAATTACTCTGGGTAATCGACTGGGGGCATGGCGCCAGGGAAGAAGCAATAGCTCTGGGGCGCCTGGGTGGCTCAGTCGTTGGGCATCTGCCTTTGGCTCAGGTCATGATCCCAGGGTCCTGGGATCGAGCCCCACATCGGGCTCCCTGCTCGGCAGGAGGCCTGCTTCTCCTGCTACCATTCCCTCTGCTTGTGTTCCCTCTCTCGCTGTGTTTCTCGCTGTCAAATAAATAAAATCTTAAAAAAAAAGCAATAGCTCTGAGGAGAAACTCTGTCGGCTCAGTGTGGAATGAGAACAGTATGGGCGGTGAGAATGAAGAGTCAGTAAATCTTGTGGAACTAACATTGAGAAGTCCTGCTGGTTGATGTGGTGTGAACGAGAGAGGCAGGTGTCAAGGATGTTGACTGTGCTTCTGGCCACAGTGTCTAGAAGGACCCATTGGGTCTTTCCTTCTAAAATAATGAGGTCATGGGGATGTGTGGGCCAGAAAATAAACATACACCAAAGCCCTAAAACCATGAAGGCTCTTCGTACATTAATAAGAAAGCAAATTAAAAAAAATAATAATAAGAAAGCAAGCTATGAATGAACAGGTTTGAATGGATTTGAAGTTCTCAATAAAAACGCAGCAGAATTTCTCCATGGCAATCCTCCCCTTGCAAGAGACGAATCCTGCTTGCCATCACGGCTATGATTCTGTGTTTGTGCTGAACTCCTTCTAATTGTCATCAATTATGATTCATTTACTTTTAGGTGTCTTGCCTGTCATAATATTATCATTTCTAAGTCTTTCCCTTTGCAGACTGTGAGAATCTGTTGTGACATCTCAATAAAGCAGGATTCAATCAAGGTGTGAATGAATTGTTAATCTTGTTATAAATAGAAGGTACCATATGTCAGTATGTAAGGGATGTCTCCCTCTTTGTTGAAAACAATGTTAGTGAAACAAAACAAAAGAAGTTTCCGAAAGAGCTGGTTCAGCTCACCAAGCTTCCAATTATCTTTATAGCCAACAATTCTCTGCAGCTGATTCAGATTTCTGGGACAAGTATTCACACATATTTATTTAGAGTTATCACTTGAAAGAGAAAATGAGTGTCAAGTCTGGACCCAGGCACCCCAGGTGTACCTCTTCCTCCCTATTTTGACCGTGGAGCTTACCTAACAACTCTGCCTGGGTCTTCGAGAGGCACATTGTAGGAACCATTTGATTAAAACATCTTTTTCCTTCTTCTTTGCATTTTCTACATAGCATGCAGATTTAAAAAAAAAAAAAAAAATATGGCCAAATTGGCCTATCTCCAGCTCAAACTAGTTCATGAAAAATATACCCTGAATCTTTTCCTACACGTGCACTGTCTCCGCAGTCAGGGCTCTGGCCCACTCTACCCTTGACAGCGCGTCCTAAATGTGGGGCTGAGACACCTGCGGCAGTGTGTTTTCTGAGGAAAGCCTGCGTGGGCTCAGAGGTCCGGCAAACGCCAGAACCAATAAAGCTGAAATTAGCATCCCATAATTCGGAGCGATTTCCCCTCTGCTCTTCCGGAGCCCTCCCCCTCCCCTCCCCCTCCCGCATCCCCTAAGCCAATCAAAATGCACTGCTTGCTACCTTGTTCCATTTCTTCAGGGCCTTGCTAAGTGACTAGCTTGTTAGTTCGAAATAAAGCTAATGGCTAATAATGGCTCTCCCCCAGTGCCCCGTGGCATTGCCACAGAGAATCCATGCGGAAGAGTGAAAAGAGCTGGGATTTTTTGAATAAGCCACTTTTGGGTTCAAGTCCTGGTCGTTCTGTGCACTTGATGAGTGTCCTGGGCAAGTTGCGTTTATGTTTTTTGAGATTATAGCCTCACCTGTAAAATAGAGATTCATCCATCATGAGGTTGCTGGGAGGACCTAGGAAGGGGACAGGCGTTCTGCAGTGAGTACAGAAACTGGCCTATTGACTGACAACTGGGGGGAGGCCAGAGGCAGCCCCCTGGAGCTCCCCGCCAATGATCTGTCCCCACTAATCATCTGGACGCTGTGATTTTTGCTTCTTAACCTGTCTCCAGCCCTCCTTCCCTTCTTCCCTTCCTCCATTTTCTCCTTTCTTCCCCAGTGATATGGTGAGCCCTTGCCAGGTTCAAAACCCTTTGTCTCTTTATTTTTCACTCTTTCAGATGCCAGTACAAAGGGTAGTGGCACGAGAGGCGAGCAAAGTAGGTGGGGAAGCGCCAAGCTCAGCTGATAAAGAGCCATTTAGAACAATGACCCTCCTGCCCCATCGCTCCAAAATTCATTGTTAGCTTGTTTCGCAATAGTCATTAGAGACACAAAGGAAGTGTTGATAAGCTCGGTGATTCATTCAAGGACCAAGGTTAATTTTTATTTATTCCCGGGTCATCACAAACAGAGGCAGATGGTGGTGGCATTTCCTTCTTGCCGGGAGCTCAGATATTATCTGGATAGATGTCAGCAGGCTTTGTCCATCACCTCCTAGCGCGGGCAGCTTTCCTGGATAGAGCCCCAGCCACCCAAACTGCAGATGGATCTGATTGAACTCTGATGACTGGTGGTAAATAATTGAGGTCACTTGGGCCTGGTTGGAGGCAAGCCAGCATCGCCAAGGAGCAAGGTTGACATCCTTTATCCTTTAGTGGCTCTTCCTTCGGAGGATTTATTTTCAGTGACCCATTTAGGTGGTAGCTTACTAAACTGTGGCTATCGGTTTATTGAAAAGTCACTGTCTCTCATTTTTACTAGTATCGGGTGACTTTGGGATGCCTTAAAATAATGGCGGATGGAATCTACTTAGGGAGCTCTATAGGAATGATCACAAAGGGTCACGCCGGGGCTCTCTGTCTCCCGGGTATTCTGTTTGCTAACGAAAGACGGTATCTTAGGTCTGTAATGCTAGTCTCTTGCATGGCACCTGAGAAGAAAATCTGATAGTAATTAACCACTGTTCCTCCAACTCTTGGTTTTTCCTAGGCTAAAGGAATACTCCGCTAATAATGAGTAAGAACTGTTTTATTTAGCACCAACCAGGTGGCAGACATTGGGCCGGGTGTTTTATATCTGTGTTCAATTTACGTATTTGATTTTTATTTTTTAAAGATTTATTTATTTATGTATTGGTCAAAGAGAGAGAGAGCACGAGCAGGGGGAGCAGCAGGCTCCCTGATGAGCAGGGAGCCCCATGCGGGACTTCATCCCAGAACTCTGGGATCATGGGCTGAGCCGAAGGCAGATGCTTAACCAACTGAGCCACCCAGGTGTCCCTCTGTGTTCAATTTAATCTTCATAGTAGTCTTACATGATAGGGACCATTTCCCTCATTTGAGAAATAAAGTGACTAAAGCCCAGAGAGCTTGTTCCACATCTGAAATCATGCAGGAGGGCGGGAGCCCAGGACTCCACCACATTGCCTTCCGGGCATGATTCCCTCACCGACTAACCCCCCACTCAGCCTCCCTCAGAGCTCACAGGGCCCTGAACTGCCCTTCTCAGAGGAAGGGTCCCCCAGAGATCCCCTCCATTGGCCATACCCATGGGGCAGAAATCCATTTAGGTGTATTTAGGAAAAGAACCACCAGGTGAATTATAAGGTGGGCACCTATTGATAACGAAAGCATATGGTTGCTTAAATGGAGGTATTCCCTTTGGCTTATTACACTCATTACTTCCTGTCAGTTAGAGTTCACCTGCTTCAATTTTACCAGAATGCGTGAATTGAATATTTCATATATGACTTAGCAGGAGCCCACCCTGAGTCCATTTTCTTTTCCCTTACAGAATGTTATTGTAGGGCAGTCAAGAGGTCCTATTTGGTCTTATAAATGATTATCTTTCTCAACGGAATGCCAAATAGGATGCTAATTAATACATGTTTATAGTTATTCTGTACTTAGGACAGGACTAAGTTTCGTCTTCAGCTAATGCATAAATAGGTATCACACAAATACATACCTGTACTTTCTTTTCCTTTTGTTCTCACATATATTCCTTGAATTTGAATCAGGCCTCTCCTTGGCTCTGAGGCCTTGGGTAAGTTGCCTTACCTTTCTGAGCCTTCTTTCCTCACTTGTAAAATGGGGATATTACATTTTCCGTGGTTGTGTGGATTTAGGAAGACACATAGGGAGTTTGAATGTAAAATTTGTTATTTTAACACCAGAGTTTCTCACAGGGAGGGACTTTGTATGAGAATGCTTTAAGCTTTGTAAACATTTATAAAAGGCAAAGCTACGCACATGAGTGTGCATTCATTGGGAGAGCTTGCTTTTGCTCAAATGAAGGGAAGAGAAGGAGGCTGGAAAAGGTGGAGGAGAGAGAAGCGGGGAAAGTGTGAGGTGGAGTGTTCTGTGAGGAGCAGCCGTGAACCTCGCAGGCAGCCTTGCTGGTTGCTCCTCAACAACAGCTCAGATTCCTTGTCTTGTCTTATGTCCAGAAATTGAATAATTGTCTTCCGTGCAGACCCAAGTAGCTTCTCAAAGATCTCTTGCTCTAAAATGCAGCATTCTCTGGTACATTAAAATTTCCCCAACTGATTTCCTATGGCCCTTGGAAAGCTGAGTTGACTTTTGTGTCTCCAACATGCATCAGAGAGACAGACTGTGTTCAGGCAGGACCCCAGAGCCAGAGGTGGCAACACTGGCATGAGAACACAAGGCCCATCCTCCACCACCTTGCTCCCACCCCTGGATTCCCTGGCTGCTGAAGCAGGAAGAGAAGAATGGGGGAGGTTGGAGCTTCCTGTGGGCCTGGACTGACCAAAGTGATCTTCTCCCTGTCTCAAGAGGCCAAGAGGTCTAATTTGATACAACAGCAGTATAGTCCCTGGGCCATGGTAGGTGCTCAATAAAAATATCTCCACATTCCCCCCATCATGACTGCCAATTCCTTCCCTCTCCACAACCCTGATCAAATATTAGCCAAGACAATGAGAAGCCAAGACCCACTTGTGGTCAAGCTCATTCTCCAGGGGCATCCACGCCTTGCTATCCTGAGGTCAAGAAAACCTCCTCAGAATGAGATTGACATATACATATGGAAAGCCTGGGGTACACTTTGTTTTCCCAAAATAACACTCACCCTCTGGTTTCTCTGAGCTAAATGGCATGATGATTCTCAATGGAATCCTTACAATTCTCTCTGGGAAATTTGAATGCCTCTTGTAATTTAGTTAAACAGTTTTTAGGTATCACAGAGAAACTTGTTACTCGTGGAAGGGAAATGGATCCCCACACTTGATACCGAGGAACCTCTTCCTGTCCATCTGGGGCCCCTTGTAGCCACATGACTTGGTTTTTCACCAAACTGCAGTTAGGGGATGATGAATACGTGAGCTCCCACGCCATTCACTACAGCTCTGTTTACTGTGCCTTTATTTACATAACTAGAGATTCAACATCCTAACATGTTTTGCAAGCTGTCATGACATGAGAAGCTAGTAATCTGCTATATTTTGCTTGCTAACATATTTTTGACATATTTTAGCTTTTGATTATAAGATTGCATCTTTGCCTGCTACCATCTGTCTCGACTCAATGGAACTCTGGCATTTACAGAAACAGTGGGGTGTAGGATTTCTTATATACTTGAACTCTACCAGAAACATGCTATTTTCAGTCTTAACCAATATGTCATGCTTTCACACGCGAAGTCTGAAATGTTCGCTATCTTGCAAGATCTGCCAGGGATGAGGAACGTATCTTCGCATCCAATTTGGCTAAGATGAGAACTATATTAATGAGAAGAAGGAAGCAGTATTCAGCTTCTAAACAGAGGTGGCTTTTTATGTGGTTTATATCCTCTCATCTAGGCTTATCCCTTCATCAGCATGATTAAGATCTTCCACGGAAATACATCTTCTTTTGGACTTCGTATCCTCCCAGTCTTTGACATTCTTGAGGCCTATATTTCAGTGTGAAATAGTGATCCACCAACATTTGGCAATAAGACATTTTCCTACATGGTGTCCTGTTCTGATTCTTATCTTTACTCATTAGGGAAAATTACCCCAGGTTTGACCCAAAGGATTAGCTTGGTTCCTGTCTCTGCTGACAACACTAGACTGTGCAACACACAGAAACATGACATTGTATTCAAACAATGTGTTGGAGGAAAGGCAAAAAAAAAAAAAAAAAGCACAGGCCTAACATGCATTTATTCAACACCAAGCTTAAATGAATTTATTATGCTCCTGGATTATACCCTATAGGCCAAGAAGCTGTCAACTATTGACATTTTCTTTTCTCTCCATGTTCTGAGTTGAGTGTAAATATATTTGTCAAGGGAATATAGTGCACGCTCAGTTCAGTTTATGCCCATTTCATCAGAAGGAAAGCTCTTATCATCTGTAATCACAGCCAACAACTTTGTTGCTTTAGGGAAGGAATGGGCTGTACCTTGGATTTATATATGGATCTGGTACTTTTCAGATTCCGATCTGAATGCTGTTTTAACCTTCATTTTGAATGTGCATAGATTAGCTGTGTCTACTTCAGGACTCCAATATTGATCGGAAGTGATTTTGGTCAGTCTGGTGTGGACCCCATCTCGTTGATTTTCTGCCTTTCAGCAGGCTGCCTATCACCCAGGGGCAGCTGAGCGCGAGATTTTGGAGCTAACCACATTGATGGGGATCATTGTCATTGAAGAGATCAAAGAAGAAGGTGTTTTGGACTCTTGACTCCAATGTCTTATGGCCACAAATCAAGTCCAGGCTGACTCGGGTCCCCAGATTAGTAGGGATGGTGGCAACAGCTGACCGAAGTAACAAGGCTGAGAGCGAGTGTCCAGGGGATTGTTACCATGGCCTTCTGGAGAGCAGGGGTCTTGTCTTTTCCCCTCATCCCTTGTGCCTGGCACAGAGTGGGCCAACAGCATGGCTGGCTATGTCACACTGACATGGACTGAGTACTATAGTCAAGCCATGAACTCATCCACTTGTGCTTAAGTGAACTCCAATGAGGTGGCATCACCGAGGGTGGGTTAATTAAAAAAAAAATACAGAGAGCAGATTCCCCATCCTCGAAAGACTACGATCCAGCTAGGAAAACAAAGTGAGTTTTCGATGAAATCATGAATTGCTAAGCCAGGTTGTGAATGTGAGAGGAATTTCTAGAAAGGAAGTAATGGTATAGATGGGGGTGGGATTCATGGAGGAAGAAGGGCTTGGTTTGTGACCAGAAGACTACGCAGGGTGAGTTGAGAGGAAGAAGGAAGAGTGTGTGAGGGGAGGGTATACACAGAAGTGAACAAGAAAAGAAAGGAGTGGGGTTGATGTGCCAAGAAGAACGCTCTAACTTGACTAACTGAACCCGGTTAGAGCTGGCTGGCTGCGTCTGGTGGGTCGTTGGGTAAGGTGAAAGCCCTCTTGAAAGTCAAAGGACTACGTATCTTTTGTGGAGGACATAGACCATTAGTCTAGGGCTTCATAAGCAGAACGCATGGGAAAAGTGGTACATTTTAGAAAGACTGTGAAGGAATAGTGTGAGGGAATCAGTGAAAACCAGTGATTCTAGAATCAACATAAAAAACCCTATGTTAAATAAAGATGATGTTCAAAGCAACAACTATCTTATATAGGCCATCTAACATATTTCAGGCATTTTTAGTCATTGATAATAATATTGGTAAAAATCCTACAAAAACGTGTCAGTATATTTACCCTCAAGTGAAAGAAGGAAATAAGAGTTTCAGAAAAGCAAAGTAAGCTGGTCTAGGCTACAGAGACAGCAAATGGCCAAGAAAGATTCAAACTCCATTGAAACTATGCTTCTTTTCACTCCATTACTCTGGGAGTCCCTGGTATTTGTTGGATGTGAAAATGATGTGAAATAAGTCTTTTATAAAGATTTACATGGTGGCCATATACAAGAAGGACTAGAGAGGGGCGAGGTCAGAAGTAAGTTGTCGAGAAGGTTCCCTCGAGGGTCTTGTCATTGGAAAGAGAAAGGAGAGGATAAACATGAAGAATCTTGCCAAGCAGGAGGAACATGGGACAATGTGACCAATGGTCTTAATCACTGAAAGGCAGGAGAGATGAGGCCTGGGTGGGGGTGGCAGAAAGAAGGCCACTGGTGACCTTGGGAACACGTTTTCAGTAAAAGGATATTGATGAGAGCTAGCCTGAAGGTGAGGAAGGAGTGAGTCAGCGGTCAGGAAATGGAGGATGTGGGGCAGACCACAGATTTGAGAAATTTGGAAGAAAATGAAGGAAATAAATAAAGTAGTCTTGCGAGAAGCCTTCAGGGTCAAGAAAAACAAGTTGGTGTTTTGTTTGGTTTTGAAGAGCACATTTGGACACAGGAGGAAGGTCTGCAGATGGGGGGAAGTATACTAAAGGAACTAGAGAAAGAGGGGCTTCTGTACGTGCGAGGGTTCAAAGGAGCTGAGAGACGTGAGCTAGAATCACAGGACCGCCTGATAGAACTTTCCACGGGGAGGAGAATGTGCCATACCTGTCCCGTTCCAAGGCAGCCACCAGCCCCACGTGGCCAACGAACACTTGGAATGTGCCTAGTGAAGGTGAGGAACTAGATTTTTAATATTCATTTAAATCCAAATAGCCACTTATTTAAATAGCTAGTGGCTATCTGTATCAGAGTGCACGACCCTCAGAGAACCAAAGATTTTTGTCTCTGGAGGAAGGGAACTAAAATCTTCCTGTGGCTCAGGAAAGGAGGGCAAGAAGGGAGACAAACCAGGGATGTTTCATAGGCAGGGGAGGAAAAAAAAAATGACTTTGCTTCTGCCAGGCGAGCTTGACTTTCAGGGGTCGTACCTTGGTGAGAGCCCTGTTATTGGCTCATTAGAGGAGGTGAGCCCACCTGAGTTTGGAGGCAGGTGAAATTCACATCCCCATGTCGATGTCACCATCTGAATTGGAGTCTGCAGGGACCCGATGAAGAATGGCTCCGTCTCCTATGGAACTACCAATACTCACCCTTGGTCTGGCTGCATGTCTTGATCAAGATGCTCCTCGTTCATGTGAGATGGGGATGGAGAAGACTCTGGTAGGTTCTTTGGGCTGAGGGCCATTTTTTGAATAGGTTTTCCTTCTCTGAGTGACAGCGAAGCCCGTCTCTGATCCCCTAGTGCCCCTTCTGCTTCCACATCACACGGTTGCTTTGGATCTGGATCTTTCAAAGCCCGAAGGAGGGGATTCCCTTCAGAATGATGTCACTTAGACTTAGCAGAAGTTTTCTGGAAGACTTTACCATCGAGAGATCGGGGTGATGTCCTGCCCTGTATTCTGCAGGTGAACAGAGAGAACCCCAAATCGGCATCCATCGTTGTCCTGAGACCGCACAGCCTTGATCACTTCACCGGTGTGCTCGCCCCTAGATCGCGGTGTGCGCTGTTTGGGCTGCCTTTCCTAGCCTCCGCAGCTGGGAATTCAAGATGCTATACTCAGGCAGAAGTCCATGAAGGAATTAATTGATATGAGCCAGAAGTTGATTGCCATTTAAGTACTCAGCCTCCAGCATTGCCAAGTTTCCCTCTTTGCAGAAAGAACTGAGCTTGCCTGCAAACTGGCTCATTCAGGATGTGAGCATAAGATGGAATTCAACCTTTAATATGCTGCAACACCTGTTTGGAAATAAAGGGGCTCTGTGCTTCTCCCCCCAAGGAGTTGACAGCTGACTTCATTACCGAGGAATCTGGCGGAGATGGTCGTGGCTACTCCTCAGCCCCTGGAGGCGCTCACCCAGGAATGTGGTGCCAGCCAGACCCTAGCATTGGGATCCTGCCAGAAACCCATGCTGGGTCCTTTTGCCCTAAATCATCCCTCCTCCTTGCACTCCAGAAGTTTTTCGTCTGTCTGGTAGCGCTCTCTCCACACAAGGGAGCTGGTGAGAGGCTCCGGCCTGCTGAAGCTAAGTGGCGAAGTGTTTGCAGGTGTTCTCTAGTGGGATCTGGATTTCCAAACTTCCTTTCTCAAGGGTTCTGCAATGCTGCACCCCCAAAGCAGAGCCGCCATGCGCCGTAGAGGGGAACTTGAGGGTTCACCGTGGTGAACTCGTCCGGGTTCTGGAACAGACCCAGCGTGGCTCCAAGGAGCCCAATAAACCCGTGGGGTATCCCGAGAGGCTGTCTCTGATGCCACTTCCTTCCACTTGGGCTGGAGCCCTGACCATGCTTATCAGCTTTCCATGTAGAATGTCAACCCATTTGCATGAAAAGCAGAATAATCTGGCCTCCATTAGCAACATACAATAGAGCATTATCCGACTCGCAACAGAGAATATTGACTTTCTACCATTTGTTATCCTTCATCATTTAAAAAAAAAATCTGTTTGACATCTCAAAGTCCGGGAGCAGGAGTGGACATACAGGGGAGCACAACCGTTTGGTACATTGTTGCCCAACCCGAAACAACATCACCATGGAGGCCGCAGAGCAACTTTGAAAGTGAGTGTGATATTAATTGAAAACAAAGCACAACTCAAACTTTTAGATACAAAATCACATATTTGTTCTTTTAAAACAAATATTTTAAGCAGTCTGGAAGGAGGATAATTCAGGAAAAAAAGGGATAATTCAGGAAAAAAAGGGATAATCGATGCCAAAGGTCAAAATCGGCAATGCAACAGTGGGACCTGGCCTGAAAAGTGGGTCTCATTTGGCCCGCATGGGGCAAGGCAGGGGGGCCAGTGGAGTTCGCATACAAAATGGAGTAGGATGCCAACATTTAGAAATTGGCTCATGGCACATCCCCACTGGATTGCTGGCTCCTCCTGAGACACCGAGCATCCAGCCTCATAGGCTGCTTTCCCTCTAGGCAAAGGTTGGAGCAGGTAGTGGGGCCTTTGCTCCCGGATCTCTGTCTCACTGAGTTTGCCATCCCGGACCTGCTGTAAGGGTGGGGAGGTTCTGGGTCATTTCTCCTTTTTTTCTAAACTCACGATTGGTTATTATGTTACTTTTGAGTTAGAGTCATCATTCCATGCCCAGTTATAAAAGGTGCTGTAGAGGGAAGCAAGTCTGAGACCCACCCTACCCCCCTCCTCCTCCTTGGAGGTTATTTTCAAACTTCCGGTCTGGAGTCCAGCACGCTGGCTGGGGAATGTCAGCTCGGCCCCATCTAGAATCGCCTGGGGCATTTCTGATGCCAGGCTTGCCTTCTAGACCAGCGAGGTCAGGCTCTCTGGGAGTGGGATTCAGGCAGTAGAGATTTTTAAAGTTCTCTAGGTGATTCCAATGTAAAAGGTCCTTGAGAAATCAGAGAAAACTTCACATTAGAGCAGTTTTTCAACCTCGGTACTATTGATTAACATTTTGGAGCAGATAACTCTTTGTTCTGGGCGCCTGTGCTGTGGGCTGTGGCATGTTTAGGAGGGTCTCTGGCCTCTACCCTTAGATGCAGTAGCGTTCCTACCGATGAGAACCACTCCATTAGATCACAAAATCACGGTCAGGAAGAGTGGCTGTTGTGTTCACCTCCCGCCCGTACATTGGGGCTTTCAGAAATTTCTTTTGGAATTAAGTACTAGGGAAAAAAAATCTCTTTTAAAAAGCTGGTATATTCCTTCCTTTCTGTTCATTTTTTTCTCCCCTTACTACCAGGAAGCTCAAAATCAATGCCAAAACACACTTAAAACCAACATTGCAGCGCAAAACCAGGTAAGTCCTGAGTGTATTTTTTTCTCTCTGCATCACGCTGATTTTCCTAATAATATTTTACTAATCTTTAAGTTGCATTCTTAGGGAATGAAGCAGGAAATAAATACAAGCAAGGCAACAAACAAAAGGAGGGACTGGCTGTTCAGCACCCAGCTTAGTGGCCACGAGCCGACAAACCAGTGGTTAAGGAAGGAGCTCCTACATTTGAATGACCCGGTGCTCCCCAGAGGATCAGACTTACAGAGAAGTAAGGGTCAGCTCCTTTGGTCTCCAGCTTTGCCTGGGAAGAGGCTGATCTGGGCATGTCAGAGGAGCCCAGTGGCAGCTGAGTGACAGCTTCTATGAGAATAAACACAAGCCTCTGTTGCTTCCTGAGAACCCATGTCCTGCCGTTTACTAGAAGTCTGGGAAGTCTCTAAGAGTCAAGGCTGTGAAAGGCAACATGGGACCCATCCCTGGGACAACACCAACACCTGCTTTCCATGAATGAAGAGCACCTCACTTTTAGCGAAATGTAACCCACGTTAATGCCAGCAGTTTTAAAGCCTTTTAAAAAATCATTATTAAGCATGGCTATTTCATTTCAAATGCAAAATCCTTGCATAGACCAGAGATCTTAATTTTTTTTAAATATAGCTGAGTATTTTAATTATGAATGTACTTGCATATTCTCAGCATACTTCATTATTTATGTAGCTGGTGAAAAAGCTTTTTAATTAAATAGCATGCTGGCAATCCATTGTGAAATGCATAGATGTAGGTTTTCCTTGCATTAAAGAACTAAATACACGCACGAAACACAGGCCGGCGCGCACACTTTAATCACCATGAGGCATTTGTTTCTGAAGGATCTTAAAATTTGACCAATTTCTTCATTGGTAACAAAATAAATAGTCTAATTTTCCAGCACTCTGCATGGCTATTCACATTTAATGCACTCAATTAATTTGGAGATGGAGTGGAGCGGTGGTTCTCAAAGTGGGGTCCCCACACCAGCAACAGCATCACCTGGGAACTTCTTAGAATTGCAAAATTTGGAGCCCCAGCCTAGGCCGACTGAATCAGTAATTCTGGGCATCGAGGGGGGCACCCTCTGCTATCTTGAGCCTCCAGGTGACCCCAATGCAGGCTAAGGTTGGAGAACCAGGGGGGAGCATTCTGCCTAATGGGGCTGGCCCTCTAGGTTTCACACCTGGGGCCCCTGGTTCTGTCCCCCCAACCAAAAAGGGCTGTTGAGGATTTCTTGCTCTTTTAAGGTTTAAAGGACCTGCTCAAGGTCGTCAGAGTTTCAAAAAGGTTAAAAAGAGTCCTGGAGAGTGAAATATTTGAACCCCGATGTGGTTAAAAGTTGTCCATCAGTATCGGGGCGTACTCACCAGTTTTGACGAAACGGCTCCTCGGATTCAACTCATGCTTTGCCATTCTCTTTCCCGCAACAAAAAGGCTCTGACCTTAGAGCTCCGGCTTGTGCCTCATTGTGTCGCAGGCTGTGGTGCCAGCCGTCTTCCAGGGATACCCCATGCCCGGGTCAAGGCCGACGACCAGGCTGCCTGGCCTCGCCCCACCGCGGGAGCCAAGGCCAGGAGGCTGAGGGATTTGGAGAAGGCCACACCGGGAGCCGGCGCCCGAGTGAGCTAGCACCAACAGCCGCCCGACTCCCTGCTCTGTGCTTTGTCTTCTCAATGAACAAAGCTGCTTCTTAAGTACACATAAGCCAAACTGCCTTTCAATTTGCAGCCATCTACTTGGAGTTCAGATTTGCACAGCATGACATGAATTGGGCTGCAAATTATGCAGAAAACAGCCATCACATCCATCTGTGATGTCAGAATCCTCCAGTACAATGTGACCTGGTAGTATCTGGGAGAGGAGAAGTATATCGGGTCTGATTCTTTCCCTATGCAGTATGATGGATATCCTCCCGGCTGCATTTGGCCCCGTGTGAAAAGGTTAAATATGATTGAGGTTATGCCTGTGATATGTGCAAGAACAGGTTTTGCTTCCAAGGGTGCAGGCGATTAGATTTTTTTTTTTTTAATGGTAAAGTAACTAGAAAAAGAAAACACACAAACACACTCATACCTAATGGTAAACTGAATTTATTTCCTCTTGGAAAACAATTCCAGTAATCTCCAGGTTCAGACCGCAGAGTAAACATTAATAACAGTAACATACAGGTTAGTTCAACTGATTCAAGAATTTGGCTGTGTGAAATCATTAAGGAAAACCTTGAACACTCAAAGCTTCAAATGTATCCAGGAAAAAAAAAATCTTTGACAGTCTACATAACAACTATTGCATATATAGTGATGCTACCTGTCACATCGCAAGGCTTACAAATATATATACGGGCCTTATCCAGCTGTGGGGTTCTGTTCGGTGAGAACATCTCTTCGTGGTCTGCGAGAATCTTCAGCAATAAAAAATAGTCTTGGATTTAACCGTTGATATACCAAAAGAGAAATTCTAGGCTTAAGTGGAAATAAAAGGAAGTCCAAAATAGCCTCATTTGAAATGGCTGTTTTAATCTGTCTTCCTCGAAAATACTTTCTCTTAAGCCATTTTGCTCACTTTTTTTTTTTATCTTGCCTGAATAGGGCCCAAGTCCACTTGTCTTTATAAGACCATTTTAGTATCAGACGACATAATACATGTGCAACACTTTATATACAAGGAGTCTATCCGGTGCTCAAAAGTTCAAACACATGAACATCCAACAGTTTTGATAATACAAGTTTTATGGTACAATACAATGCTTCTGAATATTATACATTAACAATGAACGTTTCGTGCAAAGAGTAAAACATGTTCCCTTTTTGTGCCACAAAAGTCATTCTCCTTGAGAGGCCGTATTTGCACTAACTACTGTGTTGGGTCATCGTATGGTTCTGTAACAAAAAAGAAAGAGGGGAAAAAACACTTAAGTGATCTTATTGTCATCAGACCGAGGCTCTATCTACGCTGGCTCACTGACAAAAACGTGAACTGTTTCTGCACCCGACCTGCGGAGGGGTGCTCGTGGGGACCCCCGGGGAGTACCAGGAGGGACAGGTAGGGCCAGGGGTCTGGGGGGTTGAGATGACTGGGCTGTACCTTTCCTTTTTTCTCAGCCTCTGACCAGCCTTCCCAGAATCCCCACCCCCCTCCCACCATCTCTTCTTATCAAAGTGAGACCTGTTTTTCAAAGACCACAGTAGCACGATTTTAACAGTTTTCTTTATCTGTGTGTTATTTCCCTTACAAAAGCTTTTGGTCTCACCACTCTTAGATGGGAACATCTTGATTGACTGCAGAGGCTCTATCTGTCCCTGAATACGGCCTTTACAGGCAAGGGCTGCCTGGCCAATAACCCATAGATGGGGCAAGAAGCTTCTCTGGCCCCTCTCCTGGGCGCGGACTTGGGGCTGTCACTCCAAGGCTCAGGGACACATCAGAGCAGCTGCAACCACTCCCCAGTCCAGCTGAACCAGCCTTTGTGGTACTGGGTTGTCTCCTTCCCATCCACACTGCACATTCCCTTTCTGAATGGACACCCCCCTTCTCAACCGCGAGAGGCCAACTGTTTCTGCGGACCTGCAGCCTACGATGAGGGAGGGCCCCAGACCCACAGCATTCTGCAGATGGCTGGATTTGCCCCTTCCCTCCTCTGCATTTCCCCTGAGCCAGGATCTCCCACCTGTCAGCTTATACACCGTCCCCTGCCCCATCCTTTCTGCTCAGAACCTGGAGGTCTAGCTCAGAATACAACCATTTCCATGTTCATCCCATCGAAAACCAATTTCTCCCTCCTCTGACTTCCTCCTGATATATACTGCTCAGAGTACACATCTCAGGTCTTAGGTTATTTGCAGGCCTGGCTCTCTCCTTATGTCAGAAACTGTGGTGTCCATTCATTTATTCATTGCTTCGAAACATCTGTTGAACACATGTATCGTCACTGGGCATGGCCTTCAGCAATGCCCTCATCATAAAGACCCGGCCAAATGACTGACTGGCTAGCCAGGCAAGGGCTTTTGAAGGGCAAGGGATGGCCCCTATGTTGACGCCTTCCAAGTGTGCACAGCCTAAAGAAGAAAGTCACGTGGGCACAAAATGGCAAAGCAATATGGCAGGATCAGATCTGAAATGAACGTAGAAATGCCACGACTACACCTAACTGCCTGGCCTTTGGAGAAGGCTTTGTAGTGGAGGTAACACGTGACATTTGAGTTGAGGCTGGAAACATGAAAATGCTTTGGACCCTCCAAGCCAACATATCACGTGAGCAAAGGCAATGAAGCAAGAATATACAAGGTATGTTCATGGACCTGCAAATCGTTGGGGTTGGATGGAGTATCCTGGGGTGTCCTGAACCAAGAGGACCGATGAGAATGAAAGACAGAGGGTAGTTCAGGGTCAGATTAGGAAGAGCCTTTTGTATCTTGCTAAGGAGTTTGGACTTTGTCTTGGAGGTGAAGGGCAGCCATGGAAGTTTTTTAAGCAGCATTTTTAAGCCTGAAAGATCTTCATTATCTCTTCATCATCCACAACTAGCAAACTGCCTGCTCTTGTACACTTGCTGAATGACCAGATGCCTGCCCAGTCAGGGCTGAGTGCCAGGGAGGGAGATGGGAGATTTGTGACGAGGACCCAGGCTTTCCATTCTCTGTTTCAAACATAGCCCATTTTTGAAGCCTGGCAACAAATACTGATGAGGAACATTATGTCGCTCTCTCTTATTGAAAACAAACCTATTTTTATTAATTCAGTGATTCAGCTGGATCTTTTTTCCTTCTTAGGGGCACTAGCCTAATATTGCATACGGAACAATTTTTATGCCAACCCTCTTTTTCTTTGTATCAATTTCTAAATACTTCTGAAAATTATTTTTCACCAACAGGTAGATAGAAAGGGTAATGAAAATACTGATGAGACTAAAAAACTTTCCTACTTTCTCAAAAATGAACACAATGGCGATCGAAGAGTTTATAAACAATACAAAAATTCATTTGCTCAAAATATCGCATGTGAGCTTTCTTATACCTTTTGTTATCTCCAAGAGTCAAGTCTGATCAGGTTTTTCATTGGTGACAAAAGTTACCTAAATGATAGGACCCTGATGGGTGATGGGAGATTTTTTTTAAACCATAATCAAAGCTAAAAAAACCCATCAATTTAATAACATTAGTTTTAAATGTGTAAGTGCTTACAATAGACATTCTGCATTCGATAGGATTCTAGAGGTTAATAAAGGAAGTGTTTTGTGTGTGTGCCTCTATTGAGATACTGCAAAACAAGAGCCTAACACAAATTGGCTGCAATGGTTGGCAACGGTTGTGTCTCAGACGTTTTCATCCTAAAGCAGAGCCGTACAAGCCTCTTCAGAGGTGCAGGGAAATGAACAAATACATATGAATCACTTATGGCAATGGACCGAAGTTGCTACTACGCAATACGCATTGCATATTAAGAGAGAAGAAAATAAATCATTTGAGAGAAGGACACAATTATGGTGTGTGAAATTCAAGCTTACACAAAAATAAAGAGACCTAATATAAATAATGTCTAAATGGGAAATCTGGCACGACCCATAATAAAGGCAGGAAGTTCTCTTGGTGTGGAGATGCCTGCATACCACTGAGATCAATTATTGTCATTTTTTCTCTCCTCCTACTCCATTTTTTTTTTTTTTTGCTCCAGCTCAAATGAGGGCTGATAAGTCCGGGTGACCCCAGCCCGTCCTGGTGTCCACCACCAGTAGTGACTGGCAAGATGGGAAAGGGGCATTCTGCTGGGTGTTTCTGGGTAATGGGCATATTTGCCTTGAAAACAAAAGAAAGCCAGTCCTCAAAGGCTTTCCCTCAGCACCTTTGGGGATCCCTGAGCTATGTCTGTTCTCCTCCCCCAGGCTTTATTCTGAGTCACTGAAAAGAGAAATGGTCCAATTTCATTTTCTGAAGGAAGAAGGGATGGGTGTCTGAACTTCGCAGGCTGGGTTGGCTTCCAGAACAGACAGAGAGTTCTAGACTTCACTGAGGATCCTCTGATAAGAGAAACAAGAAGTTGCTTCATGGGAGCCCTCTGTGGTGTTTTGTTTTTTGTTTTTTTTTCTTAAACTCATAGATGCGATTTCTTTAGAAAGGGAGGAAAAGGAGCAAGTGGGAAAGATGAAGAGTAGAGAAGAGAAGCACTAAGTGCAAAGCGAGGGCAGGCCATGAGCACAGTTCACGCTTGTTCGGGCTCTTTCCCTGACACGGAGCCGGTCCGCAGTCACCGCAGGACAGAGGTGGATGCCCAGGGAGGAGAAAAGGCCCGAGAGTCCCGTGCCCTTCCCGTCCAGGGGAAACCCCGACACTGGAACAAAGCGGGGGGTCATCTCACCACTTTCACACGCCAGTTCACAGTCCCCAAAGCACTTGAATGCAGTGACAGCTTCTGAGGAAAAAGATCTGTTTCAGGGAAGGGAAAGTGTTTTACATAATCGAGGAGAACATCAGTGCGAGTCCATGGGGGCGTGTGAGGGGGTGACGACAGAAAAGGAAGTGGGAAGAGGAGAAAACTTCTGAAATCCCACAGAGAGCCATATTCTACTCTGCAAAAAGCCATCTCTTGGAGACCCCATGTCTAAGTAACTGAAAATTGCAAACCATTAATCCCAGTTATGAACAGTTGTTTTACACGAGGGGGGTTTATGTTAACAAAAAAAACAACAACTAAATCCACAGCACACCTTAAAGCTTAAAAGAAGATCCATCTAGGTAGGATACCTCAATAGCCAGGTTTCAAAAAAAACCAAAAAACAAAACAAAAAAAAAACAAAAAAAACCCCCACCAAAAACCAAAAACCATTCTCCTTACTGCAAAGGGCCCCATTTGGGAGGAATGTGTTCTTTTTTTCCCTATAAATGTGAAATTAAACTTAGAAAGCTAAAAAACAGACAAGGACCTTCAAAATTCCCTTCCAGCACTATGTATTTCTTTTAAAATACGACATGCCTTTCATTTTACAAGACTGGAATTCTCATTTTGGGCTTGGCACTCTAACAAATGATTAATTCAGCCTCCTCCTTTCTGAGAGCTGACCACATTTACTGGTCAAACGGTTTAATCCTATTTAAAATGCAATCCAAGCAA
The DNA here is from genome assembly GCA_028646535.1 of Procyon lotor. Classification (NCBI taxonomy): domain Eukaryota; kingdom Metazoa; phylum Chordata; class Mammalia; order Carnivora; family Procyonidae; genus Procyon; species Procyon lotor. Next base: position 36,518,127 of record CM053616.1, on the reverse strand, counting down.
AATATTTTTGAACAAAAATAAAAGCCCCCGATCTCCCGAAACTGCTCACCTTGGCCAAGTTATCCCATTTTCCTGCGATCTTGATGTGTATTGGAATATTAGCACCAATAACAATGATGAAGTGAACCTCTGGAGGAAAGCCGGGGGGGGAAATCTACCTTCCCAGGGAGGAAAAATGAAGTCCCCGCCCCCAAAAGTTGTGCCCACAGATTGCCCTCGCTTGTCCAATATTTTGGCAGAGGCCACGTCTCGCCTGTGCTTTGTAACTCTCTGTTGGCATCGGCAAAATGTTAAGTAGCAATGGTAATAAAAATAAAAACTGCATTTGAATGGAAGTTTTGTGCGATCTGTTGATTCAAAGATGTTAATCATTTTTACCATGACTTGTCTATTTATAGCCCTTTGTCTCGAACAAATTCTGACAAGCTTTTAAAACTAAGAAAAAGAGCCAGCATGCTATTTTAAAAAAGGAATGAAAAAAAAAAAAATAACAAGCCTTCCACTAATTCACCACGCCATTAGAATCCTGAATTTAAACTGCAGTTGTATTCAATTTAAATGAGATGTTTTCCAACCAGATGAAATAGTAGGGCAATTGTGGCTCTGTAACAATGCAAGGCGGGAAGAAATAAAAGAAATATAAAGATTAAATGTGGCTGTTTCTTTCAACAGATGGTGACAGCGCCTGGCAGCATGTTGTTTTTTCTTTAGTTGAAGAACGCAAACATCCGTAATCAATCATCACTGATTAACTAATTATATTACCCTTCCTTTTATCACGAGGGTTGGACCTTTATCTGTAAACACTATGGATAATCTGTAGGCTCAGATTTTTCCAGAGGCAAACACCAGTACACGCAAGCCGGCCGGTTACAGGCTGCATGCAGAATCCCACTATTACCGTCCACCTTTAAGCCCTTACTGGCATTTTTTTTTTTTTTTTTAAACAAAAGCAATTGGTTTCCAACAGGCTGGATAATAAGTCTTTTGACCTGCATTCTTCTTTGACCCATTAAGGTCACCCCTGCGCTCGGGCATCTAGCTGACTTAGGAAATGCCTGCAAGTCCTACATTTCATCTCCTGCCCACTCAAAATAAAGCTTTCTTTAAATGTGTCTGTACGGGTCCCCGAAGGCCAAAGAGGCATCCCTGTAGTGGGCAATGGAGGGACAGAAGCTTCTGCCTTTATTAATGAATGCAGACCATTATGAGTCTGGCTGGCTCCTTCCCTGTTCCCAGAAGCATATACTGTACGTGACTTAAAATGCTAGAATATTGACACAAAGCGAGCCGGGCACCCCTAAGGAAAATTACTCCTTGGATATAATGTAGGCTCGTAACAGCTATTAGAGTACAAAATAAAACCCTCCGGGATCAAACTGACATATACCGCATTCCACCTAGTCCTCAAACATTAGAAGAATTTCTTTGTGAAGGCATTCTCAAGGACAGCATTAAACTGACTTTTGTAGCAATCCGCAACAGCTTCTTGGCTCAGAGCTTTTAGTACTAAATCTCTGGTTTGAATCAATACAAGTACTATATCTTCTACATTAATCAATACATTTGGTTCAATACATGTTCTATTAAATTATACTTTCTAATCAAGATTTTTACATTTCCACCCTCTCTCTTTCTCACCCCCAACTTCTTTTGCTAGTGAGATAGTTTTAAAAGTGTGTGCAGCTAATGATGACAGGACACTGGGTTATTTCACCCACACTCTAGAGCAATACTATGGCAAGAGGCGGCCTTTAAGACCCTTAATAAGGTTAACGGGATGTGAATGTAATAAATGAACATTTGCAAAGTCCCCAAAACTACGAAAGTACTCTGAGTTTTAAATTAATTAAACGTGAATTGCTACAGCTCTCTCAAAGCACCATTAGTAATGTTCCAAAAATTACACTGAAGACCCAAATCATTCAAAAGTACCAATCAGACACCATTTTGCAACCCAAAGTTTCCCTGTCCACAATCCATACACTTCTTGGTGGGAGAAAATTGGGGGAATTGTGTTTTCGTGGACCTTATCTGGTGACCAGCAAGAACACGTATGTGGGTACATGCGTTTTTGTAAGACCTGTTTTGATGAATATTCTTTAAAAGATAAATACGTAATATTTCCCAAAGTGCTTTGGGACTCTAGAAAACATATTCATGGCCATTTTCATAGCCAGGGAGGTTGACTCAAAATTTTTACTTCGGTAGATTTTCCTAAAATGGGGTTCTACTCTTTTGTTTTGACAGAGCAGTGGCATTTCAGAAACTGTCATAATATGCTTTTGCCTCTCCCTTTAATGCCATGAATGTTGCATTTATGATCATGTCTGCACTGACAGAATTTCCCTTTTATTTTTTCATATGGTAATACTACCGCCATGAACTTACAGAGACTCTGATGCATTTTCTTCTGACATTTAACACTTCACAGGGGCTTGGCCTGACATCTCAAAGCATTTTCCGGATGACACCAAATTAAATTAAAGGAAAGGGTGAAACTGTCATCAGAAGTGACCAGAAAAGTACAAGACACTAACGACAGGAAAAGAACCATTAGGTTATTGCGCTTGCCCCCTCACTGGAACAGAGTTGTTTATTTATAAAGTTTATACTCCAGGCTAATTTTCAATGGTTCATGCAATGAAGTTTCCATCACATTTCCCATAGGAAATGATTTTACATCTCAATAAACTCTAGTGAAGGACATTTCTATTACTGTTGTTCTTTGGACATTCATGCTAAATAAGCCTAGCCAAGTATGGTCTGCGATAACCTTGAAACACGTGGACATTGGCAAGTTCATGACTTTATGTTCAGAAGTCTTGACCATATATTTGCAGCATTAAGTTCTATCTCACCCAAAGTAACCCAAAAGACAATCCAGTAAGCTACTTCTTAGTCATGATACATAATGTGTCACTTGGTTGCTTCGTTCTAGAGAGAAGACTACAAATTAAATAGATTCTAGAAGACCAGTGGGACTTGCCTTTCAACAGCCAGTCCTGACACTATTGACATATTGGACTGGACAATTCTTTGCTGGGCAGGGGGTGGGGGGTGTCTCTTCACTATAGGATATTCAGCAGCATCTCTGGCCTCTATCAAAAACAGGCCAGCTGTGGCAACCATTAATGTCTCTAAACATTGCCACATATTCCCTAGTGGGGAAAAAAAATCACCCCCGACTGAGGACCACTGTTTTACAGTGTTTTGAAGACACATCGAGCCTGTTATGCCATGCTTGAGTATGCTTAGTCTTTAGTCCAAGAGGTATCTTCTCCACCAAATTTAAAAAACAAACAAAAAGGATAGCAAAAGGGACACATATACTGTGTTGAACTATATCATAGAGCATTTAAAATATAGTCAATGAGTGAATCTTTAAAAGAAGCGGGGGCACCTGAGTGGCTCAGTTGTTAAGCATCTGTCTTTGGCTCAGGTCATGATCCCAGCGTCCTGAGATTGAGCTCCACATGGGGCTCCCTGCTCAGCAGGAAGCCTGCTTCCCCATCTCCCACTCCCCCTGCTTGTGTTCCCTCTCTCATTGTCTCTCTCTCTGTCAAATAAAGAAATAAAATCTTTAAAAAATAAAATAAAATAAACCATAGTCAATAGGTGAGAATGGGCAATTATGGAGAAATCGAGGGAAAGGATATATAATGTCCTTTTAGACATACGATAAACGGTATTGCTTATATGAACAATTGAGTGTCTCCAGAAAACATTCACTCATTCACAACTTACCATCCATGTACCATCAGTGAATAAAGGCAGTACATTTTCATAGCAATTAATCAATGTGCTGCTTTAGGAATATTTTCAATCTAACAAAGGATAAATATTAAACTCTGGAAATTAATTTTTAAGGTATGGATACTTGAACTATCTACTTTGAACAAACTGCACAGACATCCTCCTTAACTTGCCGGTCTAGATTTAATAGCAGGAGTCAATTATACCTCTAAGTCATGAATGCATCAGAGAACAAAAGACATGTTTTCAGAGCTGGGAGGGTCCTAGCAGCATCTGTTCTGATATCTCATTTTATAGATGAGGAAATTAAGACCCAGAGAGTGTAAGCCAACTTTCAAGGTCTTATAACTCCTCCAGTGGCTCAGCTGGCTTTGGGCATGAAGCAATAGCTGAGTGGCACTGGTTGATGTGTTCTAATCCCCAGGTTGGACCGACGGTGGAGATGGGGGACACTCACCAAGATGGTGCTCACCCATCATGGGGGAGGACATGTTACGGGGCATAGAGAAAGGCCACCACACCTCTTATGAGAGAGGAGTCACACTTGCCTGGTGCTGGAGTGAGGAAGGGAAGGTTAGAAGGGAATGAGGGGCTCCAGAGGGAGAGTGAGCATGAGTCAGGCTGAGAGTCCGCGGGTGTAGACTGTCTGGGACAGGAAGTCATCTGTGGGGCTGGAGATCATTCAGGTTGGGCAGGGAGTGGAGACCCACTTCAAAAAGAGCCTATTTTTGGGGTGCCTGGGTAGCTCAGTGGGTTAAAGCCTCTGCCTTCGGCTCAGGTCATGATCTCAGGGTCCTGGGATCGAGCCCCGCATCGGGTTCTCTGCTCATCAAGGAGCTTGCTTCCCCCTCTCTCTCTCTCTGCCTGCCTCTCTGCCTCCTTGTGATCTCTCTCTCTGTCAAATAAATAAATAAATAGAATCTTTAAAAAAAAAAAAAAGCCTATTTTCATTAGAGGTGCTCTTTCTCACAATGTCAAACCAGGCTGGCAAAGCCTATGGTGGTTACCAATGTGGCAAGAATCCCTACCTAATTCGCTTAATATGTCTTCAGAAGCCTAAGCAAAAACTAATTTTTAAAATAATGCCATGTCCAAATTGCTAATGTAGAACAATTTCTAGAATTTTGACAATTAAACATCAAAGACAAATAAAAGAAGCCACTCTGGTCCGCCAGTTTCAAAAGGACACTACTGCGGATGGGTCATACGTGGGAAATCTTAACAGGGTGATAATTCCATTTTTCATCGAGAGCTTAAGACGATAGTAAAACTTCAGTCGCTAGCTGACCCTTATCTGTTCGTATACCGGCCAGGCTTAAACATTTCCCATTTTGGAACTGACAATAGCATGCAATATCTACTATGTGAAGAGGAAAAAAAAAAAAAAGTGCCAAATTGGAAATATGGGCTCAAATTTAACACGATGGCCACTGGGAAATATGTTAAAAATCTAAGGTTAATTTTTAAAAGAAAACCGTGAACTACTTGCTTACATGCAAGGAGCCAAAAGAGAATTTAAATTGAACCGTACAAAGCCAGCAAAAGTGAAAGACTGGAGCCAAAAGATGCTGTTCAGATACTAGAAGGGCAGGATCCCAGCGTATGATGGGACAGAAGGCTTTGATAGGCAATACAGTCTAATAAGATATTCAGGGATTAAGTCAGAGCTTCACGGACAGATGTGTCCATGTGCCAGTTGTTGCTAAGCCTTAATTTTTCCCCCTGCAATGTTTAATTTATCACGCTGGCGCTTCCTAAACTAGAACATCTGTAAACAAGGTTAAGAATGACCTCCTTCCAATTTTACATCCGTGAACAGTGCCCCTTCTTCGTGCTCTAATTTTAGATACCTTAAAGATAAATAAATCTCTGGAAGGAAGAAAAAAGGAGGCTTGTCTGACACTGGAATGTGTTCGTCTTGGGCGAATACAAATTTCCTCTCCTCCTGGCTCTCGACGCACACAACTGACTCTTGCTGCTCAAGCCAGAGTCAGGCATCCCCTTCCCAGTCAAACGCAATTAAACAAACTTCTGCTAAATATTTAACAGCCTCATGTAGTAATTAGCAGCAAATAATGGGGGCTTAAATTGATAATTGCTCAGAAACATCCTCTTGCCAACATTACAAGTTTCCCGCTCCTCCCTTTTCTCTTAGATTTTGAATCCCGGAGGGTTGTATTTTTAAAGGACTCAGTTACTGAGATTACCCATGGTGACATTACTCGGCAAGTTGGGCTGTTTTGCTATGAGCTGCAAGATTCTACCAACATTACTTATTTTACCTCTGTGTTTGAAATCCACTGCAATTTAAAGTTATGTACCTGAAAGCTGCCGGAACGGGGCATTGATTTAAAAACTGACTGGCAGGCTTAGGATTTAAACTCTGGTCCACTAGATTCAAAAGGTCATCTGATTAGAATGAGAGAGGCACAAGGCTTGTAATTTATATTCAAAGGGTAACCTTTGTAGGGAGAAGGAGGGAGCAAGGACTCTTTCTGCTTTTTCCACTCCATATGGCCAAGGATTCCCTTCAACCAAATTCCAATAATTATGAAAAATAGTTTATTGAACTTCGAAAAAAGCACAAGAGATGCCACTTCCTTGTAGAGTATTACTTCCTTTATTAAAAACATTGCCACACTCTCTAGGAGGTAACCTCATATTAAGTGTAAGTCAAACATGTTATAAATCATTAAAACTAACAGAAAAAAAGTCTTTCCCCGTCATAAGCAAGCAAATGCTTGTCTATCAGGGCATTCGCTTCCGTAGATATAAATAAAAAGGATAAAACTGCAAGGACCATGATTGACTTGCATCATTTACATAATTAAACGGCGTATGTACCAGTCTGTGTGCGCATGTGCGCGCATGTGCACATCCACGGCACGAGCATGTGCCGTGCAGAGGGGGTAGGTTACATGTGTGTGCTTTCTAAAGGTCAGATCCCTGCTGTTGGCCTGTGATCTTTTGGTCCTTCATTGCCCCAAGTGGCTCTTGTTTTAAATTCTAACGAAGTCTTTTTAACATGCAAATATTTCACAAACCCAATTCTATTTGGGTGTTTCTCACTTAAAAATACACACACACACACACACACACACACACACACACACACACACACATTTCTGGTTTGGAGAGAAGAGGAATGATTTCACACTCATGGTGGGTGCTTGTTTCCTTGCTTGCTTTTTCCTCTCCTTTTCCCCTGCATGTTTTGTGTACTGTAGAAAGGTTCCAGTCCCCTCCCTTCCATCATCTCCCACCCCTGCCCCCACCCCCTCCGATCACCCGGGGTCCGTCAGCCAGTTCACACAGGCACCAAGAGAGGAAATCAGAAATGCTTTAGGGTATCTCTTCTCCCACCCTGAACCTGGTCAGGTCTTTGGGGGTAGATCTGTGTTGTCTCTGTCCCTCATCCGCTCTTGTCTCAGGATCTTACAATGGCAGCGCTGTTCCCATCTTGCCACCCAGCCAAGAAGAGCCTTCTTTTGGCTCAGAAACTCCTCCCTTAAACTCCCATTCTCCTCCCACTTCCCCGGCACCTCCTCTGACACTGCTTTCCAGGTCTCTGTGGGACAGTTTCCTCACCTCTCATGGAGCACAGAGCTCCTAGAAAGACAGCCCTTTCATTCCCCCGCACAAAGATGTGCTGTAACTATGGTGAGAGTAATCTATAACCCTCACATCCTTATATAATTTGCTACTCCAAGTTAATTTTAATTCATTACAATAAAGCCATATAATTAAAAAAATAACTCTTTAAAGTGAAGTATTTAACATGCTCCTGGAAGAAAGGCAGCTTTCTTACTGACAGAGGGCTAGGCAGCAGGCATGGTGAACACTCATGCAAATTCAAAGGTGAGCCGTAAACAAGTACACACAGCCACACTGCCATGCATAAAGGGCCTGGCAACGGGAGGCCTCATTCTAATCAGTCCTCAAAGGAACCTGCCATACAGAAGTGGCACTTATTCTAATTTAAAGCCCTCATGCTTGCTTCAGTGTTGCAAAATTTATAAAAGAATAACTTCATTAAACCGCCTGGCACTTCAAACACAAATGCAAACCAGCCACAACACAGAAGGAGCTGGACAAGAGGAAGAGAAATATTCCCAGAGAGTTGTTAACTCGGATATTCAAATGAAGTCTGCATTGGGGCAATTCTCTTCCCGATGACCCGGTTTGACATGCAACTTTCCCTCACCAAGGACTTCTGCTCTTTACTTCAGTCGTGAGGCCTGTTGCTGCTTAGCAGTCTGATTAATCACACTGGAAAATCATTCAGAGGGGTCCAGCAAGCCATGTGCCACGCAGAAATAACATCTGCAGCACCTAAGTGAACACCATTCAGTGTTTTTTTCCTGGTCTGCAGAGAGACTGATTCTGACTACACACCATGACAGTTTCCGTTTACCGGGGTTTAGATTTCAGCCTCTTCTACCTTGAAAAACTCATGTAAAACAAAAAATTTCCCCCTTTCACTCGGGTCTTCAAGACAGAAAGCAAGAGTAGGGGCTAAGTGGAAACCATATACTCGATCCATGGCACAGGACTGGAGGAAAGTTAGCGTCACATCCTAAAACACACACTTTTAAGGAAGATTCTTTTTCTCTCTTGCATCGAAGAAAGGCTACAGTAAAATAACTTCAGGCTAGATTTCTGAGCGACAATGCGGTTTGTGTCAGAACACAGATCATTTCATGCTAACCGTCAGCATGTTTCTCCAAATCTCTTTTTTTTCCTTTGGATGCAATGCAAAGACAAATCTAGAAGCCTTCTGAAAAACTCCAAGCCTCTGAGTAAGTGTGTGTCACATACAAGTCGTACTACGCACTGTGACCTGGAGAGATCACAGTAATGAAGGGGCCCTTTCCCGCTCGGGGTTTCTCAATACCCACGTCCAAATTTGGGCAGACATTCTGCTTCAGAGAGAATAAGGGTAAGCATTTCAAACTCTTGAAAATGGTCATCCATGGATGGAGAAGAGGTATCGACCTTAGGGTGAAATCGCCTAAGGTGAATCTCAGCAACGATGCCTCACAGAAGCCGTTTAGCCCAGCTGTGTTTTGGGGCTGGGCAGCGGGGTTTGCTGCCGCTCAAAGGAGGGACTTGCTCGAGGAGAGGACAGACTGACACGAGAGATGTGAGCCTTAAAGTCATCCCCCCAAAACAACAATGGAAAGGCAGTGTGATGTGATTCGTATTACTCCTAGGATGAACAAATACTGAAATTAATTCTCTATATCTTTATAAATATGTTTTTACAGTGCTGAAGGCTTCTACTTTCACATAATGCCATAGAGCGGTGAAGGTAAGTTTCTGTTATTTTACTTCTCCATGAATAAAATAGGGCTAATCAGATGGAATGAATGAGCTAATTCAATTACAGGCAGCCTTTATTGTGCAATAAAATATGGATTATTGATCTTGTGGAGTTGGCAATGCATGATGCAAATTCAAGTGAATGAAACCTGAAGATCCGAGTTTGATTATTTTTATACATGTTTAAATCTACTAGGACTGTTTCCACTTTGGCAGAACCAGCAAAGGAAAACAACGCTAAGTAATTAAGCCCTGGGCTTCAAAGGGGGACGATTGAAAGGTCACCTCAGAGGGCTGGCGTGGCAGTCTGAGAAGGGCCCCTTAACAGGGGAGCCGTCCTCGGGAGATACCTACAACGGAGGGAGGGAGGAGACACGGACAGTCTCTCCCGGCCTGTCTGGGGCATGCTGAGCGACAAACTTATTTGGGAGACTGGAATTTACTTCATAGGCATCTTGCTACAAATCCAATCTGGTCCCGTCATCAGAACGCGTGTATTGTTGTGGCTTTGCACTTGTGAGGCGGAACTTGTTTGAAACACAGCGCCGGACTGTTCCAGCAGAAGCCTTTGGTCTTTTATCTCTTAAAAGAAAAAAAAAAGCAATAATCAACCCTGGTTAGAAAGCAAGCAGCTCTGAGTATCAGGGTCACGTGGACTGGAAAGCCTGGGCGGCAAACACTAAAGGGAAAAAAAGAAGGTGAGCTCTGATATTCGGTGTCTATTTACACACCTCAGTTCTGCCTTCGCATTTCGCCTTATAAATCTGCCCCCAGATACGGCGGCACGCTGATTGCTGTCTGTGCTCCGCTAGGAAGTGCACACCAGACTGTCTCCTGTATTGCTTAGAAACTTCTCCCTGCTCCTCCCTGCAGACCTGGCCCTGTTCCTCCTTTTGACCAGTTCCCCATCCTCGCCACCTTCCCCACCCCCACCTCCCCACCGCCAGGCAGCACAAACATACGCTCTTTCCTCCCCTAATTCTTTCCTGAGAGTCGCAATGGGTTCTGTGTTTTGGTAGGCGTCCCTCCAAAGCACAGGCAAGCGGACATGTGGACTGTTTTCGGAAAAGACTCCGACGAAAGGGACGAATCCGAGATGCTAAACAATGCTACGCAAAGTCGCAGGCTGCTCGGCTACAGTCCAGAAAATGAATCCAATTTTTCATTCTGTCATTATAAATATTTCATTGCAAATGGTACTGATTTTCTGCAACTGTGGTTAAGCAAAGGGCCTCTGTGTGAATATTTAAGAAAAAAAAAGGGGGGGGAGGAAGACAACGGAGAAGGAGGGGGGAATGAAAGGTTAGCAACCAATTAATTTCTTACTTTAAATGTAAAAGATTCTGGGAGAAATTCAACCGTGATGTAGTGTGTGACTCAAAGAAGAAGAAGAAAAAAAACATTTACTCTGCTCTTCTGACAGTTTCTCATAAAATATCTGCAGCCCATCTATCTTTTAGTACTCCAGGCTCCTCTGGAGAGCAGAAAATGGTGGTTTAAAGCTCACTTCAGTGCCAGTCTGCGGGAGATTGCTTTCCACAGGACCCCCGCTGATGGAGGCCTAGGGGAAGAGGCCCAGGAGTTATTCAATCAGCCCGAGACTCTGGGGCGGCTGGGGGTCCTTTGAGGGCTGATTATAAAGCTGCCCTCCTGTTGCCTGTCTCCGAACAGAATGAAATGAGCAGCCTCTTGCTGAGCAGATTCTGCAAGAAGGAATTTCACCTGTCATGGAGTTTGTCAGAATTTCAGGATTTATCTCGGTGCAAAATTAATAAAATACCAACCAGGATTTCAGGCTGGCGACTCAGCTGTGTCATCTCAAAGTGATCTTTCACCCAGGAAAACCTGGACAGTGAGGACGGCCATTCTTGCCCTACTTTCCCTTCGGAGGGTGGGCGAGGTGGTGTGATACCTCCCAGAGGGCAGGCTGAGATTCTGAACCAGTTACACACAAGGGCTGCATGGCGTGTGGGTGCTACTGTCTCGATGCGTGACCTCTCACCCCGCTGCCGTGGTGCGGAAGCCTCTGGAATAAACCTGAGTCTGGAGCATAAAAAGGCCATTTCTGCAGTTTATAACACAGTAGGTCCCCTATGGCATCACATCTGTTAAATTCATACACTGGTATTTCAGGCCCGAATTTGATTTATCTCTTAAAAAGGAGTACTCACGACAGACTGTTAAGAGCACAGATTGTGAAACATTACAAATTAATCTTGGGTCGGCCGCGGACTGGGAGGTGCGGTTTCAGCGTTTGTGGGAACACGCGTGCTTTCGGGTCCCGGCACCCTGGGGGCTCCCTGCGGGGTGTGGGCCTGGGGTGTGGCGATCGGGAGAGCCCCAGAGGGGAGGGGATGGGCAGTGGACAAACCTCTCTGCCTGCTCTGGGGCTCTGGGCTGCAGCAGGCTTGGGAGTTTGGCATCTCTGCCCACTCTGCTGTGGAAGGTGGCCCGCACCCCACAAGTGGCCAGGGCCGCTGCAGGTGGGGTTCTGCAAAGCCCACGCTTTGATCATTTTGAGCTGGGGCCTTTGGAGCCCCGAGGCAATTAGCTCTGGTCCTCAGGGTGGGCGGTATGTCATCACAGATGGGGCAGTGTGCGGGGACTGGCTTGGTGCTCACGCCACCGGCCGGCCGGAGCCACTGGACAGAGGGCACAAACATTTCTCGGATTCTACTCTGGACACTGAACTCACATAACTCCAATGGCAACATCCACCTTGTCTCTCATCCCTGGCCCCCCACCACGCTTAGACCATGGGTGCCTCTTCCTAATTGATGATTGGCAGCACATCCCCGGCTTGCAGGGTCTGCCGTTGGTTTAAGGCAATCCCTGCCCGTTTTCCGATGGGCATTTTGTAAACGAGACATTAAACAATACTGTAACGCATTCCTTCCAGCTCTTCTCCTGGTTAAATGACAGACCCGTTTCAGAGAGCCACCTTTACGAAGCAGCAGTGGCCCGACAATATTAATACCAAGAGATCTCAGGAAAGAGCGAGAAAGGGAGAGGGAAAGCGCGCAGGGGAAGGCACAGATGGTGGGCGGGGATGCAGGGTGCTCTCAGCAGGCTTCAGTGGAGATGCATTAACTCCACGGAGGGATGAGGGCTGCCCACCAGTCCCATCATGAATTATAACTGAGTATGGGAGTGAGGTCTTATGCCTGGCTCACAGCAAATAGACTGTTCTATTTTCCTGCCCAATCACCTTTCACCCTTAGAAACTCAAAGCACAGCGAAGCACACTGCTGATACTTAATGGTATCCCCGTAGCCTTTCACGTGTCTAGAAGGCACACAAACTTAGCAGATGTGCCCAGTGGTGTAAGTCAGATAATTAAAAAATTAAGTTTTGGCAATGTCCAAAAGGAAACCTTTTTACGGGCTTTTGGGGTTTCCAGCGAGAGGGGGTCTTCTGCCAGCTGGGGGATCGAATCAAAGCAGGAGGGGCCGCGGAAGACAGATGCCCGCCTCCCAGCCATGCTGGGTCCCCAGGACGAGCCTCCCTGTTGCACACTTATCTCCTCCTCCTCCTACGGGAAGGCAGTTCCTGCCCTGTTGGCTTGTTCTCCCACTCGCTCATTCAATGAAGTTATCAATGAAGGAGGCCTGTTATTTTAGGCAGTTTAAAATTTCACCGCTTTTAAAGGACTCGTTTACCCTGCCTTTCACTCCCGCTTAAAACCTCGGAGTTGCTGTTCTAAATGACAGCACCGCGAGCGAGCACTGCTTTTAAGCACGATTCATCTCGCCCGCCACATCTCGGGCTTTTACAGAACATGGCTCTCTCTCCAATAAGGGGAACTCACTCTTTCATAGCTGCAGGGCAGAGCCTGTTCGGAGCTGTAGATTCGCTGCAAATACAACAATAAAGGATACAAATGTGAATTCCTCCTAAAATACACGCGTAGCTCTGAAGCTGCCTTGCCTTAGCAAACTCGATCGAGAGCAGCCCATCAATCTTTCTCCAAAGGCCCAGCAATAGCCCGTTTCACGTGGCTGTCCCATGGATCGTCACATCGATGGATCAGAAGGCGCTGGAAAGAGTTCTTTGCTCGTTTCGGGGGATTTATAGTTGAAGTCCATGATTATCATCTCTCTTTCTCTAATTGTCACAACAGTTGGATATGGAGGTGGTGTTTTCCAATAGTCGGGTAAAAGTTGGTAAACACAAAGGGTCTATTCTTGGCATTTTGTCTCTGCTAATGTGAGGAAGCGGATCCATGTGTGGAGCAAACGTCTAAAATAGGAACATATGTGGGAATTGAACGTGCCTCTCTGGACTGCAGAATGTTCTAGAAAATTGGGATTTCCAGACCCAGACTCCAAAGGATCTGAGTACAAATGTGGGGAGACCAAGCTCTGTCTTTACAGGACAATCAGGACCGCAGTTTCTCGTTCCCTAAAGGAGACAGATCTTCTGGCGCTGTGGCAGCAGGCTTTCTTGGCGACACAGAAGGCGGTGGGGCCAGCGAGAGCGCAGCCAAAGCAGAATGTGGCAGAGGTGATGAACATTTCCAGGGGGTGGGGAGGGAGGGGGCCGTGGAACTGGCCACAGTGCTCTTCAGTACACCCTAGCTGGATGCTCCATAAAGTCGCACTGATGGCAGTTCGGAGATGGCCATCTGTCGTCAACTCTGGGCCAGACAAAAAAATAATGTAATGGCAGATCGCTAACAACAGGGCTGTTGGAGGAGGGAATGAGTCCTAGAACGAGGAGGTGGTGCTCCATCTTTTAATAGCGAAAACCAGCCATCGATATGAACATCAAGAAATTAATGGATGGAGAATTTTTAAAAACTGAGCTGGGGTGTTGTAGAAACGACTCAGATGTAAACAGAGAGATTTTAGCTTATTGCATTCACCTCTGCTGCCCTGACTGCAGTCATATTAACCACTTGGTTCTTGAAAATTTGACTAGCAGGACACATGGTGAAGCAGTGAGGGCCAAATTTAGTAAAAGGTGAGCCCACGTTGTGCCTCCAAGCATGCACATGCAGATTAGGCATTTATTGGTACAAAACGGGTAATTGAAAATGCATTTACTCATGTAGTCCAAATGAGTTCATTGTGACAATCATGCTTATCTATCTTTCCGGATGCTCGCTTAATTTCTCGACGCAGTCTTCGAAAAAAGCAAAATAAAGATACCTCATCTTTAGATGCATTGTAAATACTATAAAGTTTTAAACTCCCTTCTTTGCTCAAGAAAAATCTTAGACTTGTGCTTCTGCATGGATGTTAGGAAGTGGGAAGAAAGGGGGAGAGAGAGAGACAGAGAGAAAAAGAGAGAATGAACGAAAAACAGTCAAAGTGAGGTGAGCCCTGTTCTATTTCTTTGTCCTATATGATTAACTCTCTGCCTTCAATGGTAAAGCCAATCAATCCTGATTGAATTATCCAATATTAACAGCTGAAAGTGATCAAAAGTAATGGTGAAAACATAGCACCAATCAATAAATCAATGCAAATGATTCAGTTCCTGGAGATTCGATCAAATAAAAGAGATAGATCAATTCAACCACTGAGCAAATTAAGTGGAAGTTGGTGGAGCACCAATTTACTTCAAAAGCCCCGCAGGCCCACGAAGCAGAGAAATGAGGTGGTGGAGAAAGGGACCAGTTCCGGACCTACATGCTCACTTGACACAATTTATTCTCCTGAGATCCCTAAGGCTGTGTGATGTGTTTAGGGGCTGTGATTTCAACCCCAGGAACAAGAGATACAGAGGTCCAAAGGATCGGAGGAAATGGAGAGCCCAGGTACTGGGAAACGTAAACCACCCAGGAAGAGGCAGGAAGGACGTGCCCCACACTGACTGTGCTCCCAGACCACAGCCACAGAACCCAGCGATGGCAGGCCCAGACAGGGCCATGGGCAAATCTTCCAATCTGGGGTTCCATGAGAAGAGGCAAAGCAGAACCGGGTTTTGAGTCTTAGAGTTGGAGTGGGGATAATGAAAGAAACTTCAAACTCCATTAGAGACAAAAATAAAACAATTGCAAAATACGCAAAAGTTGTGGGGAGTATCAGAAGCAAAATAGCTTAAGGGCACTTCTAGCTTTTTAAAGACACACTTTTCCGTTCCTCCAGGTTGCAAAAGAAGATCGGCCTGAGAAAATATGACAACAAACTAAAACAGACCTTTCCCCAAATCACACCCAGATCCCACCTTGTCTTTGATGGATGGGCAAGATACAACTTTTTGTTTTGGTCACACGTCCTTAATTTGGGGTGTGTGGGGAGAAGGGGCAAGTTGTTTTGAAATACATTTCTGAAAGCAAATGTAAGTATTTTGTCGTATGGTTATATGCTAGAAAGAAAAAGGAAAGAAAAAAAGCCCAAGACTCTTTAATCCCTTAAAAAAGATGAATGTTTAAAAATAAGAATTTTAACCTGGATACCGATTAACATGAAACTATGTCAAGGTATGATTAATTGGGAGATTATTCCAGTAGAACTCGAGCAGAGAGCTAAGGAAAATTCTGACCTGTCTGAGACAGAGCTTTCATTTCTGAGGAATGATGACTTTTGATCTTGTTTACTTAGGTCAGCACTAGGGAGGAGCAGGGAGAGCATCGGGGAGCCAATGTTCACCCCATGACTGTTTTGTTCTATACTCTGCACTGAGTGTGTGAGCTACTTCGCTGTGCTCTCTCACCAGGATCCTGGGAGTTAGGCAGGAGGCCATGTTGTTTCCCACATGCCCATTTTACAGATGGTAACACCGAAACCCACAGTTGAGAGCTTGTAAGTGGCAGTGACCAAAATCAAACTGGTGATTCCTCTCTGCAACTGATGCCCTTTCCCTTATACTAAGCCCCCTACAGAGAATTGAAAGCAAATTAAAACAAATGAAAAAACCCATAGAAATTATTTTCTTAAACTACTAGCCATTGGAGACTTTCTGGGTGGCTAATCACATCCATCCTGCAGAACCGGCTTGAATGTGCCCCTCATGATGTCTTTCTTGAGTCTCCCAGCTGCAGAATAAGCATCTTCTCTTAGAATACTTCTAACAGTTTATTACTTATTAGTTCATATAATGGTTAATCATATGCATATCTTATCTTTTCTAGTAGACTGTAAATATCTATTTCTAATTATTTTTGATATGTCATAGAGTGGGATCATGGTCAATTTAAAATGATAAAGTTATAGTTTTGTAAGTATTTTAATTAATAAATATATTTCCTTATTTAATAATGGCACTGGGGCGGTGGAAGTAAATAGCATCGCACTTGTGATTTTGACTATTAACAAGGACTCCTAAACGTTTCATCACGTATTATTTAATAACTTGAGACATGAATTTGTATTAAGCTTATTAAAGGCTAGTTGAGGGAAGGAGTTAGGTTAGCCGGTGACCCAGTGACCGGCTCAGCAGCCACATTTCCACCCTGTAGTGTCATCTTATAGGGCCAATCCTACGTGCACCGCTTCATTTTTCTTTCGGAAGTACAACCATAAGACCTGAGCACCAGTTAAGCTGTGGTGAGAAAAAGATGCATCAAGATCATGTGATTTGGTGGGAAAGTGATTTGAGAAGAAAAACAGCTGAAGAGACAATTGCCTATTTCAACGGGGAAGTGTTATCCGAAAGAAAATCATGGAGTATCCTTCCCAACGTCAGATGATTACTGCAATCTGAGTGTGGAAAGCATGGAATTCAGGAGTTAATGAAGGGAATATCACAATTACCTTTGATTCAAAAGGAATTCAAATACCAGAATCTCAGAACCTGAAGTTCACCGAGGCCAATTCCCTCTCTCCTTGCTGTTGGAATTCCCTCTCTGTTCCTTAAATTCATAACATGGTGCCTGATAGAGATTTCTATGGAGACACATCAGAAGAGGATGATTGGATCACTGCCTTTGAATTGTAGCTTTTCTAGAGGCAGCAATTAAACAGTAATTACTATATTGAAAGAAAGTGGCCTATTCAGCAGCATTTTTACAAACACACCACTTGCTCACACCTGTATAAACCACTTTGGATACAAATATGCATTGTGGGATATTATTCTTGGACCACACCATCCCTCTCTCAAAGCAGCTTCCTTAAGTTCGGCAGAAAAAGTTTTGAGGTCTATTAGGAAAACATGTGAAACATTCAACATATTCATTTGCTTTTAAAATAACAAAATGTTCACTTAGTTCAAATAATGCCTTTTTATTCCAAAGCACATCTTCCCTACCAGCAGGCTAGGTGGACATATGTTAGAATTCCTTGCACAAATGAGGGAACACTCTACCAGAAGAAAAAGGCTATGTCTTGCCAATAATTATACATGATCTATCTCTCAACCGGAATTTAGAACTTTTGGTCAGAAAGGTTTAGGGGTCATGTGAAGAACGTAGTTTCCACATCGGCAAAATAAATGTTCCATAGAAATAGAGGTTTTGTCTTATTTAATTCTAAAAGGAACTGTGGTCTGTGATGTCCAAAAGATGATGTCTGAGTCCTCAGTCTCCTGAAGATGGACTGTGTATCATGAGGAATTATCTCAGTTCGGATTGGCATTGTAGGCAACATCAATGAAAATAATACACACTCTCCTATGTATGTGTGTGTGTGTGTGTGTGTGTGTTGGGTATAATTTTATACCCAACCAAGCACTTCTAGTCACACACACACACACAAAATGCTTTCACATTTTTAACGAGGCATAAGCAGTGAAAGAAATGTAAATTACCTATTATGGCCATGAAATCATTTATGCGCCATTAAAAGATACACCATCATTATGTAATGAGGTGATTTTGAAATGCTCATCCTAGACTCACAGTAGTATTCTCACTCTGATAGAAGAGTCAAATAAACTATATGCTTTCAGGGGCACCTGGTTGGCTTAGTTGGTTAAGTGTCTGACTTCAGCTCAGGTCATGATCTTGGGGTCCCGGGACAGAGCAGGTTCCCTGTTCAGTGGGGCGTCTGCTTCCCCCCCGCCCCTGCCTCCCACCACTGCACCTCCACTCATGTTCTCTTTCTCTCAAATAAATAATTTTTTTAAAGGCAATATGCTTCCAGTCTCCAATAGGATTTCAGTTCTTGGACATTTAGTTTTATAATCTCTCACAAAAAGTCCTCCTTTCTGAACTTCAGTGGCATGAAAAAGTAGATGAGTATGAGTTCAAGTGGTATGTATGATGTGTATCAATTTTAAAATTTGCATTTATTTTCACTCCAAAGTGTGAACCAAAGTGGGCTGATAAAATGGCTTCATTTTTCAAGTCTTATGATTTTGGTTACCAATCTAATTTTCTACTGTTACCTTAATTTCAGTCGATTTCCCCCCTCACTCTAGAAATTAACAAAACTATTATGGTTTTTGTACACTTATCATTACACCCACTTTTTATGCAGGAAATAAAAGAAATCAATCCTTAAAAATTACATTAATTCCATCCTCTGAGCACAGGTGTAAAGGTAATTTGGGTAATGAAAGCAAATGTACAGGACTGTGAACCCCTGAGGGTAAAGCATAAAAATCTAAACACTCTCAAAACTTTCTAGAAAAAGTAAAGTTAACTCTGGTCCATTTTTCTTAATGTATTGAAACCAAAAGCCACTGCTACTACTGGAGATTTTAGAAAATAGACCTAAATAGATATTCTAATGACTGTGGATGTTAGTGTATGATAATTTTTAGAAAGCTAACTATAAAAACTAATCTTATCTAAGGGATGATGCATGTATTGAGCCTGAGTATTCATATCAAGACCAAAAATGTGGGGCACATGGGTGGCTTAGTTGGTTGAGTGTCCGACTCTTGATTTTGGTTCAGGTCATGATCTCAGGGTCATGAGATTGAGCCCGCATCTGGCTCTGCACTCAGCAGGGAGTCTGCTTGAGATTCTCTCTCTCCCTCTGCCCATCCACCGCAGCAAAAGACCAATTATGTATGATTCTGGGTTATGGGATTAGAAAAAGAGTGCTCACAGCTTTGGATTATGGACTAAGTCTTATTGTGGCCCAGATCACAATTTGAATGAATGAGTCAAGAATGATTTGAGACATGTTTTAACTTCTAGATCATAAAGAGTCAGAAAGAGTTGTGTTTTGTATTGTATCTTATAAACCAAAGTTCCTCAAAGTGTGGCTCACAGACCTCTGGGGTCCCCTAGATCCTCTCAGGGGGTCTGTTATGTCAAGATTATTTTCACAATAGAATTAAGACATTATTTGCCTTTTACACTCTCATTATCTCATGGAGTGCACAGTGGCATTTCCTAGAGGCTAGTTGATAAGCGATGACATCACCTTTCTGACAGCTAGTAGAATCGCATGTGTGTATATTCTTGTGTTTAAAACATCTTTCAATTTCGATTTCTAATATGGAAATATCAATAGATAATAACCCATATAAATCAAAGCCCTTTATGGTCATCAATCATTTTAAGTGTAAGGGCGTCCAGAGATCAAAAAGTTTGAAAACCACAGGTCTATACTGATTGTAGAAAAGAATGACTACCTTATATTCCACGAAACTCTAAAATACACTGTAAAAGAAACCTGGAGTCCTGAAGGATGTGTTTAATTGCTTACTTTTTTCTGAACTACCCTGGACTACAGGCTACTATGGCCTTAGTGTTGGGTTCTTTTAATGAGAGACTTCGAAGTCTTACCACCAGGTTAGCTGTATTAGAAAGCTACAAATACAGTATAAAAGTGCAATTTTGTTGCAAACTTTTTTTCAAGAACATTAGATAGAAGTCAGTCTATAGATTCTCAACAACTTTTATTTTAAGCTATTATTAATTCTGCTCCACAGTTTACATGCTAATTAAGTATCAGTAGGTGTATTGGCCATATCCTTTACAGAGTCATAAGAGCCCAAATAACTTATCTTTTGATACCTATTGCAATAAGAATATATTTTCAAACAGAAATTTAGGTTATATTAAGAAGATATACTTTTCAATAATAGTCTAACTTGGTCAATTCCCAAACAGATATGACAGAGAGTAGAAATCTATTTAGAACTGATAAAAAGTAAGACAGCAACTTTAATTTTGGTCCACTGACACAATGAAATGGGCTCACCCATTCTTTCAAATATTTTTTATTTCACCTCCTTAATCTGCTATTGGTTTACTTGTAGAGTAACAGACAATAAACTGTAAATTCCTTATTTTGACACATAATTCACATAAATCTGGCTTCCCCAGAGCCCTGGGAGGTACAAAGCTGTTCCAGGGTCCACAGTGTAAGATGAGAAACTAAGAAGTGGGCGGGGCTCTGAGTTCCTCCTTCATCCAGATCTGGGTGAAGGGATTCAATGCAAAAAATAACTAACCCTTCCTCTCTTTTAGGCTAAATGACCTTATTGTTAATGACAACACACATAATAATAAAATAATTCTGTGTTCAAATCGATTCTCCTCTAAGGGGTCCAACAAAATTTAATAAAAACCTGTTACTCATGAAATTTCATTAGAAAACTGAGGGTAAGCATTGTGCCCATCTTTCAGATGAAGTAACAGAAAAAAACAAAACAAGAGTTATTTTCCTTTCACAATAAGTAACATTTCTAGGGTGGCATCCAGGTCTCTTACCCATATTTTAACTACTAGTCTATTGCCAAGAATAATAAAACCAACCAAACATTTGTACTGTATTTTCTGGTTTGAACCTTGGATTCGGACCAATTCACTTCATTTTCACCTAACAGCAACCCCATAAGCATTACACTTGTCTGTTATTTCTTCGTTTCTGAGGTTCAGAGACATTATGGAACCGTGCAAAGTCACGTATCCAGCAAGTGGACACTCAAGGCTAAACCTAATGTCTTCGGGTGCCAATATTTTAACTAGGAGGCTGTTACTGGGTAATAATTACTCTAGTCCATTAAGTGGAAGGAATGTACTAGATAAGAGTACAGCTCCTTTCTTCTCTTCCCTTCTCCCTTCCGATTCTGAGCCCCTCAGGACAACAATAACTTGGACATCCATCCAGCTTGGAGTCCAGTGGGAACAGAACATGAATAAAACAGGATTGGGGAGAATGGGCCATGACAGCGAGGTGAATGATCCCACAGTCCAATAAACCTGACCCCTAAGCCTAGCACACTGGGTCAGAAGGTCCAATTATAGGTCTGTTCCAGTTCTTTTTATGATTGACAGCAGCCAGAGGCAAAATTACTCTGGTGTCTATTAATCCAGCCTCTAATTTTCCCTTTGCCCCAATACACACAGAGCATCATGGTGGCCCAGGGTGAGTGATACTGCGAATCCAGATTTAAAATGCCCTTGTTTCCTATAAGAAGAGCAACTGAGTTCCATCCCGGTTCTCCTCATGGGGACATTACCTGCAGCTCTGTTTGGAAGAAAAACTTCTGTGGACATTGTGTGCAGTCATAGATCTTGTCTTCTTGTCCATGGGCAGAGAAAATATGCTGCTGCAACTTGTTTGCTTGAACAAACACTGAAATGATAAAAGGATGGTGAACTTTCGGTTATTTTCTCTCTGCAATGCCCTCAGTCGTTGACTCCCGTGAAGAGGCCCCCTCCCCACCCCAATGAGCAGCCTCAGTGGCACTTTCTGGATGTGACCACTAGCAGGCACTGGGGACAGCAGAATCACACTTGGTTGTCATTGGGTCGCTGGCTTTTGTGAAGGTGCCCTCTACCAGGCGCCGAATTCAACCCAAATGTCTCCAAAGTAAAGGTTTATGGAGGCCCCACTCTCTATAAATCTTTTAAAAATCAAGCTGAAAATCGTCAAATGCAAAGCACCGTCTGAACAGAAATGACTCTTACTTCTCAGCAACCCACAGGTTAAGAAATCATAGATGCCAAAACCCTGTTTATTGTATTTGCCTAAAGTTACAGCTAGCGAACGGTTCTCTATTTAAATGTGTTAATGCTAAAAATTATATCCCACAGCTACTCTGGGGCACTGTCTATAAATGTGAAACAGAACGGCAGGTAAATTCTCTTTGGATACTTTAAGATCAACTCAGCCTACACACTGAATGCAAGGGTTTCAATAATATAAACATGTTCAATTTTAATGACTACAAAACAAGGCCCTAAGACTGTGTAACAGTTTACCTAGGAGACATACTATTAATAATTAAATTGTATATGCCAGAGGCAGTGTTTGGGTTGGCAGAACTGACTTCTGATGGATGCCTGGTGCACTGTGACCTAAAAAAGTTTGTGCCTACAATATTAATCTGTATAGGCAGGGAAAGGATTTATTAAAGATGTTGGCATTTGACTTTGACTCCACTCTAATCATTAAAATTATTCTAATTGCCAGCCAGCCTAAAATATTAGAATATTGTTCTTGTGAGTCATACATTTTAATCACATTTCTCATTACCTTAAAAAACTACTCAGATTTCTTCTCTCCCACCTAACATGCTTTATCGTGGAAGTTGGTTTTTTTTTTTAATTGTTATTTCTGAAATTACTTCAAGACACACTAAAACAATTCAGGTCTGTCAGCACAGAATATGCAGACTGCTCATGTTTAATGCATTTTTGTCTCTTACCTACATCAACAAAAAGAAATGGAGTTTTTATACAGATTTGCAACTGCTCTCCATATAACTTAGTACATTTTATGAGGATTCTGGCTATAACATCAAATAACTATTTTATTAGGGGTCTTAATCGTAAGGAGATCTATGACCCAGTCTTCCCGATGAAGACTTATTCTGAGCTTTTGTAAAGAATTCAGACTCCTGACTCGTGGTATCTCGAGATAAATACTATGTTATGATAAAAATATAACAATATATATTTTTATCTTAACTACAGAGAACAAACTGCTGGTTACCAGAGGGGAGGTGTGTGGGAGGATGGGTAGTATAGGGGTGGGGATTAAGGAGCACTGGGTGATGTACGGAAGTGCTGAATCACCTTATTATACACCTGAAACTAAAAACACTGTATACTAGCTACCTGGAATGAAATTGAAAATTTTAAAAATTAAACAAAAGAATTTAAAAAAGCAAGACTCCCCTCCCCCACAAACCCAATATGTATTTAAAAATACAAGTTGAGGGGCGCCTGCGTGGCTCAGTGGGTTGAGCCTCTGCCTTCGGCTCAGGTCATGATCTCAGGGTCCTGGGATGGAGCCCCACATCGGGCTCTCTGCTCAGCAGGGAGCCTGCTTCCCCCTCTCTCTGTCTGTCTCTCTGCCCACTTGTGATCTCTCTCTGTCAAATAAATAAATAAAATCTTAAAAATAAATAAATAAATAAATAAATAAATAAATAAATAAATAAATAAAATAAAATAAAATACAAGTTGAGGGGTGCTTGGGTGGCTCAGTCATTAAGCCTCTGCCTTCGGCTCAGGTCATGATCCCAGGGTCCTGGGATCAAGCTCCCTGCTCAGCAGGAAGCCTACTTCTTCCTCTCCCACTCCCCCTGCCTGTGTTCCCTCTCTCACTGTGTCTCTGTCAAATAGATAAATAAAAAAATCTGAAAAAAACCCACCACAAGTTGAAAGAATAAAAAAAAAACCAGTTCCTTAAGGAGTGGCTGATGAAATGACTAAACAAGAAGGAGCCTCATAGGCAAATGTTGAAGGCAGAGCCATAGTCACACTCAAGCACTACTTGTGGTAACTGGGCAATGAACATGGCCCCACTCTGATTTTGTTCCAGGATTGAAATCTATAGGCTGAATGCAGTGAAGGTTAAGAATCAATGCCTGAAATCTCGCTCTGCAGACAAAGAAGCCAGTTTTGAGAGAAGGGTATATTTTTGTTTTGCTTTTTTCTTTTTTTTGACAAATAAGAAGGAAACATAGCCTTGAGGGGTTTGACCATCGAGTTCAAGACACACGCAAAATGATCACAGAGGATTTTCCAAAATAACTTTGTCACTGTTGGGGGGAGTACCAGAAACGTGTGTGATCATATTTCAACCCCTGTGGGGTTCAAATTATAGTTTCTGATTTACATTTTTTTTTTTTTTTTTTTGCCTCTGCTGCTGGAAACCCTGGTGCTACAGCATCCAATAAAAGTTTCTTCTCAAAAGCGT
>CM053616.1:36467213-36493950 GCA_028646535.1 Procyon lotor | reverse complement strand
GAAAGTGAACAGAAAACGGATGTCGTTTTCCAAACGGAAAAGTGCAAAGTTCTGCGAGAGCTCAAAATGCCATTTGTTCATCCTGACAGTTAACCTTCCTGCCCATTTGAGCCTGTAAGTAGGCGGCAATCGATAATGCTAATCGGCAGAAATCAGACATCTTCTCCCCAAATTGAACTGAAGTCCTATCCGTAAAAGGCCGCAGCAGTGGGGACATGCTTGGTAGGAAAGACATGATCTGGCCGTGGAGCTCTCTGGAGTTTCCTACCTGTGAAGCAGACGGGGCACTTGAAGGTACCTCCCATCCCTTCGAAGCTGTGCTCTATCAGGTGGCACTGGAGCTTGGCAGGAGAGTCGAAGGTCTGGCTGCAGAGTTTGCATTCGTGGTTCAGTCCTTCATCTGTTAAGGAGAGCACAGGAGCAGAGAAGTTGAAACCCACTGCATCTTTAATAGACGAGTGAATTCACCATAATGGCACACATTAAACTATTTGTGTCACTGAGTAGAAATATATAGTAGCGTATAGGGTTTTTGGTTATCCTTGCACCTCACCTATGAATTTATAACAATTTAAGACACTTTCCGAATTTAACCTCCAAAGACAATCAGAAGGCAGGGTTTATTTTAGGGGAATGCATTTTGTTCAGCTTTTAAAGTGTAATTAGATGTCACGGATAAGGCATCTTCTTTTCACGATCACATTTTTATGGCTGTGTATTTCCAAAGTCCTAAAGTAATGGACCCGTAGAAAAATGGACACCTTCTTCCTTGGGCCTCTCCTCAGGTTTACTTAGAAGGTTCTACAGGTTTCTATTTCTAACTATAAGGTTTTTAGTGGTATTCCCACAAACTTTCTAGTCCCAAGATGTTCAGGTGATTTTGAAATATTATCAATGCTTACACATATCCTATAAGTGCTTTATTTTTTCTGCATGGGGCTCCTGGTTCCCCATATCTTCTCGATTCAGTGCCCTCTTTACTTTGTAAGACAGTTTTAATTTTACCCTGTGATCTAGACTGCCTTTCTCCAAAGGAACCTCTCCAAAGGAACCTCTATGAACTCCAAGCTCACTTTTGACTAGTCCCGGACTTTTCTTTAATATCTTAGGAACAAGATGGTAGAAAAATATTTTGACATAATAGTAATTGCTACGTAACATGAAGAGTTTCTGTTGTTGATCAACACCATTGTCTTTATGTTGCGTTTGTCCTCATTAAAATGTTTCCAAAATTTAAAATTTAAGAATTTTTCCAACTTATTTCAAATTGCAATGCTAAGAAATGAAAACCAGTAGGGCTAGCATGAACATTTCACATTTCTTTAGTGTTTTCTGCATTTCAGATATTGTTGTTCTAAGTGTCCACAGAGAGAAATTCATATAACTTAAAAATTATGCATAGACTCATTTTATAGATGAGAAAAGTGAGGTCCAGCGAGTTTAAGTGATTTTTCCTCCGAGTCACAGGGGCAATATTAGGTTGGGCCAGAACTGAACTCCAGGTATCCTGGCCTCAAGAGCCAGGATTTACTAAGAAGCAAATAGGCTCTGCCATACACCAATGACCCCCAGACGACTTCTCAGAGAGAGGGAGGGCTGAGAGGCTATGATTTAACTCAGCTTGTTATCAAGTTATACTTTTATCTTCTCCTATTTGCAGTGATTAAAAATGTTATTAAGGAACATGAATGTTGGATATTCTCAGGCTAGAGAATGAAAGGCATATGCACACTGTGGGGGCAACAAGTGTATCCTCCAAATGTATCTCCTTTCGTGCAATCCAACAGGCACGCATGCGGAAGTCCTTCACCAGCTGATATTACTGGAAACACAAAGCTCAATTACAAAGTGAATTATTATTAGCTAACTAGGAGTAAAATCACTCCATTTGTATTCCTAATCTTTCTTCTCACACAAGTATGAGTCTTTAGAAGCAGAGGATTGGAATTCGTAAAAAGAGAAGCAAAGCACTAATTAAGCCACCCAGTACTGTCTACATTTCACAAGAGATAAAAACCTACTCTGTATTTGGGTGGCACAGTAAATTCCTTGATTATAATTATGTAAGAAGGAGTTTAATTGTGCATACTGACATGACAAGGGGTTATACAAAAAGCTTTAAGGATTATATAAGATCAAGGGGTTTTCATCTGTTCCTTTCTCTCTCTCTCTCTCTTTTTAATCCTAAAGACACAAACATTTTTCCAAATTTTAGATATTAAGAAATATCAGGAACACCATTTATTGTAGGAAACTGGGTCTGTAAGTTGATTAACAGAAATAGTTGCCAAATTTAAATCTTTTCTCTTTTCTCAGTGATGCATGCCTTACTTTGGTGATAAGAAAGTAACCAAGAGTTCAACTTTCATCTTTAACTCGTATGTTTGGCCCAAGAACCAAGATGCCGCCTATGGGTGTGAGCAGGTATACACATTTATTTCAGAATCCTAAACCTTACAATATTTGCCAAGAAACATATATAAGCCTGGTTGGCTTTCTTGGGGATAATGACGGCTGTTTCGTGAACACAAAATGAATTATGCGAGTTAGATCTATGTTTCTTGATGATGAATATTTTGTTTGGGAAACTAATAGGAGAAAGATATATGTGTATGGATACAAAGAAAACGTCCTCATCAATTTTTATTTATTTCCTATCCTGAGAACAGAGAAGTGCCATCCCCAAACATTACATGATCCAAATTTAGTCAAGTGAATTCACAAGAAGGTGACACACAGTCATAAAGCATTTACACATTATTAGTGCAGACTTAGTTTTCAGGAATTCCATACTCGAGGAAGGCACTAAGTGATGGCAGTGATCATAACAATAGCTCCCAGCATTTTCAGAACTCTTTATAGTTAATAGCACATTTTAATATTGAAAAAAACATGTTGGGAGTTCTACCTGCCTTTCCTTACTAAGTTACATAGAGGTCTTTTTCCAACAAGTAACTTTTCCTAGTTATTTGAGTAGGACAGAAAATGTATCTGAATTAGTACACAGCAAAGGGTAGATAAGCGAAAGCCAGTGTGCTCCAAGCTAGACAGGGCACACTATCTACGCATTTCTCCCACCTTTATTAACTTACCTACTCATTTTCCCCATGCTCACACTGGCTTATTTCCACAGGGTCGAATGGATAATGAATGAGAGACAGGAGGGCCCAAAACATTTTTACCACTGATTAAGAGAACTCATTTTGTATTTTTTTTTTAACTGAAAAAGGGGGTAGAGAGTAATGGCAAACTAAGAAAACATATTTATAATAAGGATTTCAAAGGTTTATCCTTACTTAGAATCTCTGTGTAACTCAGCTCCCATACATTCTCTATTTACATTTTGTGGCGAAGAGCAGGGTCTTAATTTTCAAAGAAATTCTTAAAAATCCTCGGTACTGGGGGATCTACCTTAGGCAAGCCCTGTTTCCTTTCAAAACTGAGCTTCTCTTCTTGTTATCTGGTAGGAGGGGGTAAAGACCTGGAAAGTTGCACTGCGGTTTTAATTTAAAGTTGACGCTCATTAAGTGTCACTATCAACACCTCTGATTTCAGGCGAACTTGAGCCTTGGGTTCAGGATTTTGCCAAAGGAGTCACAACTTGCACTTTGTCTTTTTATCTCCCTTCTTCCTAAAGGTGCCAAAAGCCTAAAAATTCAATCAAAGTAACCATTTCTGCTCTCCGGAAAGGTAGCAGCTGACAGTAATTGGATAATACAGTCTGACTCATTTATTAAAAAGAGATTCTGAGTCAATTGATTTAATAACCATTACAATATTCCATTAAGGATATAATAGGCTAGTGAAGCCCCCTTTTTTTTTTATTGAGTTATAGATGAGATCTATGGGTGGAATTCCTAGATTTTTCTTCCCTTTTTGCTTATCTCTAGTCTCCAGATTTTCCACAATGAGTATAATTTGCCTTTGTAGGTGACTTTGAAAGTTAAAGACTAAAAAGCCCTACCCTCTCTAAACCCTTTCAACTACAACACTAAAATTCTGATGGCCAAAAGGTTACACAGGAAATGGGCAATAGTACAGAGGACAGAAAAATTCCAGTTCCGAACACTAGGCTGAAGGGTATTCTAGCTAAGTACATAGGAGAGCACGGATTAGCACAGGGAAAGGGAGGAAGAACCATCAGAGTGTAGATTAGTCAACTGAATGAGAAGAATATGGAGCTTTCGTTATAAACCTGCCTCTTTCCAGAACAAAGAGAAGAACCCCTGTTTATCGTATGCTGGTGGAGGGGAGAAATGCATATGGCCAGCACTGTTGGTCCAACGTCAGGGAGGGCAAGAGTGAAGCTGTCACGACTGAGAACATTTGGAGGCCAGCAACTTTCCATCCTGGTGAGCCACTTGAAAGCATGACCAAAGATGGCGGGGCTATCACTGAGAAATTAATTTCCCATGTATAGAAGTTGTAGTTCAAATACTTACTTCCATTTGTTAATCTGCATTTACGTGTGAACATAAATGTAAACAGGAGTCGAGTCTACATAGAAGACACTGATGCTAATGTAAATATTTACTCCACTATTAAATGTTTCAAAGGAAAAGAGTCTGAATACACAATTGCAATCCAACCTCAATGCTTTCCTAGGGAACGTGATGATTATTTAAAAAACTTTGTGCTATAAGAACAAAATCTGTTTGTCGGAAGCCGGTTCAAAGGGGAATGATCATTTCTTTCCCTCCAATTTATAAAACGTGGACCAACACAGCTATTAATCAACCAGCTTTGTAACAGAAAAAAGTGATAATTGCCATTTGGATGCTCCAGCACAACTCAAGTTATAAGCTCCAACATGGCAATTGTTAGCTTAACAGAAGACACTGACATTTCAATATAAGCTTTAAACAAGAGAAACACTTTAAGCAGCCTCCAGACTGTGTGTCCCATGTTTATACTCCTTTTCCTTCAATAAAAACAAAAATCTAGAGCAGCTACAAGCAAATGTTTGGTGGTTGACTTACACGCAGCTGTTATCCCGGGAATCACTGGGGGCCCCCTTGTATCGTCTGATCAACACTGCAGCCATTACGGAGGACCAATTTGTAACGGTTTCTAAGTAGAACTCCTTCTCTTCTTTACCCTCGAGACTGGCCAGAAGGGTCCTCCAGCCTCTTCCACTGCATAAATCTATAGGCTAAAGTCCAAAGATACAAACCCCTCCCAGTGCATCATCCTGGGGCAGGGGCCATACTTAAAAGCTCCGATCTGAGTGGGAGTATATCCTGCCCTCGGAAGCCAAACAGAGGAATCAAACGCCCCGCAGTTGTAATTTTTCCAGCTTGAACGCGTATACCACTCTATCCTTATAGAGGATATATCCTTATTTTTAAATCCGAGAAAACTATGCCCTAAACCAATTCCCAACCCCCAACCCTTTACTCGGCTTCTCCTCTTCCCCGAGTTAATTTCCAAGCACACATTTATAAGCTAGGGGTCTGAGGAGTAACAAAGAAAAGCCACACATGACAAAACTCACCCTTCGGCTACATTGGCTCACCCTAGAAACCAGGAGGAGAAAAATAGGCAGGCCGTGCTGTAATTTGCCATGCACACCGCCATCACACCTCTCTAGGTCCATAGTGCTCAGGCCACTATGATTTGTTGTGTTCTACACGGCACATACTTTCACGCCCGCAACACAAACACGCAGGGGTGCTAATTTGGTGACGGAGACCATTACTTAGGACTCAAGGTCTGCCAGTAGATCAGTCATCAAGCCCCCAAAGTCGGGCCGAATTTGAGAGCCCTGAATATTACTCTCTACCCTAGCTAGAGAGTTCTGCTCTATTCCATTGCACAATGCAATGTGGAAACGAAGACTGACACCAGCTCCTTCCTGGATCTTCTCACTGGCAGTATAGGAACGTGGGCCACCGTCAGGATTTCTATGCCACACAAGAGAGGAATACGAGATCCAAGCGTAAGACGCCCCGGAAAAGAGGAAGGGCATCGGGGATACTAGGAGTAAATGAGCAGCCGGTGCCTCGACTTTGACTAGCCGCACGTGCCACCCTTAGGTGTTCCGAGAAAAGCAAAATGATATGCATCCTGTGTGTCTCAGCCAGAATTTTATGTCAAGGAGCCGTACAAGGTGCAAGGCTACATTTAACTCTGTTACTCCCTGGTTTTGGCCCACGGTCTTAAAGGCTACAATGCTTTTGGACTTTAGAAGCAAAGCCACTGATCCTGACACTGTTATTTCCTGTCTTGAACTTCTCATTATCAGCAGGGCTGGAGCAGGAAATGATTCAGCTGGGGTAGGCTGCATTGTACCCAGCAGATTTTAAAGAGCCCAGGGGCTGCCTGGGGCCCCATAAACATCAGCAGCTTGGAAACTAGCAGGAGGTCCAGGTGGGCCAGGATGGGAGAGGCATGCAGTGGGATTTTAGATGCTCTGAGATGCAGTATTGTCCAACTCCTTGGCTATTATTATCGGTCGTGGGTATTAGTTATTTGAACACGCTCATGTAGGAGAAAACACTGGAATACTGTTCAAACAATACATAATAAAACAACCCACTAAAAAGTGCCTTCCTTTCACCTGTGGGGACTCAGCAGTGATATTTTGGCACACGTCTCAAATTAAGGATGAGCATGTAGACAGGAGATATCTTTCCAACCCGACCAGTGTGTTGGCCCCTTCAGGTCGTCAGCCTTTTCCTCTCTACTTTCCTGATTGAAACATGAGCCCACAGTTGAAGCCTCGGAGAAAACATACAGTGCCAGGAAATATCTTTAAAGTTAAAAATCTGGGCTTCAAGTGTTTTCATTTAAGGGAAAAAAAATCAGTTTTTGGTAATGCACTGATAAAATCACTTTGAGCTCCACTCACCCCTCTCCATAAGAAAAAGCATTCTTAACTAAGTAAAGAAGAAAGAAGCATATGTTTCTCAGTAAAAATATTCTTAGCCCTGAAAAAGGCAAGGGTAGGGAGAGGGTTAGGAGCAAGGACTGCGACCAGCTTAAGTCTGAAATACAACCCTTCAATCTGTTTCTGTAGAAAACAGAGTGGCTTTTTAAAAAATAGCTTGTGGTATAAAGCTTTCACTTCAGTATATGTTGCCGTATTGCACCGAAAGGGATCCAGTTTACTCGAAGTCAATTTCCCCCCTTTTTTCTGCTCACTTGAGTACATGAAAGTAATCTTTTACAAAGTTTTCACCACCTAATCTTCAGTGTTGCAATGTTCTCTGCCTCGACAGCAAGTTTCTGAGCATACAAGACAGTATAAAAATTTACTTCCCTTTTGCATAATAATTAGACAGACAAGATGATTGGAAATAGCATGTTTCTAATTCAGTAATGCATTTCAGCCCTTGCCTTGCCTGCTAAAGAGTGGTGGATGGCAGCCCAGGGCATCTCAATACAAGGGAGTGCCAAGCACGGAGTTTGGGGTTATTCATCAATTTGTGCCACTAGGCAAGCTTCAGGAGGGCAAGGGCTTTTGCCTGTTTGCTGCACTGATGTATGCCAAGCACCTAAAACAGGACAGGGCTCATGGTTGGGACGCAATAAATATTTACTGAATTTATGGGAAATATACACTTAGCCGGTCTGACACCTAATTTCAATCAGAACAAAAAACACCAAAGCAATATTTATTATTTATCTACTGTTTTTGTTTTGTTTTCTTTTTTTTAAGATGAAAAATAATTTTTTTTTTGACAAAAAAAGAAAGCACATAAGCAGGGGGAGCAGCATGTAGAGGAGGCAGAGGGAGAAGCAGCAGACTCCCCACCAAACAAGGAGCCCAATGCGGGACTCAATCCCAGGACTCTGGGATCATAAGCTGAGCTGACGGTAGACGCTTAATCGACTGAGCCACCGAGGCGTCCCTAGCAATTGTCT
This sequence comes from Procyon lotor, assembly GCA_028646535.1. Classification (NCBI taxonomy): domain Eukaryota; kingdom Metazoa; phylum Chordata; class Mammalia; order Carnivora; family Procyonidae; genus Procyon; species Procyon lotor. Next base: position 36,486,084 of record CM053616.1, on the reverse strand, counting down.
TAAACGTTTGCTCCATTCCCTTGTACATTAAGCCCCACGTGATGACACATTTGGACTAACCAAATTTACCCTATACTGCTTGCCTTCATTATTTCCTGAAATACGATAAAAATCCTCTGGTAAATAAAACATTAGCAAAGTATAACTCTCTTATCTACCAGCTGATCTCTGGCAAGAAACTGATGAGCCCAAACTTAGCTCTTATTTCAAGAGGAAAAGTTGTTATCACGCATTTTATATCTGAAATACCAAAAAAAGAACCCTGCGTAAGAAGGCATAATTACCTTTTATTTGCCCCAAGTCAACAGAGAAGGCTCGGCATCACACATCCATGAGCGTATAGTTATTTTTTTTTAATGATTTTTATTAACAGTTCTGTATTCTTCGCTTATAAAGCTCCCTTCTTTTAACCAATTGGTTCAATCAGATGTATGCGTTGATTACACTCCTTGCTTAAAATTTCTCTTGTTTGATATTAAATACGAGCTATTAATGCCCTCACATCTGAGACTTCTGGCACTGGTTTAGGAAAGGTATATTTAGCTTCGAGCACTGTACGGAAGAAAACCGCAAATGGGTAAAATCGAAAGAGGATAGCTCATACAGCATAAACTAAGTGGAACCCGCTTTAAAGTTAAATCTATCAGGAAAACATCTTGGAGGACTGAGACAGTGCAACAGTCAATATTAATTCTGCACAGCAGTGGGCCGGCTGCGGGAGCCACGCTCTGGGCACAGTTCTCATCAGGTATGTGTTCGTGTTACTGTTGCCGGCTTTATGGCAAGGGTCAGAGCCTTTTCTTTTGTTTACCTTCTTCTTGGCATAAAGCCACTCGTTATCTGAAGCAGAAAGTCTCCAAACGTTGAAAAGCTGTTTATCTTTGCTAGAAAGCATGGCTTGCGATTGCTGACGATTTTAAAACAAAAATGAAAACAAAAACAAAACAAACAAACAAAAAGAAATGCAATGAGGTTCACCAGCTTCTGCAAATATCATGGATCTCAACAATCCTGGGGGGTTTTTAGCGCCCAGAGGTTCAAGACAAGAAACTAGTCAGGCATTTCCAAAGCTAATTATCTTTCTAGGAAACTTCTGCTGCAGACAATTTTTTGCCAAGTCATCAAAGCCGAGGCGTCTAGAATCGGGGTTCGCCCCCGAAGCACAAGTTAAAGGTACAATGGGCGGGGCACGAAAGTAGGAAAGGGGCAAAGATCTCAGATCTCCAGGGGACCTTATCCTGCTCCTTCTACTTGGTGGCAGGTAGTACACAGAAAATCCTAAGCAGTGGTGCAAAAATCACAATACTGCACATTATTTGCAAATGACTCACATTTTTATTGTTCTATCGGTGTGACCTTAGAAACTCAGCCTTGAAGAATAAAAAAAGGTAATGGCGTAATAAGTGCAATAAGATTTCTAAAAACAGTTTATTGGAAATGTGCTGTGAAACTTGAATTCTTCTAATCAAACGATGCCACCCCTTAGAGAAATTTTCCTGTGCATTATTAAAGTGATATACTGCAGTACTAGTTAGAGCTCCATAACCTTTAAATTGCCTGATTGTAATTAAGGCCACTAGTTTTATTTAGGAAGGTTCAAGGAGGCTCAATTTAAGTTGGCTTAACTAGTGTGAATTTAATGTCATGCTGCCAGAAGGCAGAGGAGCTCTCTGGCCTGGCTGTTCCGTGGCACAGGCAGCTGTGGGGTCATGAATTCTAAATTAAGCCCAGATTTGAAGAAACTACAGCTCTCAGGACGTAGTTGGGTGTATGCAAGTACACATCCCCATGGTTGCTCGTGTGCATCATTCATTCATCCATCCATACATCCATCTGTTCATTCATTCACTGCACCGGCGGTTTCCCCATTTGGGAATCTAAATATGTCTGATTATTTATCCTGGGAGTAGAGGGGGTTTACAGTTATGCTTAAAGGCATAAGGACATAAGGACCACTCTCATTGAAAGGTGGGGCTTAAGACAATGTCCAATCAGCATTAATGATTTAAAATAAATTGTGCTTGTAACAAAGTTGTAAAGGCAAGAACGTTGCTTGCATTATAAAAGAAATCCTAGGCAGGAAAATTTACAGTCAGCTAGATGAGGAGGAAATGAAGGGGACTAGTTGGACAGGGCCACGAAATGGAGTGCTGAGCATAACACATAAACTTCACCAAAAGGGCAGCAAATCAAGGACTGAAAACAAAAGATAAGAGAAAATGAAGGCCCTCGATGCACAGACTAGCAGAAGTGAAGAGTAGCAGCAGGAAGAAGACACTTAAGGATTTGACCCATGTTCAAAATTTTACTGGATGTGAGCTCACAAACATTCATCTCTGGATAGAGGGCTGGCACTTTTCTGTAGCTCCAACGGCAATAATGATAAATGAATTTCTTTACAGCCAAGCAGCTCGAGCCGCCAACTACGTTACCACTATATAATTAATAACAATAAGCAATTAAAGAGAACAGCAGGTTACAACTATAAGGTGTCAAAATATATTAGTAAAGGAGAAAGTTGCGACAACACACTTAAAAGAAAAATAAACGTACACGTACAGCGTGTGAACCTATAGACACTTGCTTCTTCCGCCCTCTCTTGTAGGTAAAGCTTTTATCCTTAAAGAAAAATAGAGGATGGCATAAAACTACTATAAGGTGATTAACGTCCCTCCAAAAGCAAATAATGCTCCCAGGGCTCAGAGAAATCTGGAAAGTGATATGGGAAACATGATTGTGAGGGCTCAGGAGAGTTGGCTGACCATGATTTGGTGTTATCCCTTTACTAAGAAATATTCTAATAAATACCTCCTTAAACTGTATTTGTTAGCCCAAGTATTTTCAAAGATCCCAGAACACTGTGCTTTTTTAATGTAAAATGAAGAAGCAATAAACTAGGAATGCGTAGGGGGGAAAAAAACGAAAGGGTAAATGTTATGTAATCGGCTAAATGTTGGGATGTTAGATAAAGGTTAGAAGTGGCCATGGAGACGATCTAATTAACTACGGACTTGTTTTAAAGATGAGAAAATTGAGACGAGATATAGTAACTGAAACACTCACGATGGCAAAGAATTTGGTCATGGTCAGTGCCGGAATTCAGTGTTCTCAAAGCCAACACCACATTGCCTCACTAAACCCTCATTTAAAAAAAGATTCTCCCTTCTTAAGTACAATGACTTAAGTTGTTGGTTAAGCTAAGTTACTGTCTTTCTAGATCTCTCAGTAATGTGCAATGAGTTCTTTCTATTTCCATGCCTCCTGGGCACCCCTTTGCTCCTGGACAAGACAAAGCCTGAACTTACTCCAGTCCATTTTATCTTCATCCCCTACTCCTCCTCCCCGACAGACTATTGTTAAAGTCTCTCTTGCCCTTGTTGAGAGTGCTCCTATCCCTTCAGAAGCTAACTGAAGCCTTGACTAATACACAACCCCTGTTGGTTATAGAAAGTTAAACTCTCTTTCTCTCCAGATTCTGCAGAGGAGCTAGGAACACCATTCTTGGTAAAGCGCTTTGGTCTGAGCTGTCAATGTGAAAGAAACACTTGTGATTATACAGCCCATGATGTAGAAGGCATCCATGGTGGAATGTTGATGTTTTCTCTCAATGGCCAATCACCTACTGATTTGGTTAAACTGTCACCTGAAACCCTGTGGAGACTGGGCTGGAGCTTTCCTTTATGGAATTATAATTATTCAGAAACAACGACTGATTTCTTAATTCTATTTTGCCTACAGCTAATTATACTTCTTTAAGTTCCTGAATCATTCCCTGATATGATACTTAATGGAGTATTTGAGAAGAAACTGGAACTGCTCGCATCATTCCTAAGTGTGTGGCTTACTAAAAAGGTAACGCCATAGTTATGTATGGAAAATAGGTTAGCTCAATATGTTCTTAACCCACTTTCCTCTCTTGGGCATCATTCTGGATACACCAACACATCTAGGCACTATATGCTGAAGCCGAGATGTTACTGGCATACCAATGAATCATACTCATTTCTATTTCCTTCTGTCTGTTTCCTGTTAGTCAAGAGCAACAGAAGTGAGAGATTATCATCTATTGAGATGGGAAAAGAGAAGGAAGAGAGGGAGAGGCAGAGAGAGAGGAAAGGAGGAAGGGAGGGAGGGAGGAAGGAAGGAAGGAAAGAAAGAAGGAAGGAAGGAAGGAAGACAGGCCATCAAAATATTTATGTTGTAACAAAGATTTCTCTCTTATTTCTGCTTAGCTAGGAAGTATAGTGAAAAGGTACAGATTCTTAGGTGTTTTGTTAGGTCAAAAACCAAAGCTAAGACTATGAAATGCCTAAAAAAACCACGAATTAGTTAATAAGTGTATCTGTTAAATGAAGAATGAGACATAATAATTAAGGATTGCTCTCTCTTAGCAATTCCTTACGTTACCTTCTGCAAAGCTATTAAATATTTCTAAGACTATAATGCCAAATTATAAAGATGCTTTGGGCACAATAAATTTTTAATCCCCTATCTTTATGACAATTTTTCTAAAACCTGAACCAGCTCACTCAAGATCTGTTCTAAAAATTTAAATATTGTATACTGTGTCAATATAAAGAAAGGCTGATAATTTTCTGACCCAAAAGGAAATCTATTGAAAAAAATCACTAAAATATCTATCAATGGCTTTAAACATTTTATATGTTTAAAAGGTCTGCCTGGCACCTGTGTGATGTGATGCAATCAGCATAGAATTCCAATGCTGTCTTGAACAATTTAAGTAGAAATCTGATACTCGATTATAACATTTATGTCCTTTCTGAAAATAAATTATATTTAGCTCACTTATCAGCTTCATTCTTAGTAAAGAAAAATATAAAAGTTCTGGATAAAAGGTAACCTATGGTGATGTGTTGGCCTTCTACTTCTCCTTTGCTTTGGAAAAGCAGAAGCAATGTTTGGTTTCTTAAAGACAGAGATTAGCATGAGAGTTTTTATATCGGACAATCTCAAGAAAAGTAAATACTTTGTATAATACTGTAGGAGAGTAACTGCTGGATGAGATAGGAGGCAAACAATCTGACATGAACCAGCAGCAACATGAACTTCCCCTTTTCTGAAAACTGGAGGAAAGACAGTTCAGAAATTACAATGTGAGTAAGAAAATACAGATGAGCATTGTATGAATGTGCAAAAAGGAACAAAGGGCAGTAAAGACCTTTAGCATAGTTTCAACCAATCACAATAACTGACCACGCAAAGATACTTAGGTGAGAAGAATGCCCAGTAAAAAATAAACTGTATTCCTTGGAATGGGAAGAGAAGTTTCCTTAATTAAATATTGGTCCAGCTACTTCAAAGAAATAAAAATTAAAACTTCAGAGAATTAGACATACCTAAGACCGTCACAATACCCTTCTGTGCAAACACATGATCAGTGGGCATCTTCACCTGAGTAGTTCATCCTGAGCCTCCTTTTTCTACCTGTTGGCACCCACAGTCCAGGTGCACACCCGCTCAAAAGGGGACAGCTTGAGAAAGAAGAACGATGCAATCGAGTGATACCCAGGGGACCTCGAGTCTGGGCATTTGTCTTTTGAAATGAATATCAGAAATTTGTCCTAAAGTGATAACAGCAGGGAAATTCCAAATCAAACTAGTCACTGTGGCCTTAACTCACCCGATTAGGTCTACATATTACCTCATCTACTGTGAAAGATCATACTTGGTGCTCAGGCCAACATGACTTCTAAGCATAAGAAGCTGAATGGAGCATCTACACAGTGCCAACTCAGTCCCCACCCCCTTCTGAGAGTCCCTTACAAAAGAGGCTCTTATCAATGCTAAGTCAATTACAATGGTACATTTCCCTCTCATTACCTCTACCGGAGGATGATTGTAAGTCACCTCCATATGGTTACATAGCATTTTGTAATTTTCAAATGTGTGCTGTGGGTGTATACAGACAGATTCCCAGTTAATCTGCTTGTAAATGGATTGGTCTAGGGAACCCAAATCCTAAGAAGAGCCTAACTAGCTTGTTCAAAGTCACATGGGTAGTTACTGTGAGGAGTGGGCTCCAATCTGGGTCTAGGGTCCAGGTGATGGGGAAGAAAAATAATTAAATTTCAACGTGTCACCCGGTTTCTAGTTAAATCGTCTATGGTAATTAGTTTACTAGGTCTCTGTGCTCAGGAAGGCAGGAGAATGCCAAGCAGCTTGTGCTGATAATATGTGTTTAGTTAAGACAATGAATCACACACAGTAGGGAGGAAAAAATTAGAAAAATGCACCTTCAGCAGAGACCTTCCTGATTATTTTACTGGTTTATCTTAGTGCCCTTTTAAGGTTTGAAGCCAAATGTATGATGCTCTTTTCCTTTTAGGTTATTTTCAAATTCATCAAGATTGAGTTCAAAACTTGGCATTCAAAAATCTGACGAATTCTTGAAGAAATAATATATTTCAGTTTTGCTGGTATGGGTTAGAAACCCGATATGATTCATTTTATTAAGTAAATCTGTTGCTGAAAACCAAAAAAAGTCATTATTGTCAAACTGCGTGAAGCGAGGCAGAGTCATTTGTTTCTCAACAAATGGTACCAGTTACAAAAGCTGTTTTCTCTTCCTCATGCAGAGATTTTCACATAGACTGTTAAATATAACCGACTGAGTTGATTTGGAAAATACCAAGAAAACCATATACTGTGTAGCTGAAATGACTGGAGCTAACAAAAACAAACAAACCCTCCCCGGCCCCCAGAAATGTAAATAAAAAGTTAGATTTCCCTGTACTACATTTGATTGCATTAATTGATGTGTAAAAAAAAATCTGTTGAAAATAAAGCCCAGCAGTAGCATTTTTCTTTCCTAAATCACAATAGCAGCCCATTACAAACATTACCAAAAGGTCCCCTGGTACGATTCTAAAGTTCCACTCTGGCAGTAAACGCTTGTACTGTGAGTTCTCTGCTTTCGTCTCTACCCTCCCAAATATGTAAGAAAGCAGGTCACAAATGCAATCAAGCTTCTTTGCACGCTGATCAAAATTAATTTCCGACGAATACTCAGAGACGGGACGGCCAGCCACTAAATCCTGTTTCATTTATAAAAAAAAACAAAACTAAAATCTTATTCTAAAATAGGGTTCGAGCTCTGATAGCAGGCAGCTCGCTGCGACTGAGTCCGGTTTGTAATCCGTCCTTGTTCCACCGCCGTGGAAGTCGGGGCCACAGTGAAAGGACAATTCGTGAGCCTTGTGGCAGGCACTGGATAGGCCTGGCATCCTCGCCAGCGCAGACCTCCACCAAGGGCTTCTGCTGACTTCTGCTGCTGTGGTGTGAAGAGGTAGTCTTTATAAAAGTCACCGCAGACATTGTCTCTGCAAAGCCTCTCTTCCCATGCTCCATGGTGGAGGGATTTTAGAAACTCAGGCTTTGGAATCTCTTGCTAGGGATTGAGCTGCCCAGCCCTGCCACTAACAAGCTATTTAATCTCACCTATGTTGTCTCACCTTGCCTTCACCCAACTGTGGGTCCAAAGGGGCCACCAAGTCCCTACCGTGTGGGGCCCGTGTGGGGGGGATGGGAGAGACAACTGAGATTCTCCCTATCGAGTATCTGGCACAATGCCTGGCCTCTAGAATGTACTCTGCAAATATCAGTTGTTTCTGCTACTCGGCATCAAAATGTTTGCTCCCTTTGTTGAAATATCTTAAATCAAATGTTTTAACTCTTTAGACTATGTTGATTGCTTTTGTTCCCATGTATTTCTGCCTTCCTCCATAGAGGAAAAAGACAAGGGGAAGATGGAGAGGAAGCAAGAGGATGTGGGGCCGAGAGGAGGGCTGGTTTCAGTGTGTGTGTAGACAGAGGAGAAAGGGGACATCAGAGCTCTGTGCAGAGGAGAGAGGGGACATCCGAGCCCCGCAGAGTTTGCTTTCTCCTCTATGATCGGTTCTGTTAGCTGCCCCAGAGCAGTTCTGCGTCTTGTAGGACTTCAGAGGTAGACAGGGGCAGAGACACTGAGAAGGCTCAGCAGAGGGCTGTCGGTGGGACTGGGAAAGTCAGTACGGCCTTCAGAACCATGGGGCTCGCTTTCCAGGCCTTCTCGGCTCTCGACATTGATAGCCAGGGCTGTCAAGAGCATGGGTAGCCTTGGTCAGGCTCCTAGACATGTGGGATTCTTTGGGCAGATCCAGCAGAGATCTGTTGTCAGTTTTTTAATGTAACTCAGACACATATGAGGAAATCTCAGCATATGGTAATGATAAACTCTAAAACAATACCCAGAAGATGTTAATGCTCTTAAATTCTCCACTTTTTGAAAACCTCTTCCTCTCAAGGCATTGCCATAACAATATTGGCTATTGTTTTTCTCCTTCATCCTTCTCATCTTCTTCTCCTCAACCCAACGGGGCATGTTGTATGGGTGTGTGTGTGTGGGTGTGTGTGTGTGTGTAATGATTTAGATAATCTCTCAGCGTACTTGTTGGGATGACAGAAAATTAGTTCCCAAATGAGGAAGAATAGCACAGCTTACGTGGAAAAAAACTCACTTCACTGGCTCTTTCTCAGGCCTTAGTCCCTAGCCTAGTCTTTCCCTCTCTCCCTCAGACTTCCTTTCTTCTATAAAGTCCTACCCACTTTACAGGAATCTTAGGACATTTACCACATTCTCCCCCATGGCATAAAGACATACCTTATTCTCCCTAAAATACATTCCTTCTTGATTATCCTCCTTATCGCTTACTAGGTTTCTTCTCAAGACAACTGTTTTCTCATTGTTGTTGAATGACGAATGGAAGGAAGGAGACGAGAAAGGAAGGGAGAGATTGAGGGATGTAGGAAGGAGCCAGATGTGGGACACCATTGTGCTGTGAGGGATTTTGAGTCCATCTCCGGCCTGGATAGGAGTAGATGGATGGTTCTTCTTTGCATCCCCAAACAATTTAACGTTAAGTGAAGGAGATCTTTTCAAATTCCTACCAGTCCTCAGCCAGTGACCTGCCTCTTGTCTAGCTTTCATATTTTCGATCAGCCCAAAAGTTACAAAATAAAAGCAATTGTGTGTTGAGCCCTCTCCTCTATACTTATTTCTATCTGAAACATAATAATGTTTTGCCCTTTTCTAGCAGGGCCTACTGATTGCCTGCTAGTGTTCTGGTCAACCTCATTTTCTCTTGACAAGCAGAAAAATGACCATCGGGTGCTGCCCTCTACGTTCTAAGGCTGCTACCGTTTTCCAGGTATGGACCTCTGCGGCATCTTCCCCACACATTTTTCTTTCATTTACATTTTTAAGTCCCCGGGTCAAGAGAAGGGAATAAAAAGGATGATCATAACGAGTACTTTCAATGCTATTGCATTGCACAGCCCGTACCTACTAATCCATGAGCAATCTCGATTTCCTTTCTTTAGAATGCTCCCTCACTGTAATGTCTAGAAATCAGAAATATATCAGGAGTCCCTGAGTTTAAAAAAATTCTGAAGACTAGTCTAATTTTAAAAATGGAATAAATAGCTTCTAGGGAAAATACACTTCAAAACTTAGGATGAAATATTTGCCCTGGGCGTGGGCCCTACTCTAGCCCCTCAAGACCTTCACCCTCCTACCCAAGTGCATAAGATCTGACCAGCTGTGCTCAGGAAAAGGAACACCCCCGGTCAGTTGGTGAGCAATGAGTGGACAAGAAGCAGGTGCCCAGCACCCTGTGTGCCAACATGATGCCTTCCCCGGTTTTAAGGGGCTAACCTCCCCATCCATCAGCCTTTCCAACTCCACTTTCCCAGGCACAGGCTTTAGTCTTCTCATTAGCAATGAATTCCCCGCCTCTGCGAGGAGCACAGATGTCAGGCGAGTCTGACCCAATATCTGGCTGATCAGATGCTGTTTACTTTCCTAAGCCCGAGGTTTTACTGCATCTTGAGATGAGGCGGTGAGATTCTTCTCTGGCCGCCCTAGTTGGGGGGAAGCAACGGAATGCACAAAAGGCCCATGATGGACAGAGCCCTCCCCGCCCCCACCCCCCTGCCCCCAGCCACAAATCTGGGTTAGGCAAGGGCTGCTGCTTTCCACGGGAAACCTCCCTGAAGGACAAAGGGTCCAGACTGCTTCTCCGCAAACAGAATCCACAGGAGGCTCTGGTCCCCCGAAGCAGCCAGGCCTGCGTTGGCACATCCAGCCTAGGGCAAATGGCCCGCTCTCCTGTCCTCTTCAGAAACTGTTCTTTGTATGGAATTAAATAAGTAAGTGCATGCATGCCTACATATGTGCATACATACATACAAATATGAATCTCTTTAATAATTTGAAGAAATCATCTCAGCTCATATAGGAGGCAGTCGTTAGGGACCCATGACAAAGAGGCCTTTGGGTTTTCTCTTTACCTTTGATCTACATTATAAAATGTTAATGCCCACCCCAGCGGAGCGCCTCCCAGAAACACCCCCTTTCTCGAAAGGCTTACCCCTGCCCGCTGCAACTTCCTCTCAGCCTCCCCATTCCTGGTTAAGCGCTGACTTTGAGCTCATGCCCAGAAGCGCTGATGCTTTTAAATGGGGCTAAGCTCAACTGCTAAATAGAATTTATTGATGATAAAGAGCACAGTGGAGATTAAATTGTGGCAGTTTAATAATAAACACACTCCTACCCTCTGCATCTTGACATTACGCATATACTTAGCGTACGAAACTCAACTCCGAGGGTTTTGTCTCTAGCAGGAAACGTGGGGTGGGGGCAGTGTCCATAGAATCTCTAATTTCGTGTTGATTAGGTAGGAAACAACCACAAGCACATATTTTGATATCTCTATTAACAGCCTGTTCATGTCTAACTGCAAAACTTGGTTGTACTTCTTTCACCATCTTTGCCCAAGACAGACCAGTAAACACAATTCCTCTCTCTATAATTAGCCTTTTCTCTGAGGGCCCCGAAGTAAGTCTGCATGCCGTAGATTTAATATCCAGCGCTATATCCATATGTGCTGCCCTTGCCTGGTCCCAGAGCATATAAACTCCCCTATTAGCAGCCTTGACTGCTTAATTATGCAGATTTTTTTTGTACCCGCCTGCCTGTAAAATTACTGTGTCTAACCTTTTTTTTTTTTCCTCTTTGCACCATGCTGGCCATTCTAATGAAATCGGCATAGGGGAAAGGGCCTGATTTGCAGTTATGGAGGCTGGATCGCACTGGCAATCTGTCCTTAGTGGGAGTTACAAAAGAAGTCAAATGCCTTCATCTGGTTCTACCCTATCATCCCCAAGGTGATTGAGTTCACTTCCCGATGCTTCCCAAGTTTTCCTCGGGCTGTCCAATCAGCACGTCCACCAGGGAGCCCAGTCTAGCTTGCAACAGTCTCTGTATCTAGTTACAGCCCCACCAGGGACAGTCAACCATCCACCCCCAAGCCTTCAGATGAAAACCTTTTCTAACAAGGCCGCCCAGCGCCAATGAAATAACACACATCTGCATATCCACTGGGTCCCATGTTTCTTGTGCTCATGGATTATGTATCTTGCAGCCTCTAATAAAGAAATGCAGTTCTTTGTTTAATGTTTATCTTGTGCTTGTTAAGCAAATGCTAATGTTGTATCAGAATGCTTTAGTGCTATTTGGGTTTTTGGTGATTTACTACAAGACAATCTGCTGTGAAGTAAATTTAGAGAGAGGGAGAAAAGGGGAAAAATCATTTCGGTTGAAAGGGAGAAAAAGAGAAAGCCTTGACAGAAAAATCAAGGAAAAAGGAATGAGACAGTGTAGGGAGAAGGAAGAAGTGAGAGCGTACTCAAGAGACCGAGCAGAGCCCGCGACGGAGAGACAGGCGGCAAAGGGACAGACACACACAGACACATCCGTGGGGGTCCGGCAGGTGGGGACAGAGCAGGGCCTGCTAGAAATCCCCCAGCCCCGGGCTGACATACTCACTTTATCACTGGACAGTCTCAGACTCGAAGCTAGAGAATAAACCGAGTACCATCTCCAAAAGGGATGAGATGATAACTTCCCCTTCAGTGATAAGGTAAACAGTGTCCTGAAGGGTAAACAAAAAATAAAAAAGCCTTTTTTTGTTGTCTGCCTTTGTGCCCTGATGGTGAGCACCGTGCACTGTTATTCACAGACCACAGGGAAGCCCTAAATTTAATTGTTCATGCCTAGCTCTGCTAGAAATAGGCAAAAATAATCAGAACCTCCCTCCTCCCAATTTCAGGAAGAGGTGGGGGTTGGGGGAAAAGAAAAGAGGGTGGCAGCTTGAAAGCTGATGAATGAATGCCCTTTATTTATCCTTTGGCAAGATGGGATGTGGATATCCACAACGCAAACCTTTCCCGCCTGCTTTCCAAAGCTTGCGATCCTGTTAGGAAAGAGGATGTCATTTTTATACTGAGAGATCACACATTTCCGCCCTCTTGCCATTTTTGATAGGGGAGATCAAAGTGCAATTTACAAAAAGTGAAACTGTGAGTCCTATATATTTTATAATTACAGTGATTATAATTTCTTGAGAAATTGTGAGGTTAATGAGGTCTTAGACATCTGTCTGCATCTTACAATATACAAAGACTGATTGATAACAGATAATTATCTTGCAATATATACAAATATGGAATCATTGTGTTGCACACCTGAAACTAATATAATGTCTATATGTCAAGTACATCTCAATAAAAAAAAAAAACAACGGGGTAGTGATGGAGCGAACAGAAAGGTGGGTAAGATAAATAAATACTTTGCTCGGGAGGTATACTTGTCACAAATCACAGCCTTCTCCTTTCTCTTCTCTCTGCATTTCACAAAATAAATCAATACATTTCCAAAAGGATGAAAGACTCTAAGTGGATAAATGAAAAGCAAACACCTACCACACGAATACACACTCTGTCAAGTGAAAATTACATCCGCACAGAAGAATGCCATGTTAGCTTTCTTCCTGGGTAAACATCTCTATCCTTAACACACTATAGAAGCTGAGGATAAATTTAGTCTTCGTGATTAATACAATTAATTATAAGTACGCTGGTTCTTTGGAATTACCTTAGCGATGGCACAGAAGTTTCCATACAAAGTGTTAGCCACTGCTTCAGAAAATGTATGTGCACCATACCTTACTCTTTTCTTAGCTGAAAACATTTTTTTTAAAGGCTTGTTTTATTTTCCCTCTGAACATTATTCTCCTTGATGAATTTGCTGCATTCTAATGGTGCTCTACTGATTTAGAAAGGCCGAACTCAAAGCCTTTCCTAGGCCAATGGAAGAGAGAATGGACAGTGAAAGCATCCATTTGCTACGTGAATAACTGGGAATCCAAAGTCTGGGATTCTCAAAAGTACTGCCTCTTAAGTCATGTAGGGCTCTCCGTAGACCATGAAGCTTAATTACTACCAGTGAGCGTGATTTGGGGATGTGACACTTGTGCTCTGGGGTCTGACCAGAAGGAATCAACATCCTTCCATGATTTCATTTCACTAAATAACATAATCAAGACAGATTTCATTTAGGCTCAAAGCAAAACCTACTGCTGAAAGGTCTCTCTTCCCATTGTCGTGGCCACTGGTCCCCATTGGGGCTATTATTAGAATTGGAGTTTAATGTATCTCTTTTCCCCTTTAAATTTAACAGAGGGTCAAAAAAGACTGAAAAAGGAAATCAATGGCACATTTCATTAGTTGGTTCTTATGGCAATGGCAGGCTGTGAATCATGGAGCTTTGCTATTCATAAAGTATCACAAAAGCTCTCCTAATAATAAATAAAGGCAAAATAGCATGTTTGGCTCTGTCCTCTCTGTGACTTATAGGACATCCCATTCTCTCTCACTTAATTCACATTATACTCCCATGAGGTGGCTTATGCCCTGTGCATTATACTCTCCATTGTATACTTAAGAAGACATAAGTACTGAAAGACTGAAAAACGTCCCTCAGAAAGGAATGCGTAATTCCAGATCTCCTGCCTTCCCCAGGGAGTAGGGTTGGGGAGAACTCAGGCTGTTCGAGAGCCTGGTGCGCGTATGGCGACAGCTTGCTTTGACGGGGAACTGGACCCCAGCGGGTTTTCAAAGAGCTTCACTTCCCTTTCTTTGCCACGGTAATGTCAGCAATGCTCTATCCATCGTGACCTAGACACCCAAGCATTTGATGCAGTGTGTTTTCAAAGATAAGCACTTAGGATTTAGGTAGTGAAAAGACCAACAACTTGAATACAACTACATCTTCACTCCGGAACTTTAGTGACCAGGGTGACCCCAAGGGCAATGGGCAAGTGGGCAGATGTGATGCTGTGGTATTTTCCAGCAGCACCAGAACACTGCACATCCAGATGCTAAGACTTTGAGGCACTCCATAGAGAACAGGATGCTGGAGTAGTGGCATCATCTGACCGAAGCCTCGCTAAATGACCCTGGAGCCCTCTGAAATGCTGTTGGAACATCCAGGGTTAGAATAAGACAATGTGTTCCTTGAGGTGGGGGAGGGGGGGCTAGAATGAGAAAATGGGTTCCTTGGAGGATGACAATTAGACTTAGAAAATGAGTTGCATGGGAGTTTAGAGAGATTCCAATTGAGCCAACTTCTGAGAACTACTTTAGTACACACACACACACACACACACACACACACTAATAACCCAAAAAACTAATAAAAGGCAACCCTTAAAACTCAATTTAGAATGAATGAATACATTAGAACCTATACTTTCAGGAACCACCCTACACAAAAGTTTTCTAAGACTTGTAGGATAGGGGTTCCACTTTGGATTAGTATAATAAGCTCTCACTAGAACGAACTTCCTGCAGATAGCAACTATAAATTCTGGAAAAAATATAAAAACAAAACAAGAACAACAATAAAAACCAACCAATTAACCTGAAGGCATGGCATGTGAATAAAAGCAGGCAGTCTGGAGAGAGTCAACACTTAGAAGAAGGAAATAACACAAGATGAATTTTCTAGTTTTTATAGATTTTAGCTGTACATGAATGCTGAGTCTAATAGAAAACCATAGTATTTTTTGAGAATCTGAGGCAAGCATAGCCATGAAAAAGTAAGGGCAAAACCTTGGAAAAGAAAGAGCCTGGAGAGCGTGGGGACAGCACAGTTTTTTTAAATAAAGATTTTATTTATTTATGTGAGAGAGAGCATGAGAATGGAGAGGCTCAGAGGGAGAAGCAGACTCCCCATTGAGTGGCGAGCCTGATGTGGGAACTGATCCTGGGACTCCAGGATCATGACCTGAGCCAGAGGCTGTTGTTTAACTGACTGAGCCACCTATGCACCCAAGGGACAGCACAATTCTGTGTAAAACCCCACTCAAATCTCTGGCTGAGTTCTGAACCATACAAATGCAGGGCTGACTATAAGCAGCTCACTGAAGGAATTTTTAAAGAAAAAGAACAAAAACTGAACTGACATTTGAGCTACAGTCCAAGAGGTAGAGTTTGCAGTTTGTGTCCAATCAAGTTACTTGCCTCCTAAAACAAAAATATCCACACTCTTTGAAGGAATATAACAGAATCCAGAGTATCTACAATGTAATATTCACTACATCCAAGATACATTTTTAAATTACCGGGCATACAAAAAAAATGAAAATGGGACACATTTTCAAAAAAAGAGACATCAACTTAGATATTAGAATTAGCATCCAAGGACTTTAAAGCAGCCATTAAAACTATGCTCAGTGACATAAAGGAATATATACTCCTCATGAGTAAAAACAAGGGAAATCACAGCTTAGTGATTTCAGTGACATAAAGGAATATATACTCCTCATGAGTAAAAACAAGGGAAATCACAGCTTAGTGATTTCAGTGACATAAAGGAATATATACTCCTCATGAGTAAAAACAAGGGAAATCACAGCAGAGGAAGAGAATCTATTAAAAGTTACCAAATAGAAATTTCAAAACTGAAAATTACAATTTACTAAGTAAAACAATGGGCTATGGGCTTGAAAGCATAATGAATATAATGGAACAAATCAATGAATATGAAAAATAGATCAATAGAAATAATTCATTCTGAAGAACAAAGTTCTGAAGGGAATGCACAGGGGCATCGGGGTGGCTCAGTTAGCTAAATGTCTGCCTTTGGCTCAGGTCATGATTCCAGAGTCCTGGATTTGAGCCCCATGTTGGGTTACCTGCTTGGCAGGGAGCCTGCTTCTCCCTCTGCCCCTTCCCCTGCTCTCTCTCTCTCCCTCTCAAATAAATAAATAGTATCTTAAAAAAAAAAAAAAAAAGAAAGCCATGAACAGATCCTCAAGAATCTGTAGGGCAATATGAACACATGGTAATTGTGGTACTAAGGAGAGGAGCAAGAGAATAATAAGAAATAATAGTTTAAGGAATAATTACTTAATATTTCTCAAAATTAGTGAAAGATACAACTCTACAGATTCAAGAAGTTTAGCAAACTCTAAGCAGAAGTATAAGAATGCCATATTAGCATATGCTTGAAAATCAAGATAAAGGGAGAATCTTAAAAGTGGCCAAAAAAACCCAAAATAAAACAAATAAGCCTCCACAAAAACATATTGTATAGGGGAAAATAATGACTTGATTGACCTCTGGCTTCACACTAGAAACAATGGAGCCCAGAAGACTGGACTAACACCTTCGAGGGACTTGAAAGAAGAAAACTCTCAACCTATAATTCCATATTTGGAAAAATATCCTTTAGGAAGAAATGTGAAATAAAAATATCTATACATAAAACACACACAAAAAAATGCTTTTAGCAGAACTGAGCTACAAGGAATGCTTCTTCAGGCTGAAGGGAAATTATATCAGGAGAAAACTTGCACCTTCTGGAGAGAATGAAGGGTCTCAGAAACAATAAGTATCTGGTTAACACACACAAAGCTTCATTTATTTTATATACACTTGATTATTTAAAGTAGAAATGACAACATTGTCTTGTAGGATTTATTATATATATAGATATAATACATATGAAATATAGATCATAATCTATACTGTTAAAGTTTCTACATTTTATATAAAATGGTGAGATATTAACATGAGGCAGCCTATGAAGAGTTAAGAATGCATATTGCAATCCCTAAAACTAAAACTACAACTAAAATAATAAAACAAAGAAGTGTAGCTGAAAAGCCTACAAATATTCATCAGGGATATTGGCCTGTAGTTTTTTTGTGTGTGTGCTGTCTTTGATTAGTTTTGGTATTGGGGTAATGCTGGCCCCATGGAATATATGTGGAAGCTTTCCTTCCTCAACTATTTTCTGGAACAGTTTGAGGAGAATAGGTATTAACTCTACTTTAAATGGTTTGGTAGAATTCACCTCTGAATCTGTCCTGGATTTATGTTTGTTGGGAGTTTTTTTGATTACTGATTTAATTTCATCACTAGTAATTGGTCTATTCACATTTTCTATTTCTTCCTGATTAGGTTTTAGAAGATTATATGTTTCCAGGAATTTTTCCATTTCTTCTAGACTGTTCATTTTGTTGGCATGTAATTTTTTGCAGTATTCAGATAAATTGTAATAGAATATAAAAAAATATTCACACAATCCAAAAGAAAGGAGGAAAAGACAATGTAATAATAATAGTAAGAATAATAAAAACAGAGAGAGCAAACATATACAAATAAGCAATGATAAGCTTAAATCCAACCATATTAATATTTACATGAAATTATAATGGTTTGAACATTAATTAAGTGCAGAGATTGTCAGAATGAATAAAGAGGAAGCTCCAACTTGATGCTATCTACAAGAGATCCTCTTTATATATGAAGGCTGAGAGATTAAAAGTAAATGGATTGAATGAATACATAACACATATAGAATAAGCACAAGGATGTTAGAGTGACTTGTCTATAATAAATAAGCTTTAAGATAATACTGCCAGAGTTAAAGAAGGATATTTCATAATGAAAAATGGTTCACTAATCAAGAAGATACAACAATAACAAATGTGCAGTCACTTAAAAAGAGCTTCAAAATATATCAAGCAAAAGCTGACTGAATCTAAGAAAAAAATAGACAAGTTTACAATCATAGATGGATATTTAAACACCTTTCTTAGCAACTAATAGAACAGCTAAATCACTCATCACTAGTGACATAGACCATCTGAACAACACTCTCAACCACCTTGACCTAATCTATAGCTATAGAACCTTATTTTCCATATCTGTAGAACACACCTGGTTTTCAAGTGTACGTGATATATTCACCAAGATTGCCCTTATGTTCACCCTAGAACAAGTGTCAATGAATTTAATAGCATGCTACCTAATCATAATGAAATTAAAGGAAAAATTAATAACAACTGATATCTAGGAAAACTCCAAATATTTGGGAATTAAAAGCACACTTCTAAATAATCCACGGCTTAAAAAAAAATCCCAAGGGAAATCAGAGTATATTTTGAACTGAAGGTTATTGAATATTCAACATTTCAAAATTTGTGGGATGCAACTAAATCATTACTTAAAAGGAAATTTATAGATTTAAATGCTTATGAAAGAAAGGAAAAACAAAGTTTAAAACTAATGACTTAAGTTTTACATTAAGGAACTATGAAAAGAAGGACAAATTAAGCCAAAAGTTAGTATAAGGAAGGAAATAATAAAAATAAGAACAGAAATCAAATAGAAATGGAAGCCAAATCATAGGGAAAATTAATGAAATCGAAAGTCAATTCTTTGAAGAGATCAGCAGAATTAATAAATTTATTTAGACTCACCAAGAAAAAAAGGATGCAGATTACCAGTATCAGGAATTAAAGAGTATCATACGGATCCTATGGATATTTGAAAAACAAGAAGAGAATATGAATAACTTTACGCCAAGAAATCTGACAGAAAATTAAGCAGAAAATTCTGAGCAGCCGTCTTCCATTTATTAAAGAAATTGAATTCATTAAAGAATGAAGGAAAAAGGGAGGAA
>CM053616.1:36415341-36466713 GCA_028646535.1 Procyon lotor | reverse complement strand
AAAAAAAGGATGCAGATTACCAGTATCAGGAATTAAAGAGTATCATACGGATCCTATGGATATTTGAAAAACAAGAAGAGAATATGAATAACTTTACGCCAAGAAATCTGACAGAAAATTAAGCAGAAAATTCTGAGCAGCCGTCTTCCATTTATTAAAGAAATTGAATTCATTAAAGAATGAAGGAAAAAGGGAGGAAGGAAGAGAGGGAGGGAGGGAGGGAGGGAAGAAGAAAGGAAGGGGAGCTAACTCCAGGCTGAGAGGGTTTCATTGGTGAATTCTAACATGCATTTAAGGAAAAATAAAACCAATTGTAAACTCTTTCATAAAATCTTTCATGAGGTCAGAATAATTCTAATGCCAACTCTGAAATATATCTTATAAAATTTTTGGATTGGTCTAAATTTGGAATGAAATCATTTAATCACACTAATCTACTAAAACACATATTGATGAGTCAAAAAAATAAAGGAAGGAAAACTAACTGGAATATTTCACCCTTTCTCATTCTTATCCCTGTATCTATTTAATAATAAATAGATCAACCTCTTTAGAATTGAAAACTGATCTGTGCACAAACGCCTTGGGCTCTGTTCTCACTTTTGGAGCAGTCTCTCCTCATTAGGCAGGCATTTTTTACTTCCTGTGTGCAATGAGCCACTGGGGGTGAGGTGGGGGGCAACGTAGCACAGCCCTGTTTTGCTCAAGGAAGCAATAAGAAATCTGATTCTGGTCACAGGTCACTTACGCATTAAAGTCTGCAGTAAAATTTATTGGAAATAAAATTCATATTTTGGTCAAAAACTATATATATGTATACATACATATACACACACATATGTATATATATGTCATTTCAGTGACATATATGTATGTATGTCACTTGTCCCCTAAAAAAGAAAATAGAGTGAAAGGGAAGAAGGAAAGTTTTAAACATTTTAAGAAGACATAAAATATCTGCAGGTGGAAGTAGGAGACATAGAGTCTAGTAACTACACCCCCCGTCTCCACATGGGGATGGGAGAGGCAGTGAGGGGAAAAGTGACACTGAGAATTATTAGGGGACAGTATTATTTCAAGAAGTTCTACCAAACAAGCAGAAAAAGTATTCTCAACTAGCGCAGAATGCAGGTGCTTTAAAGAATGGAGGAACTTGTAACTGGTACGTCAGGGTGACAGAAACCCTCTGTCCCTTCCCTGGACATTCCAAGTGCCTGGCTTGGGCTGATGGGATGGAAATAGCTTCTCATTATTGGAACTACGATCTTGCTTTTTGTAACCCTGCTTTGTAGGTTCCTGCTCTAACTCTCAAAGGGGTGGTCAGTGAGCATTTAAATAGTAATTGTTCTGGTCAGGGTAGAAGAGCAGGAACGATTTACCTGAAACAGCTAAGACAAATGGGCAAATAAAATGAAACAACACTTTGAAGACATTGGACATGAGGCAGTGTAGGACCGTGATCTCTGAGGAAGAAAAGCGTGTAAGGGGCGCCTGGGTGGCTCAGTGGGTTAAAGCCTCTGCCTTTGGCTCAGGTCATGATCTCAGGGTCCTGGGATCGAGCCCCGCATCAGGTTCCCTGTTCAGCGGGGAGCCTGCTTCCCCCTCCCTCTCTGCCTACTTGTGATCTCTCTCTCTGTCAAATAAATAAACAAAATCTTTAAAAAATAAAATAAAGAAAGAAAGAAAAACGTGTGAGGTGAGCCCCAAATCGCCCAGCCTATTGTATGGAGAGTTTTCAGTCATGTGTGGGGGAAGGGGACACCAGGGTGAACCTGGAGGTCTTCCTCACCTGGCAGCCAAGGGGGTCTGAGCCACAGCCCCTAAAGCAGAGTTCCAGAAAAGAGTCTTGAGAATCTGCAGGGGATCCTCCCCGAGTCTTATGCCAAATGTTGATCTGTGCATGCATATGAAGAAGCTACCGGATACCAGGGAAAATCCCTCCTCTGAGAAGCAGAGAGAAAATCTCCCACAGCTCCCACGAGGCTGTTTTCCCACAAGTCAGAGCAGAAAACCTCTTGCTTCAATGTCCTCATTGCACTGAGTGTTCAGAAAGGTATTAGCTCCATAGTGGGGAAAAATCAATGGTTGCTCTGGCCCCACAAACATACATACCAACATATATATGCCTTGAAAGGATCAAATCATTACCAAGTAACTTAAATGGTTCCCAGAACAGATCTCTAGAATATGCATATAAATACAGAAATATCTAGCACTTACCAAGGTAAAATTCACAATATCTGACATTCGGTAAAAAATTAATAAGCATACAGGAAAATGTAATCTATAAGCCAAAGAGAAAAGTCAACAGACACAGATATGTCACAGATGATAAAATTAGCAGACAAGGACATTAAAAAAGTGATAACCATATTCCATGTGTTCAATAGGTAGAAGAAAGGTTGGGCATACCTAACAGAGAGAGACATAAAATACATAGGAAACTCTTTTTTTGAACTTTAAGCGATAAAATTATACTAGGTAGATTTGACAATAGATTAGACATCACAGAAGAAGAGATTAGTGAATTTAAAGACATATAGCTAGAAAGTATCCCAAATGAAGGACAAGGAAAAAAAGGACTGTTAAAAAAAAAAAATAGAAGAAGAACAAAAGCATCAACAAACTGTAGGAAAACTTCAGACAGTCTAATTTTTTTATATTTGGAGTTTCTGAAGGGGGGCATATAAAAATATTTGAAAAATAGGCAATTTTTAACAGACAGACTGTTATGGACATTCAGTTTATTTGAAAATGTTATAATTCTCTATATTTAATGGTTTTAGGTATATCTTATTTTCTGATATGATAACTAAAAATATATTATGACTAGAAATGTCTAATATTTTAAAAGAAGCCCACATTAAAACCTGGAACCATGTATATTCTATCAGTAGATAAGTGGTTTTTGGAATACATTCAAGGGGCAAAAATAATGTCTAATATAAATTTATCTCCCACTTTTTGTGGACCTGAACATTGATGCATTACTGATGAAGAAGTTAAGACATTTCTCACACAAATAGATTTTTTTCCTGACTGCAAAAAAGGGAGCCTATGAAAGTAAAAAACAGAAGAGAAAGAAACTGGGGTCATGGGTTACAGAGAAGAACTGGCGGATTGTGGCATGAGTGATATTGTCAGAGAGAATGGAAATTGACAAGTTTTAGATCACAATGGGAAAAAAGGAAGGAGACAAAACGTCAGGAACAATAGATCAAATCACTGTGTTGTACACCATAAACTTACAGAATGTTATATGTCAGCTACATCTCAATAAAGGGAGAAAAATCAAGAACGAGCTTGAAGACCAGGACATTAAACATGGTTCAGTCACGAAAATGCAATTCATCTACACTCAGACAATCAGAGGTCTCTTGGTTTATTGACATTTAAAGCGCTTTATTTAGGATGAGAATCTACCTGCTTCTTAACCTACTTCTACTTCAAGCAGTCAGCATTATACTGACCATTGAAAATATCAACCAGATTTTCCTCTAATTTAGAGAGATGAAGCATAATTATGCCAAGACTCAATTTAAAATAAAACACAAAAATGATAAAGAAAAAAATGTAGAGACAAAGGGAAAAGCAACAATAAAAACAAAACCTCCTTGCTTAGTTTAAATACTAAAATTACTATTCTCTAAGTCAACAAACTTCAGAGCTAAGTTCCCTTCATGCAATCTCCTCATCTCCTGGGGGTAAAGGGATTCACCTGAATTACGCAGGTACTTAGTTTAAGGGACGCGAGTATCCTGAATTCACAGCCCTTGAGTCCAGTCCATTGAACCCACCAGTTTTCTTAAGAGGCAAGGGAGCAAGAACCAACAGTATACATGGATTTTTATAAGGGACTCTAATGCACTTTAAAGTGTATAACACTCATAAAAAATACTCTTTCTAATATGAGCTTGACCTACTTTTACCTACTACACTTTCTATAAGAAACATTAACTCCATATTCAGTTACTACTAATTTTGAGTTCTCAGAATTTAAAAGTATTTGAGGGTGCTGGCTTGGATGACCCCATCTCACTTAAAAGACCTGCTCATGAAGGAAGCCATTACTTCTTTAACCTTTTGATATGTGATCCCCTTTATGCCTGTAAACAATTCAAATACACCTCATTAATTGTTATTTTCATGCACTGACATTCCAGTGTCCTTCAAAGGAACATCTGAGAGGCTGAGAGCTGGGAAATCCCTATCTTGTTCCCAACTCTGCTCGGGGCGTGGGTAAGTCATCGAACTATTACAGAGTTTAGCTTTCTCGTGGAAACTGGAAGAGAACAGAATATTTTGTTTTTCAAAATCTCTCTTATTTTCAGTGATAAGGATAAGGAGAGCAAGAATCTCTAGGGCCTTCTTTTCTGTGTAGCCATTTTTTTTTCTTTCCCTTCCTTTCTCTTTCTGCACCCATCCGCAAGCAGAAGATTCTGTGAGAAGACACAGGGCAGAAATGAGCTGAAAGAAACGTTGTTACTTTTTTATATCTTGTTTTTTAGCACCAGCTTCTGGGTGGCTTCTCCCTCTCTCTTCAGCTCACTGGCCACATGGGCCCTGCCTCAGAAACTAGGTAACACGCTAGTGAAGCACCGGTCATCAGACTTTCCGATGAGCACTGGGGTAACAAGCAATGTGGAAATACTGGGACTGCCTTTTTAAATTCACAGTTGAAATAATAAGCTAATTTCAGAGGAATCCTTTATTTTTTGCTTCCTATATTTGTCCTGAGCTCTTACTCCTCTCCCTGCTTTTGTGGTATAGATGTCTCTGAGTTGCTAAGTTGCTTTGATCTTATTTTCAATTGTAAGAACTAACAAATGACTTACCTATGCTGACAGCACTCATAGTAAAATTCCAATACATCTAAGGGATATCAAGTCAGCAGAAATATTTGGCTCTAAACAAATTAAATATCTGTGTCAAATACGCTCCTCCACAGTGTATTTTTTTTTTTTTTAAAGATTTTTTATTTATTTGACAGAGAGAAACACAGCGAGAGAAGGAACACAAGCAGAGGGAACGGTAGCGGGAGAAGCAGGCTTCCTGCCGAGCAGGGAGCCCGATGCGGGGCTTGATCCCAGATCCCAGGGATCTGACCTGGGCCGAAGGCAGACGCTTAACCACTGAGCCACCCAGGTGCCCCTCCACAGTGTATTTTTATTTTTTGCTTTTCTTCTAGATTTTTAAATTTATTTTTATTTGAATAAACTTGACTCCATGGGGTTAATACAGCTTCTGAAGCTCCTATTTTTAAACCATACGTGTTAGAAAGATGTATGTGCAAATGTACTGAGTTACATAAATCCAAGCTACAATCGTCACAACAGGTAGTTCTACTTCAGGTCATTTTATATTACTTATGGAATTTTCTATTATGGTGTTATGTTAAAACATTCAACCAAAGACTCCTGAACATCATTCATGATCATTGCATATACATAAAAATGACTTCAATTAATTTACATTATATGCCTACCATTAGAACCCCCAAAAGATGCATGCACCAGACAATAACTGTCTAAGATGTGAATTTACCTTCAATACAGTATTTGATCTCATAAATTCAACAGTTTATACCTCAAAGGGAGGGGTGGAGTTTCTATGGCCTTTTATTTACAATGAAAATTGAATCTTAACTAGCCACGTGGGAATATGGTAGACAATAATCTATTGTTGAACATTAGTCTTAGTATTTATCTAATTTATTGATTGACTGGAATGAGGTCTCTGATTCAACTTAAGAGTTTGGCATTTTACATTTTTCAGTTTGTAGAACTATTTGATTAACAATAAATTTCAAAAGAGTCTATTGATGTTGAGCAAATATGGCCCAATGCTAAGAGATATCAAGACATACCTTATGCTCAATTTGGTTCAAACTCTCTTCCTGTGAAACAGTAACCAGTGAATCTTTTGGAATAGGTCACGTGTGTGTGTGTGTGTGTGTGTGTGTGTGTGTGTGTGTGTACTAGTGTCATAAATTTTCCAGGGAAATTCTCCAGGATAGATATAGCTTTCAAAATTGTTTTGTTTTTTTTTTGAGTAGAAAGGTATACATTGGTTGTGGATTTTGCTATTGCTTGTAAGGAATAAACTTGCTGTTATTCAGTAGTAGCTAGGCACTTTAAATTTTAATGTGGGTATCAGCCCACATTTTGCAAATGTTTGACCATTGCTTGAATGCAAAATTAGGAAATGGTATATTTTATCTTACATTCTATTTATAGTTGAAGCAAGCTTTTTGACACTAGCACAATTTTTGTGCAGTGTATCCCCCTTCAATGGCCCTCACAAATGTAATTTTTGCCTCCATATACTTTTTAAACTTAGAAATTTGGGTCCTAGGAAGAGTCTTGAGAAACAGGAAAGATTCTTCCAGGAAGTCTCATAGGAATAAGTAACATTGAAAACTTGAAAGTATATTTGACTGCCCACTAATAGAGACCACATAGTAATACACCAGCAATTTTGTCAAATCCCTGAACCTGTTTCCAGGTCTCACAAGCAATCCTAGATTTCTCAGTACCTTTTTTATTTTTTTTCCAATCAGGTTGGCCAGAAAACATCCCTCTCTCCTTCCCTAGCTCCTAACTTTGAGGGCTGCAAACTCATAAATGAAGTCAGGCTATTACTAGTACTATGTTTACATTCTACACAGTAATGTTATAAATTTAAATGAAGCAATATCTACTCTATGTTCTAGCTCCTCAAATGAATAGTTCATTTCATATAAACAGAGAGATTATTAGTAACTACATTCTGTTTTTCTATTCCCTCAGTATTTTCAATTAGTTACACAGACATTTACTTCCTGCTCTTTACCTGTGTACTATTTAAAAGTCTTTATTCCACTGAAGAAACAGCTCTGTTTTCTGGAAAAAGTAAAGTGACTCATGAGTAACATTTACTTTGGGACTATTAAAAGGCTAAAAAGGAACCATGTACCAACATTTGAGAAACATCTATGCAAAGGGATAGCAGTCTTTAACACTTTGAGATTTTTCTACGTAGGAGACAAGACTGATGACCCAAATCTTGGAAATTCAGAGAAAATTTTAGTTCTAACACCTACAAGGATTGGCATGTATTTGGAATGTCTCATAAAATTAAAAATAGAAACAAACTGAAGAATTAAAATAATTTAACTGCTGCACTTGTATTTTTTGGCACCGTAGGAAAGGTCACCTCACTCTAATAGCCTTTAGCGGCACAAAATTGGATCAGCCCTTTGACCTCTTTAGGATTTAGTTTATTCACACGGGCCAAGTGACTCATTAAGTCTGTTCCTGATCTAAAAGCACTGGGGGTTTATATCCTTGGTACAGAATTCTTTTTTTTTTTTTTTTTTAAGATTTTATTATTTATTTGAGATAGAGAGTGAGAGCATGAGCTGGGAGACAGAGGGAGAGGGAGAAGCAGGCTCCCCACCAAGCAGGGAGCCCCACATGGGACTCAATCCCAGGACCCTGGGATCATGATCCAAGCCGAAGGCAGCTGCGCAACCAATTAAGCCACTCAGGCATCCTGTACAGAATTTTTTAATAAAGTTCAGATTGACAAATGTTGCAAAACTTACTTCAAAAGACATGCTACACCTCCAGTGAGTAAAGGGCTGGGTGGACAACTGTAGGAGAAAGAACGAAAGCTTTGCTTGGGAGAGATGATTTTCATCAGGTGAAAATGAAAAGGAGATTTTTGTGGGGATAGATACAACAACCTTACAATAGCAATACAAGCTGGAGTGTTGATGGCCTTGGATTCTGAGATAGGAGGTTTAGATTTTGGTCTGTAAGCAGTAGATGTGATAAGATATAGAGTGGGATAGAGAGAAGGAGGATTGGAGACTCTCCAGAAGGGTAATCATAGCAATGGCTAAATTTTATTAAGCACTTACTGTACACCAGACATTGTCCTACACCCTTTACATAATTAACTCATTAAAATACTGGAAGCAGTAACTCTGTGAGTTAAGTACTCTATTCTTCTTGTCAAGGAAAACTGAGGGAAAGGAGATTTAAGTAAGTTGCCTAACTATAAACACAAACATATATTAGGAAAAAGGCCTACTAAAGATGAGATCCAGATTGATTCGAAGAGGAGTGGACATATATGAATTTATTTTCAGAAATTTGATTTTTTGAGGGGTGCCTGGGTGTCTCAGTCGGTTAAGTATCTGCCTTCAGCTCAGGTCATGATCCCGGGATCCTGGGATCGAGCCCCATGTCAGGGTCCCTGATCAACGGAAAGTCTGCTTTTCCCTTGCCCTCTGCTCCTCGAGGCCCCACTGGGGTGCTCTTTCTCCCTCTCTCTCTCTCTCTCAAATGAATAAATAAAAAATCTTTAGAAAAGTGATTTTTGAAAAAAAAAACATTTATTGTGTTAAGCAAATGCGTGCACTTTTAAAGTGTGGTGATCATTATGACAATGAAGTTTTATTTTTGGAAGAGAAAAATATATGCACAGTATTACAGTCATGTTTATGAATTTATTAGAGTGCATGCATTTAAGAAAAACACATTTGAAACAAACAAATCTTCACCCAATCCAAAACAGACCTGTTTATTTGGTTTCTGACATATCTATGTGAAACAATGACTAAGGAATCCTTCCAAACATTTAAGGAACAAATGATACCAATACTCTACAATCTGTCTCAGAAAATAGGAGCAGGGGAAACATTTCCTAACTCATTTTATGAGGCCAGCATTACCCTAATACCAAAACCAGACAAAGATATTACAAGAAAGAAAACTAAAGACCAATACATCTCATGAACAGAGATGTAAAACTCCTTAGAAGATATTAGCAAATTGAATCTAACGATGTATAAAAGGAATTACAAACTGTAAGCAATTGGAATTTTTCTAGGTATGCAAATTAAGTTCAACATTAAAAAAATCAATTAATGTAATCCATACATCAACAGGCTAAAGAAGAAAGGTCATATCACATCAACAGATGAAGAAAAAGCATTTGACAAAATCCAATACCCATTCATGACAAAAATTCTCACCAAACTAGGAATAGAATGAAACATCCCCACATTCATAAATAGCACCTCAAAAAGCCTACAGCTAACATGATACTAATGGTAAGAAACTAGAAGCTCTCCCTCTGATCTAAAACGAAGCAAAGATATCCCCTTTTAACACTTCTATTCAATATCATACTGAAAGTTCTGGCTAATATGCTAAAATAAGAAAAAGAAATATGAAGCATAACAATTGTAAAGGAAGAAATAAAACTCTCTTTGCATTCAGAGGGCAGGACTATGTAGTAAATCTCAAAAAAATGATCCCCAAAACCCCCTTGGACCTAATTAGTGATTGTAGCAAG
Source organism: Procyon lotor (assembly GCA_028646535.1). Classification (NCBI taxonomy): domain Eukaryota; kingdom Metazoa; phylum Chordata; class Mammalia; order Carnivora; family Procyonidae; genus Procyon; species Procyon lotor. The sequence continues at coordinate 36,457,368 of CM053616.1, read as the reverse complement.
TTTGCAGGCTACAGGGTTAAATTTGTAAATACACAAATTCACTTCAATTACTTTCTGATGTACAAGCAATGAGCAATTAAAATTTGAAATTAAAAACATACTGTTTATATTAGCACCCCAAAAAAGAAATACTTAGGTATAGAACTATACAATTCTGATAAAAAAAAAATTTTTTTAAAGATCTAAATAAATGGGAAGGTAGTCTATGTTCATGAATGGGAAGACTCGATATTGTTAAGATGCCAGTTCTTCCTAACACAATCTATAGATTCAGGGAAATCCCAATCCAGATTCTAGCATGTTACTGTGTGGCTATCAACAAAATAATTCTAAAATCTACATGAAAAAGCAAGAGATCTAAAATAGCAACAAAATACTGAAGAGTAAAGTCAGGGAAATAATGTCACCCAACTTCAGACTTACTATACAGCTTTGGTAATCAAGATAGTATTGCTGAAAAAATAGACAAATAGATCAGTGAAAAAAAATGGAGAGTCCAGAAATAGTTAACTGGTCTGTGACAAATGAGCAAAAACAATCCAGTGGAAGAAGATTTTTTTCAACAAATGTTGCTGGAAAAACTGGACACGCAAAAAAAAAATTAATCTAGATGCAGACATTATACCTCTCATAAAAATTAACTCAAAATTGATCATAGACTAAATCTAAAATACAAAAGTAAAGCTTCCAAAGGCAACATAGGTGAAAATCTAAGGTACAGGCATTTGGCAATGAAGTTTTAGAAACAAAATGAGAAAGCAGGATCCACGAAATAAAAAATTGAGAAGTTGGATTTCATTCAGTTCTGCTAAAGACAATGTTAGGAGAATGAAAAATAAGCCACGGACTATGAGAAAATATTTGCAAATACATGCCTGATAAAAGGACTTGTGTCGAAAATATGCAAAGAAATATTAGGCTTCACCAATAAGAAAATAATCAATTTAAAAAATGGGAAATGATGTGGACAGACTTCACCAAAGAAGATATATACTTGGCAAATAAGCATATAAAAAAGATTCTCCGGGTGCCCAGGTGGCTCAGTCACTTAAGCATCTGCCTTCGGCTCAGGTCATGATCCCAGGGTCCATGGATTTAGCCCCACATCGGGCTCTTCGCTCAGCAGAACCTGCTTCTCCCTCTCCTCCTCCTCCTGCTTCTCCCTTCTCCCTCTCCCTCTCCTGCTCACCCCTGCTTTGTCAAATATAAAAAAAAAAAAACAACTAAAAAAAAAGATGCTTAACATCATTTACCATTAGCGAATTGCAAATTAAAACAATGGGATACCATTAAACACTTATTAGGATGGCTAAATTCTCAAATACTAACAAAACCAAATGCTGGCAAGGATGCAGAGCAACAGGAACTCTCATTCATTGCTGGGAGGAATGCAGAGCGGTCCAGCTATTTCAGGAGACAGTTCGACAGTTTTTTAGAAAGCCAGACAGAGTGTTAACATATGATTTGGCAATCATTTTCCTACACATTTACCCAAATATGATGAAAACTTGTATCGACACAGAAACCTGGACATGGATTCTTATAGCAGCTTTATTCATAACTGCCAAAGTTCAGAAGAAACCAAGATGTCCTTCAGTAGGTGAATGGACACTCGTATATTCATACAATGGACTATCACGCAGAAATAAAAAGAAATGAGCTAGCTATCTGGGGGGGGGGAGTGGGAAATGAGCTATCAAACCATCAAAAGGCATGGAGAAGGCTTCAATGCAGATTACTAAGTGAAAGGAGCCAAGCTGAAAAGGCTACATACTATATGATTCCAACTGTATGACATCCTGGCAAAGGCAAAACTATGGAGACATTGAAAAGGTAATTGCAAGGGGTTCGGGGGCGGTGGGGAGAAGGATAACAGGTGAAGCACAGGGCATTTTCAGAGCAGTGAAGCTATTTAATTAACAATAATGTATTAATGTTGGTTCACGAATTGGTAATAAATGTATCCCACCAATGAAGATGCTAATCATAGGGGAATTTGGGGGTGGGGTTGGGTAGAGGGAGTATAGGAGGATTGCCTGTACTTTCTTTTCTTTTCTTTCTTTAAAGATTTTATTTATTTATTTGACAGAGAGAGAGAGAGAGAGAGAGAGACCACAAGTAGGCAGAGAGGCAGGCAGAGAGAGAGGGGGAAGCAGGCTCCCTGCTGAGCAGAGAGCCTGATGCAGGGCTGGATCTCAGGACCTTGAGATCATGACCTGAGCCGAAGGCAGAGGCTTTAACCAACTGAGCCACCCAGGTGCCCCTGCCTGTACTTTCCTTTCAATTTTTCTTTAAACTTAAAACTGTCTTAAGAAATAAAATGTACCAATTGAAAAAAAAAAAAGAAACTAATGTAAAACAGACACCCCCCTCTTTTTTCCACAAACCTATGTGGAAAAATGAACAGCATCATCAGAAAAGTTTGGCAGTAGCCAGAGGGAAGCAAACCTAGAGCAGAGAGCTCCTTACTGTTCCTCTGGCTTCCAATATTGCCCCCTCAATCAACACTGATATCAGAAATGACCCTGTTACACGAAAATCTGAACATGTTACAGTCTCCTGCTTAAACTTCCTCAAGGAAACCCGTGGGCCGCAAGATAAAACATAAACTCCTTGGCATGGTACATAAGGTCTGTAACAGTCTGGAAGGTTCTACTCCTTTATGTACCTAGAGTCATTTCACGCCCCCCCACCCAACCCCACTTACAATTCCCCAAGAGATTTTGCACAAATAAGAAAGTTCTTCTCTAGCCTTGGAAACTCCTGCTCATTCTTCAAATATCAGTTAGGGAGTTCTCTTCCTGACTGAGTCTTCTCTGAGCTTCCCAATGGACCTACTACTTAGCCCCATAGGACAAATACCACACTGTGACATAATCATTCATTTGCATAGCTGGTGCCTCATTTGACTCAAGTTCCTTTAGGGAACCACCATGTAGTATTTGTCTTTATATATTTAGTATCTAGCACAGACTCTACTATATATAGTAGGTGTTGAATAAATACTAGTTGAAAAAACACCAGGCACTGAATATTCAAGCTCTGGTCGGCCACAACATCTATGGTAATATCTTCTAGCTAGTATTTTAATAGTTTATCCTTCTTTAATTAATTCTCACTTGTATATATAGTGAACTCTTGATTATCCACAAGAGGATTATCTACATTGTAGTTTAGTGTAGCAAATCTTACTTTTAACTTCTTGTTGACATCACCAGCTGTTTACTTATGTCCTTCTTTGACATTGTCACCAAGTCCATTTACTTTTACTCCTGTAGGCAGCTAAAAGGATGGCAGAAGTTAGGAAGATTAAAGAAACAAATAACGATTTGCCTCTCCTTACCTAAGATTCTGGGCTTAACAATGCAAGAGATCCCAAAGACAGGAAAAAGAGGAAACCAAGCAAAGCCTGATAATTCTTTATCCTAACCTACAAATCTTTGAATAGCTTTGAGGATATGTTACTTAACGAATAATACTGTTTCTGTATACTATACATTTAATGTCTGTTATACAGTGTTTTCGACTTCAGACTTCTTCAATTTCTTTGCATTTGCCAACCTGAAGATCGCATTCCATGGCAGGATGCTTAGGACTAAAACAAGAGCAGCTGCATACTCGTAAAATAATCATATATTAAAAACTATTTTCAACTCCCAAAGAAAAACTATCTTCAATTTCAGGTGCTAGTAAAGACAAGAAATAAATACTTTTAATTTCGGGCACGGTTTTCTTTTTTTTCTTGTTTTATGTTTTTTTGAGTATGTTATATGACACTATTTTTAATGTCATTTACATTAAACTCTTGAGCCTCTGACTGTGCCTTAGATTCTTTTGAAGGCCTCCGGTAGTGATTCTTCTTTTAAATTTAAAAGCCTAATGAACCTAGATTTTCAAAAGTAGCTAATATTGGGTTGAGGGCCAAACAATATAATGATGCAGAGCTACTTGCATTATTCCTGGAGCTATTTGATTTTGACAAGCCCACATTTGGTAATTAACATGAGAATGCCCCCTTGGGCCGTTCTCCTGTTAGCTAAAATATCTTATAAATTACTGTAATAAAAGGCAAAAAAAAGGAACACGCTGCCTGTCAATGTTTCAACTTATCTAGCAAGAGGAGGAGACAAAGCCTTGATCTGGAAACACACAAATGCCAAACAGGAGCATAAATTCTCCGAATGCCCCAACAGGAGGGAGTTGCCTGTTTGACAGAGGGATCTGTGTAGAGACTGAGCTCCCCAAGAGAAAGGAGCGCTGGTCCTTTGCATCAGTAGTGCGGGTACGTTTCACAACTGTGCTCCGTCAGTGATGGCACATCTCCAACCAAATGGCAGGCAAGTTGGTGGACACAGCATCTGTAACTGATGCATCAACTTCATATCCTCCCTTCTAAGGTCTCTCGGCAGAGTTTGTAAATGATACCACCTACAACTGATGTAAAGTAACAGTTTAATTTATTTCACTAACCTAGATGAATGTCTTAACATGGCCATCATATAGATTCTTTTTTTTTTAAGATTTTATTTACCTATTTAAGAGAGAAGTGAGTGCACACCAGCAGGGGGGAAGGGCAGAGGCAGAGGGAGAAGCAGACTCCCCGCTGGGTGGAGAGCCTGACAAGGAGGACTCCAGGGGCCTTGATCCCAGGACCCCTGGGACCATGACCTGAGCCAAAGGCAGCCACTTAGCTGACTGAGCCACCCAGGAACCCCCATCACATTGATTCCAGATGCATTTGCGGTCTGGAGTCAAATCTCTCCCCACTACCTCTGCTTGCTCCCATCTGGCTATCAGCCTGGAATCAGCTAAAGGAATGAGGAGTAGACAAATGATGAGGTTTTATAGTTTATCTTCTTGAGGCTAAGATTTAGCAATGACGTAATTCACATTCTGGCGAAGAGAAATAACAATCTGACTACTTCCTTACAAGTGACTTTTAAAATTCTTTCAGTCCACACTTTCCTTTTTTTCTGTTTCACCCACACGCACATTTATCATTCTATTCCAGACACCCGGGCCACCAAAAGGGAATACAACACAAGCAATACACTCTTCACAGGCGACGGAGACCACTGTGTGTCTACACATATCCAGATGGGTATCCTATGAAAAACCGGTATTCGGGTAGAGGCATATGCAAAAAATGCGTCTAAAAATAAACTTCATCTTCTCACACTAAAGTTTTACCTACTGTGACCTAACCAACTTTTATTATCATTAATTTACTTTAATCTGGGACATTAACCATATTATTTTGAGTCAGTGGCAGCTGCTGGCTGAACAATAGTTTTCTGTGTTCTATTACTTAGGGTCTTTTTTTTTTTTTCCTATTTGAGTTAAAGGCCTGAGGGAATCAATGAGTATAAAATGTAGACTTATTGATAAAAATTCTGGGTCTGCAATAGAATCTAGCTCAAAAATAGCTGTGTTTAATCCATAGCAGACGTAATTTGCTACTACTGCTGAATTTTAACAGGAACAGATCCAAAAGCATGTCAGTGTTCCCATTTTTGTGCCACAGAGTAATGACATTTAATCAGGAATATTACTACACTCTTTTGGTGACAGCTGAGACACAAAACCAGCCAGCTGATGCAATTCCTGTCTTATTGTTGGCAGCCTATAAGCAGCAGCCACAAACAGGAAGCTGCCTTACCTTGTGCATATCATCAGAGGAAACTTTAGAGAACAAGGGTCTTGCAGACAGACAGACGGCAAACGGGGTCCATCACATCCCCTAAAGACTTCTGGAACCATCCTAATTTCCACCTGTCCCTGTGGCCCCAGGAAGCTTAAGGAAGAAACTGTTCTAGATCTCTTAACGCAATGGCACTGCAGTCGCCAGGTGTGCGGCACCATGAGGTTTGCAGAATATAACCGCCATAGCTCCTGCTCAGTTAGATCGATGGTCTATAATTACCTGGGAATTACTTGGATACAAATCAATGGTGTATTACGTCCCACTCATAATGAGCAGGATAACTTTTGCTTGGTCTGTGAACGTCACGATAAAGACAATAGCCCCCATCTGCTTCCTCTGCCTGCCGAAACTGCAAAGAGATTCAGCCCAGGAAGGCCGGGGAAGGGGGCTTCGGACAGGGAGGGAGCAGGGCTGTGCGCCTTCCAACTCTGCAAACAGCCTTCATCTCAGTGGTTGTAGGTTTTCACTCAACCAGATCCTCACTGAGATTGACATCTCAGAGATAAAAGGCTCTGCATTCCATTAGTTGTCATCAGCTCGGCCAGCCTCCTCCCCCCTGGCCACACCCCAAGGGATCAAGCCACATTCTGATGACATCCATCAAGCTCAGGACTCCAGCTCAAGAGTTTGCAGCAATTTCTCCATCTTAAAGCTATCACTGAAAGGGGGGTGGGGGGAGTCCAGGCCAGTGGCGGGGGGTGGGGGGGGTTGCTTGGTGCCATTTGATCAAACACCGAACGTGCAGCCCCATAACTAAGCTGCCACAAACACACCACTTTATCCTGTAATACTTCTTAAAAGTAAAGGAACAGAGCTGGAGTCCTGCTGGATTTCCCTTAGCAACCTGACAGGAGCCCACAAGGTCAGCTAGCAGGAAGCGTAGAAAATTATACAGTGGGGAATTATCAGCTAAATTATTTCACTATACTCAGGATTTTTACTGTTCTTCCCAAGACAGTGGCCTCTTGCTACTCAGATTAGAAACACGAATAAAAGGACAGAAATGACAAAAGGAGGGAGAGGGGGAAAGGGAAACATTTTAAATGGCTTATTTATCTTCTTTTACTATATGGATGTATGCATGTACGTATGTATGTATGTATTTGGCTTTGTTTTTTGTTTTAATGCAACTCCTTGAGGCTACTGCTCAGGGATTCAATCTGCTTGTTTTCTTTCTCTGGCTCCTTTTTGTTCAGGGTAGAAGGACAATGGGGGTCGGTCCAGAGACTGCCTCCCCATCAGGTTTGCGGCACCAGTTACAGCAGCAGGAGCAAGCATGATTTATCAATTAACAGGTAATGAAAAAAATTCTCTGCAATTAAAGATATGATTCTGCTCAAACAGGAAGCAGCACCATACAACTGTGTACCCCTCTGAGGAATACTCCGCTCCTGTCACTAATGTGGAACACAGCTAATTTTAACAGAGTGTGTGTCGGCCCCTTGGGGGACTCCATGTTGATGAAGGAATATACAGTAGGGAACCCCCAGAGGACCCAGCTGATTGGAGAGCCCCAGGAAAGGTGTAGGGAAATTACATTTCCTGTTTCTTAGGAGAGTTATTAAAGGGGAAGGCAGCTTTAATCACTGAAAGACCAGTTGCTGTATTATTTTTGATTTATACACCAAAACAATACCCTTCATGCCTTAGTTGCTTTTTAATATATATGTCAGCTTAGTCAATATTATATTTCAGTGCCACATATAAACGGCTGTAGGATCTTGTAAAAATGTGAAGGGTTTTGAAAGATTATATGAGATAAAATATGTTATTGCAACTCAACAAAAATCAGAGAAAATTAAAGTAGACAGAAATTTTTTTTCTTTCACATAAACCAACATGATTTTTTTTTTTTTTTAGAGAAATGAGCTGTGAATTTCTGAACGATAGGAAAAAACAAAAGTTGTAGGGTCCCTGGCATTTTTTCTTTCTGGATATATAGATAGTTTCCTTAGAAAGAAAATTCTCATTTCTGTGCAATAAATGCAGAAAGGACAGAGTGCTTTATTAAAATTACGTTTATGTCCATTTGTTTAAAATACTTCTTTATGGTCAATATTTTACATCAATAATTTAATGAACTTTGGAGGTGGAGGAACCTTCAGATCACCTAGTTCAAGCCTTTATTTTTCAGGGGAGAAAATAAAGAGTCAGGGAGGCTAAGTATGAACAACACCACATCAAGAATGACACAACAATAAATTTCACAAGAGCTCTGAGCTCTTTGCACACATTATTTTATTTAATTCTCATGAAGGCTCTATGAGGTACTGTCAATTATCGCTATCATTATTTTCGTCTAAGGAGAAGCTCAGGCTCACAGAGGTGAGTGGCTCACTCAAAGCCACACACCTGAGAAGGTCAGAGGCAGGATGGGGGGCCAGGCAGCGTGGACTCTACACAGTAAGCCCTTCCGCACGAGGTGGGCTCTCTCCTTCTGTCATTAGCCCATTATAGAGGCATAGGCTCTAGGCCCCAGATCCCCTGATTTCAAGTCTAACGGTAAAAGAGGAAACTATCTGATATCTCTAAGATTATGCTGAGATGCTCTCTGCATCCAGAGATTACCCTTCGATGTTGAATAATCAAGTACAAAGTCCCCATACCAATTCTGTGAGGTCAAACAGGACACCACATGTGTGGGCCATCGAGGACAATGAACCGTGGTTTCCAGCTGGGGGGAAACACACACACACACACACAGACACACACACACGACCTTGGGAAAAATTAGGCCAAAGGCCCGGCTTCTGGTTGTGACCTCTGACCTCCCAGAAGGCCCTCCTTGGTCTCCACCTAACCTTCAGGTTAAGCCTCCCCACGCTCCAGTCTGAACCTGCTTACATTTCTAAAAACAAGTGTTCCATTTTTGTTGCTTTTTCAATTTAATTGAAAGACTGTGTCTTCCTAAAACAGCCAAAATCTATAACTGTTCTCGCAAACATCCTCGTTGCAACCTCCGCTGCTTGCCGAAGCAGTGTTAGAAAACAACCACGCTGTGTGGCCTGAGTGCAAATAGCTTTCCTTTCAAAACAGAAACCAAAAAAAAAAAAAAAGAGAGAGAGAGAGAAACCGTCTAGCAGCTCTAAGTGGTGGAGAAGAATCCTTCAAACCCTGCCCCACAGTATTACCTCGGGCAAAGGTTTCCTCTTCTGTTAGATTTGGAACATTTGGAAATTAGGCTGCCCCTGCAAGCTTTGTTCTTGTTTCTTTGGAGGATTCCTCTGGCAATTCCTAACTGCATTATCAGGATTTGTCTCGCTGGTAATGGCCAATTCATTTGTATTACTACATTTAGACCTTACACGAAGCAGAGAATCACAGGTATGAAGAGTGGTCCCGTGGATTTCATTGGAACTGACCGTTCTGACTAGCTCAGAAAAAAATACCAGCAGCGAATCGCATCCATCCTCCTCATTCCTCCTGTCTTGTCCCCACTCATAGGCAGGCAGACAGGCCGACAGACAGTGCACATGTGCGTGCATACCACACACGCCCCATAAGTCCCAGCGGCAGGCCTAGCTTCATTGGGAAGGAACTAGGACGCACATTGAGCCCAACTCCTCCCTGACTCCCGGGGAGGACTTTCCACATGATAGTTAGAAAGCCAGGGCTTGAGCCTGAGGGTGCCTGACCCCACACCCACTGTTGTAGGGAGCACTGCTTCACTGAGAGCATAAAATACTCCTCCAGGAAGGACTTCCCTTTCTATAAGCCCCTGACCTGACTCCATTTTACAAGTGCTCAATTCCGCAGGCCTTTCCTTCTGAAGGACTCCCACACAGACATCCTTCCCCGCGGACGTAGGGCCCGCACTGGCAGGATCAGACAGAAAACACAGCCCCCGACTTCCTGGAGACTGAGGTACCAGCCCCCCAGCCCCTCCCACGTGCTTCCCACACATGTCCAGCCACAGGGAGGACGCCTCTTGGGGGTTCATCTCCGCTTCTCTGAAAACGATGGACCGTATTAAAGACACCTACTCTCTCAGCCACGAAAAACGTAGGGGGTCAGAGACCTCGACACTTTTGCAAGAATTTGTGAAGGAAAATAAATATCAGAAAGTTATTCAGAGGTTCAAAATCTGAAGAAAAAAAAAATAGAGATAACCCTGAGTCATATTCTAATTTTTATAGGTACGATTTGTACCTATCTTTCAGCAGATGAGGGAGGTGGCACAGGAGAAACGGCTCATTAAACAGTAGTGTGAAACCAGGGAAATTAACCAGCTGCTGTGAAAGCCACCTCTCTTATTCTCTAAGAAAGAGTTGTGGGTGGGGGTGGGGAGGGGAATGCCCGGGGAAACCAGGAGGAAAGGGGCTGATTGTACCAATCCAGCGTTAGCTTCGAAGTCTGTGGACGGCCTCCCAGCTAACGAACAGAAATTCTTCGATCAAAAAATAACAGTTGCATGTGAAAGCTCTTTCATACTTTTGAAACTGTAATACTTTCGTCCTGGAAGGGCCTTAAGGCTCACTGCACCCGGTGGTCTGGTTCACCGTCATAAGAAACCAAGGAACTGAGGTAGACAGAAGAGAACTACCTGGACCTCAGGCCCACATAGCAAGTTGGTGGCGAGAGCCTGGCCTCTTGGCTCCCTGTCTTGTGCCCTATGCACGAACCCACACTGCTTGGCCATCCAACAGGCCAAGAGGCACCAGAGGGTCCGCGTATGTCAGGTGAAGGAGTCCAGCGCACGAGGTGGTTGGGTCTGGGCTGTTGAGTTATTTTCATGAACACACAGGGGGGCAACGTCTCTTCGCTGTCGGGGGAATCAACGTGACTAGGTTGTTGAGCTGGTATTCTGTGCACCTCCGACGAGCCAGAACTACAAAAAGACCCTCAGTCCTTAAGAACAAAGGAATCTGGCAGAAGGCCGTGCACAAAGTCAATGCAGGAGAGCCAGCTCACGAACACACGGTGCGTTATGGTCCGGAACCTCTGGGGACCGCACGACAGAGACTCGAGAGGAACCACCATCTTCTGAGCGCCTTGGCCACAGGCGTTACTCCATCTGGTCTTTACACGCCCCTTTCTTAGATGAGGCCATTGAGGCCAGACGTGTTAAGTGACCCGCCTGTGGCACAGAGAGTGGACGACCTGACCCGGGTCCACTCCAGCACAAGACCTTTCTTCCCAACCATGTTTCTCCTCTTTCCATCTACCAGTGCTCTGTGCAAGTAACAGAGCGACTGGGTCTTGAGGTGAAGTAAGACGAGGGCATCAGCTCCTAATTTACATCTTATTTGCTTTATCAACTCATAAGTTCCAAATTTCTGTCTGTTCCTGAATGAAATGAAAAGGCATTATCTTCTCAGCTTCCCTTTCCAGTCCCACCCCGATACTCAGAAGAACACAAAGGACAGCAGCCAACATGAAGGAAAGGAACATCTCTCGGCGAAGGCTGCTGTGCCAAAGAAAGAGACGGAGCAGGAACAAAGTAACAAATTATATTGTCAGAGAAAATGTGAACTTTTTGATTGGGGATGACATTTATTTTAAGTGTGCGGTGACGGCAGGGAATCTGTCAGGGTAAGACATGGCAGAGGTTTCAGCGTTTGCTAAGAGTGTCGTGGGAATTTAGCTAAAACTGTTAAAACTGACACCATTGGCTTTTGTTAACACATTAAGCATGGGAAAAGTGCCAGTCAGCATATCCTCCATAGCATCAGTTCAGTTAAATCATCTGGAAGATGCATAAAACTGGAGGGGGATCATAATGGCTACATTTCCAACACATGGGGAGACAGAGGGGAGAAGGCCAGCGCCATTTTGATAAGAATGACAAATGATTCCTTTAAGGTATAGCTCCCAACAAGGGAAACGAGGTGAGGAGGGCATTTTTACCTGCCTTGCTATATTCCAAAAGATCTTTCAGGGCAGGAAATGAAGTCCACATCTTATCGCATGATGCCAGGAGTTGAGGAGGATAGCTATTGATACACTCCAGGGTGAAGGAAAATTGGAAGACCTGTCTCAAACGTTCTGCTCTAGGTAGACTAACTCAATTATTACTTCAGAGTTAGGCGAAGTGAGAAAAAGCAGAAATTCAGATGTTTACCCAGTGAGATGAACTAAATCAAATGCAAAGACATTCTTGTTTCTTTACAAAATCTTTAAATAAACCCAAGAAGCTGAACCTTGCCTTGACCTGATACTTCTCAAGAAGTAGATCAAAAGAAAAGAAAATTGAGAGCTCATGACGTGGGCTTCCAGCAATTAAATGGGTGTGAGCTCTTGGTGACCAGAACAACATTGTATTGAGAGGGCAGCCTATGCTTCTTTGGACAAACTTTTATTTTCTTTCTTTTTTTTGGACAAACATTTTGATTGGAGGCGAAGGATTTCATCTCTGACGAGTAAATGAAAAATTACATGTTTGTGTCGTAGGAAGATTTATGCTTACGTTTGAAGAGCACAAAGACATTGCAGTGTTGCCAAAAAGGGCTGGAAAATGCAATGCTTTTTCATATAACACTATCTGTGGGTTTTGCAAGATCCTGGGAAATGAATATTCTTTGGAAGTTAGGAAGTCCCCTGGGGGTCCTTTTTCTCTAGGGCACAGAAAACTGAAATTCTGTACTAGGGTCTCCTGACTAGCTCCACGACCAAAGAAAGGCCTTCAGTGTGGCAAATCTCTATTAAGCAAGTACTCACTGCCCTTTGGCAGAGACTGGAGCCTACACGTACCTCTCTCAACATCACGGTTTACACTCTGCAGAGGTTCCCTTTGCTGGTCATCTGACCTAGGATTTGCTGGTCAGCTTCCAGGACTATGTTTATTGTCCATAGGTTAGGGTGCATTTAATTTAAAGCCTTTCTTGGCTCCCTGGTTATCTGTAAATGATTACTTCATGCTCAGATTTTCCAGTGATAGACTCTAATGAATATAAATAATATTTATAATTATTTATATATAATTATATATTATTTATAATTATAATTATATATATATTTTATATATAAAATAATAAATAATATAAAATAAGCCCCAGTTTTCCAATTAATAGTGCCATGACCCTCTCTGAAACAACACACCACTGACCGTAGGTGACCAGTGTAACTTTCCAACATTATGTGTGCTAGGAAGTTTTTGCTCATTTGCACCTGTCTAGTTTAGTTGATAAAACACAGACACAGAATTAAGGGCAAAAACAGACATTGGCTGCCAAGAACTGTCTTTCTACTAGGCAAACATTATCTTGGGTAGTTTAAAACACTAAATGTTTTTCCTAAAGGGCTGCTTCCATCATCCTCCCCCATCACACCAAAAAGAGAACATATGGAAGAATGAGCTTGGACTGAAAGGAGGCTTTTTTTTTTTCTTCTTCTTCCTTTTTTTTTTTTTTTTTTGGCTGCAGGAGCATAGCAGTCACACAGGGACAGCACCTCATCAAATAAACCAGACTGACACCATTTGGACTTTACCAACCTAATTTCCTAGATCTTTCAAGTCCTCCCATCGATCCCTGGCTATTAACCAAACACAGGCAACTCACCGGCCACAGCACCTGTGTCATGCAGGAACATTGCTACTGATTTTTTTTTTAAATGAAAAAAAAATTTTTTTTTAAAGATCAAGCAGTTGCCATAAATGTTGTCCAAATTCAGGAAATCCTCACTCGCAAGTAAAATGGATTGAAATAAGGTCATTGAAGCTGGCCTCGTTATTGGCAGTCTTCAATGGAATAAAAGCTAACTAACTCATGACCCAATTTTTAACCTTTCTTTCCTCGCTGCCCACCTCAAGAGTTCCTGGGACTTCTCTTTTGCAGACCAGGAGAGCAGTACTTTTGTGAAAAAGATGTAGCTTCCAAGCCTTGGAAGGCAATGGAACCTTGAGACACCAAGCCCCAAAAGGGAGGAAGGAGATAGATGTAATTGATTGCAATCTATGTAAACCAATGCATGGACACTTGCATTGTTTTCGAGGTTTCCACTGATATTTTACAGTAGCTTTTCTTTTACAGGTTATTTTTTAGCATCTAACAAAAGTAGCGGAAGCATCCATTAACACCACTTTGCAATAGTTTCTATTAATGCCAGAAATAAAATTCAGGAGACAGTTACTTAAGAGAGCCCTATTTCACATGTGTCCTTTAGTTTGGTTTTTAAAAGCAAGTCTAATTAACTATTCTAATAGGTTATGGTAATTCAGTTCCAAAGTTATTAATCTGCCTACAAACAAAATCACACCTGCTAGAGATGTTCACATTGTTATCAATAGATATGCAAATATCCTTGGTATTGACCTTCCCCTGACACACACTAACATAACTGGAGAACTTAATTAGCATCTGATGTCTCACAAAACTTTGAAATACATCTAGTGTCAACACGTACTCTGAATCGTATTTTCTACACTTAACAGTCCTCTCCTTCAGCATTTCCAACACAGCATTGAAGAGCATATTTTCCCCAAAGCTAATTTTCTAGCAAATATCATGGCCATGCTTTGTGACATCACAGAAATTTCCCTAATAACTGTGTAATCCTAAATAGAACTTTATTACCATGTCAAGTTGATAGTAAGAGATAAGCTTGGTCACAACTACCAAGAAGCAAGAGTCCTATGTTTCAGAATGATGTTAGTGTTCGGGAATAAAAAGATAAAAGATGAAGAAAATATCAAGCATGACTATAAGGTGATGAGATGAATTTTCTCATGTATCTTGTAAACTGGCTCCCACAATTAAAACCAGAACTTTAAAGATGTTCTGAGCAAGAACGATGTTGTTTAGAACAAACTGATAGCCTTCGGTGGTGGTTATTTGAAGAGTAACCTTCATTTCATGTATAAGTACCATCATTTTAAGATTAAAAGTGACGTGAAATACACAGTATTTGAAAATTTCTTCACAAAGTTTTCTTAAGATACTTTGTCAAATACGCTAAATAATGAGAAAGCCAAAATTTCTCTTATGTTACACATTTCTATTGTTTAAAACCTTAAAAGAAAGACAAGAAACATTTCTCCCAATGGGAAAGACCAACAGATATTGAAAGTTGCCAATATCGCTGTAATAAATTCAACCATCAAATTTCACATGACTGTAAGGCACTGAAATATTTTAGAAGGCAACTCTTCAATCTGTCCTTTTACTAAGTGATGCAATCAGTTATACCAATACGATGGTAAATATTTTCACTAGTACACGAAACAACCTTTTGGTTGGTTTATAATTACAAGAATGATGCTAACCGAATCCCTTGCTTTGTTTCAATATCCCTTGTTAGTACCATAGACCTCTTTGCCTCTCTTGTTTTTCTCAAAAGCAATTTAGAAAATGCTTGTATTTTAGACAAAAGGAGAACATTTGGTGAAAGAAAATTCATCATTAGGTATCTAGAGGTTTGTTAATAGAAAAGGCAACTCCCACAGTGTATCCTAGTGCTCAAGCCAGACACACATGCTCAGGACCAGCAAGCTGCCTTCACAGTGGGCCAAAAGTCATTATCATAATTTTATATTACATAGACTACATTGAAAATTTAATATATCCCAGCAAAAAGAGACAAAAGACATTTTGCATAATGCTTCTGTGAGCGCACTCTCTCTTGCTACTCTTTTAGCCACCCCATGCAGATAATCACACCAGGAAAAAGAAGTTCATTACCTAAGCCAAATCAAAATTAGGCTTTTCTTTTTGATAGGGAACTTCATTAGTAAGCCCTGTCTTATACAGCTGGGAGATTTGATGAATCTATCTTAGAGTAATAATTCAGTACAATCAGCTACAATTTCACTTTAAGTTTTACATCTTTATTAAGAAAAGTAGAAATATATAAACGGGATACACATAGGTAGATCTTTCAAGATGTTAAATCGAGATGCTAAACTAAAATCACTTTGGGATATTTAAAACATTCCGGAGTGAGAGAAGTAATCCAGGTGAGAAATGCAGCTTGGCCACCTAGCTACCCATGAGTAAGGGTTTCAATGGTGGGGAAAAAATCAAAGAAACCCAAGCTGAAACTTGAAAGTGAGAAAAGTGGGTGTTTACTGAAACTATTCAAATGAAAACATCTTGGGATTTTAAAGTCAGCCTTTGATTAATAAGAGATCACTGGGGGAAAGAGTCATGTTAGAATTCTTCCTAAGAGAAAGGCTAAAGATCTATTTGTCCCTACGTGCTGTCCAGGAAAATATCCACGGCCGTGCTGAGTCTCGGTTCATATCATCCCACAGACGTGGAACAAAGAGCTCCACTCGCCCCTTTGTGTGACCCACATATGTAAGTGAGCCCACCAGCCTGCGGGAGCCTGGCTGGCTACAGACACTGCCTGTGGAACTCCTCCAAGACTGCACCCTCTCACGCTGCAAAAAACCTATCTCCGCAGCCTGCTTTGTGGACACATGGTTTCCACTCCATGCTTCCAGCTCACCTGGACTTCTGTAACCTGAACTTGAAACTTCGATATACAGGGTTTCTCTGGCCACTGTCCATTCTGCTTTTCCCTAAACCGTTCAAGCCGGCAAGGCTTCCAGAGAAATAGCTGTCTTACTTTACACATCTCCTTCTTACAGAGAGCTACTAATTTCCCCCACTACTTACATGACCTGAATTCCTGAAGGTGAAGACTTTTTTTTTTTTTAAGATTTTATTTATTTGACACACAGAGAGAGAGAGAGAGAGATCACAGGTAGGCAGAGAGGCAGGCAGAGAGAGAGGGGGAAGCAGGCTCCCTGCTGAGCAGAGAGCCCGATGCGGGGCTCGATCCCAGGACCCTGAGATCATGACCTGAGCCGAAGGCAGAGGCTTTAACCCACTGAGCCGCCCAGGCGCCCCAAGGTGAAGACTTTTTAAAACAGAGATGATAATATAATTTCCTAGGCCTCCTTGGCATGATCAACCTACACTTTTTGTTCATCTTCAATAGCGGGCAAAGTCTGTGGCAAAACAGCAAGAATGACAACACGAACCCCTTCCACCTGCTGCTCGATGTCCCTTCCCCCATATCCGATGGAAGGAGAGCTCGAGAGACAAATATCCATTTGACTTAAGCTTGACTCAGTCATTGAGCAAAAATGGCCCAAATGACAACTCCTGACTTCCAATACTGTAATGCTCAAAAGCCCCTTTTGGAGAAAGGACAGAAAGTTTAAGGAGTACCTGGTTTAAGAGTTTCACAGAGTAAACACTTTCTTACATTTTGTAACCATTTAAAACGCACTCTCAGAGCATTCAGAAACATGAACAGCATTATGAATTCTGCCTTCCCCATAGGTTTGATTTGACTTTTACAAATTAATAACATGGTCTACTTTATTTCTTTCTAATGTTTAATCTTCTTCTGAAAATGCTATACAGTTCCTGGTAGTTTGCTGCCATGGGAAGAGGTAGAAAGTAACAATAAAGCTATTTCAGACATTTTAAGCCAGATAACATGGGAAACCTTTAGAAAGGGAGATGATCACCATAGTTAGCATTTACGAAGTCTTTTTTTTTTTTTTAAAGATTTTATTTATTTGACAGAGAAGAGATAACAAGTAGGCAGAGACGCAGGCAGAGAGAGAGGGGGAAGCAGGCTCCCCACTGAGCAGAGAGCCTGATGCGGGGCTCGATCCCAGGACCCTGAGATCATGACCTGAGCCAAAGTCAGAGGCTTTAACCTACTGAGCCATCCAGGCACCCCACGAAGTCTTAACTGTATATCAGGCACGGTACTAAATTTTTTTTTCCTTCTTTCCTTAAAACAACCCTATGAGATTATTAAGTTATTCCCTTTTTGTGGGAATAAAGTTAACCAGGTTTTATGGGTTCGAAGACTGAAACTTTGTAAGGTTGGGTTACTTGCTCCAGGTCACACAGCTAGCAAGTGGAAAGGTCTGCCTTTATACTCATTAATCTGACTCTAATGACTATTTTCCTAATCACCATGTTCTCCAACTCTCCCAAGCAAGGTATAAAGAATAAACACTTCCGGGAAATGAAAAAAGTTGCTGAAATCTCATAATTGTTCCATAGAACATTTACGAAGAGGCACTGGCAGGTATCCTTTGGGCTGAGAGATATAAGAAGTATTTAGATATAAAGAAAATGAGCAGGGAACCCTATAGAAAAATGGAAGGGATAAAGAAAGAGGTATGTATGAAATACAGGCATATTTGATGCCACAAATTTGGTTCCTCTGAAAACAAAACAAAATGAAACAACTGCCAATCACTTCATTATCTGCTTTTATAAAACACACCTTTATTAAAAAACAACCTCTCACTTTTCTGGCCCTTGTGATGTGGCCAGGTTAACCATAACTGATAGCTCTTTAAAGTCTTACAAAAGTCACATCGTGACACTTTGCTGTCCTCCTCCCTATAACCTAAAGTTGGGTAGATCAAGGCCCAGCTCTAGCCCTCTGTCCTCCTTGCTGACTCAGTGGTATGATATCCTACTGGTCCTTAGTGTCTCTACAATTTTGTCTTTCTTATATGACTTCTGATCGTTCTTACATTACATTAGGATCATCTATGAATGTCCTACACCCTGCTCGCAACCAGATTTTATACCTCCTGGATGGCAGGAGAAATATCTTATGTGTTTTAAGTAAAAACAAGACAAAACTGGATGCTCAAAAAAATATATGTGACAAAGACAATGGGGTGAGATTACACAGACATTGTATATAGGACACACATCCTAACTCTTGCACTTTTTTGTTTCTTTTCTTCTGAATCTTGAGAGAATACAGAGAACAGCAAACATCCTAAAATTAGAATCTGGGATGGTACCAATCCATATCGGTGCACAGTTACCAAAACAATGGCAAAGACAATGGCCAAAAAACCCAACAAACGCCAGTAATAGCAAACACAACAATAAGAAACATCAACAACTAACAAATCGAGGGAAAACAAGAGTCCCAAAATTCATCTTTTCTATGGAAGTGTAATAACATTGTCTAAAGTAGCATTTTTAGATACAGCGTAAGAAATTTGTAGGTTACACGAGCCCTCGACACGCGGCCATCAAACCAATCAATCACCAGCCTGAGTGGGACCAACTATGTATGTAGATATCCTTAACTTGCCCTCACATTCAACTGCGACTTAGTCCAAGTTCAGAAAATCCAGTTCAGCTCTTTTCTCTTTCAGCGGATTTCCACATGTTATTAGAAGTACACAGTTAACCAGGTTTCATGCAGTAGACAAAATGGCATTGTGGGATTACATTAGTTCGACAGCTGCTTTATGACTATAGCTTCCAGACCAATTTATTTAATATTGATCTTTAAACAAACATCAGTACAAATAAATTTGAGCACTCCAGTCCCGAGATTGTGTATCTATAAAAGAGGCCTACATTCAGAGAAGCGTGGCTGCTTGTATTCCTGCCTTTGATTCTGGTTTCTTTGATCCTACCAGGTATCAAATACATCAATGCCAAATTAAAACAAATCTATCTTCAGATAACACTCTGTTTATAATCTTTCGTGCAGAAAGAATTTTTCTATCAATAACTTCCAGCAAGTGTTTTAACTGATCTTTTTATTGCTTTATTCTCTCCGACGACTATAAAAGGCAGTAGCGCCCTGTCCTGACTTGAGCAGCACAGCCAGCTCTAGCTGGGATATCTACCGGCAAGGGCTGAGATCTGTTCCCCCGGCCCCCTCTCCACGCAGACAGCTTGCCCTCTGTAGTGATTCTAACCCAGCGGCGCGACCGCACCGAGATCCAGCTGCCCCCCACCCTCAGCCGAGAAAATTGCCACACAAAGCTAGGGGTTCGGCAGGCCAATCTCAAGACTTTTACGGGACTACAGTTGACCATTTGGAGGAGGGGACAGCTGGGTGCTAAATATAAATGGGACAAAAGACTTAGATAGGGAGATAGATAATGAATCCTGGGATTAAACACTCGATTCAATTAGGCCGGCATATATGAATGGGAGGCATAAATGGACCCAACATAATTATTTGTGCAGGACTTATTTATGCCCTTCTTAGTTATCCTGATTGAGTACAGATATGAGGCTCACCAGGAGATGGATATTCCTGTGGTCGGGAACTGGGATCAAGTTCAAAGTTTTTGGTCACAATTCATTCATGTCTGCCATCTGTTTTATGTTCATTGAGGTCTACTGATTATATTGATCTCTCGAAAAAATCAAGTTTCTTCTCTGTTCTTTTCTTACCCCTCCCACCTCCCTCTTCCTTCCTTCTTTTCTTTTAAGTATAAATATTCTGGAAACAGAGTCAATGGAAAAGTCTTTATGGGAAATTAAAAATCTTTTCAGCAAAATATTCAACCTTTTTCCAGACACCTTGAACTTGTGCTATCAAGGGAAGATATATCTGCTCTGAAATTGTAAGACAATTGTTTTCTGTGAGTTACGAATTTCAGGCAGTGAAGGATTGTTTTAAGGAACATTTGAATTTAAAAAAAAATCTTTTTACTTTGTCATAAATTAGGGCTCAAGGAGAGATTGAGAGGACATGTTTTTTGAATGTTTAACATCAGAAATGCATAAAAGGCACAATTATTTAAGACTACTGTCCCTCGGTCAATCTAAGGGCTTGATGCTATAAATAAAGCAAATCTATTATTTATATAAGCACCAGCTTCCACTAGGCCCCCTTCCAGTGCACTGACATGAATGAACTTCGAGCATTAAACAAAGGTACAGAATAGGAACCACATCTTATCACATCTCCCCAATGTGAAAGGACTCTCCCTACTTCACCAAACCCTTAGGACTATTTACACTCTACAGACAGATAAGAAGCACCTAGGTGGCCAAATTGGTCTATTCTCTTACCCGCTGGGGAACACGGTGAAGTTTAAGGCACAGATACTCGTCCACATTGCTGCTAACCCTTTGGGAGAGAAGGCAGATCCTCCATATAGCTGAAAGGCAAGCGGAGGTATCGCCAGGGAATCCCTAAGACGCTACGGGTGAGCCAGCCAAGATGGAAGGTCTTGGGTGTCTTGTGGGGTGGACACGGAATGATTTTTTGTCCTCACAGAATTGCTGAGAGGATTAATTGGTAAAACATATGTAAATCTGCTTTGACAACCAGATATCAAGCCAATGTAAGGTTCATATTCTTTTATAACTCACAATTATCTTGATAAGGTATCTAGGAAGGCAATACTTTTTAAAGGAAGTCCACCTTTTATAGCTAATAGAGGCTTGTGTACTGGCTGATGTTTAAGCCAGAATAAAGGCTGAGAAGAAGAGCCGTTCTTCCCTCTTTGTGCATGACCCACCCTGGCGTTCCATCTACACATCGCTAACTGAATTCCCATAAGGCATCATTCCAATTGAAAACTCGATGCTTTTGTATGTCATCCCCACTGTACCATTTACTTGGCTGATTCTCAAGGAGGGAGGGTGGCAGGCAGGTGAAGGGAAGATCTGTCCCAGTCCCGAGTGCTCACACCCACAATGATAATCTACAATGAAAGATGAGTCAATGGTACCCATGAGACAGGTGAGTCATGGTAACTGATGGTACAAGTCACAGACAACAGCTATGTTCTGGGCAGAGAAAATGCTGAGAACCATTCCTCTGCAGACACCTCCATTAAAACCTTCACAATAGTGAGCATGTAATTGTTTGCCTTTTTACCTATAGACCATGAGCGATCTGAGATATAACTCAGCACATCTGTGTATCCCCAATAAGTGACAGGGTCCACGGCATAGACCAGAGAATGAATGAATGAGCACAGGCTAGAGGAACAAATCCAGAGACGAGGTGATGATGGTTTTGGAACCACAGTACATGAGCTGAGTTTGAAGGAACTAGTGGATGTTGATCTTAAGAATTAAGAGAAGAGGCATATCAGCTGCAGCAAAATATACAAAGGACTTTATGGTAGAAAAAAGATTTGTTTTCTTCATGTGGATTAGCGGATGGAAATTTCAGAGATAGGCTTAGAGCGTCCTGAGATTCCCTCCTTTCTGTCATCATCTACATCTACTAGGTCATAACTACTAAATATTTCTGTTTTGTTTCTTCTCCATTTCCACTGCCAGAGAGAGTCTTAGTTCTGGCCTTCACCTGCATCTCTTGGG
Source organism: Procyon lotor (assembly GCA_028646535.1). Lineage (NCBI taxonomy): Eukaryota > Metazoa > Chordata > Mammalia > Carnivora > Procyonidae > Procyon > Procyon lotor. Next base: position 36,435,645 of record CM053616.1, on the reverse strand, counting down.
CTATGCATACTTCCCTGCACGTGGTCTCTCACTCATTTAATCCCACTGTCCAGTCTGGCCCAGCTTTTAGCATGCTGTCCCCTATTAAAATCTCTTGGAGGCCTCTCCGCTGTCCTCAAAATAAAACTCAACTTCCTTCACTTGGGAACAAGTCTTGGATGATCTGTTTTCCTGAGTGTGTTAACTCTATGCTTTAGACATAATCTTCTCTCTGACTGAAGACTCTTCTTCCCCGGCCCTCCTGGGTAACTTGTACTCATCATTCAAGATTCTGTTCAGAAATCTCCTCTTTCATAAAGCCTTCCTTGACCCTCTCAGGCATGTTCATTCAATCACTTCTCAGTGTCCACAGAACATCTTGTGAATTAGTATTATTACCTTGAGGAAAGGTAATACTCTGTTTACCTTTGTATCCCCAATAAGCAGTTGAGTAAATAAATGAAGAACCGAGTGATTCATTCTTCAAGTAGAGTCTCAAAAAATTGGCCCAGTGTCTTTTAGGAAGTAGTGAGTCTTTAGGAGTTGGGCTGGTAAGCTGCACTGGACTTCTGCACCTGCTACCATCTCAATCCCTCCACCCCCACCTTCTTAGGGCTGGCTGAGAAAAGGGAGTAGGAGAAAGGGAAGGCAGGCATGTGTGTAGAAGTTGAACAGAACTTCCTAGTTCTGGGGCACCTAGGTAGGTCAGTCCGTTAAACATCTGCCTTCGGATGCCTTCCCAGGCTCCTGGGATCCAGCCTTGCTTTTCGCTCCCTGCTCAGCGGGGAGCCTGCTTCTGCTTCTCCCTCTGCTGCTCCCCCTTCTCGTGCTCTTTCATACTCACGCTCTTTCAAATAAATAGATAGATAGATAGATAGATAGATAGATAGATAGATAGATAAATAAAATCTTAAAAAAAGAAAAAAACCTTTCTAGTTCTGGCAAGAAGCCTGGTCAGAAAGGCAGACCTTACTTTCATTATACACAGATGATGAACTAGTCCAGGATCTAGGTTTAAATACTAGAAAAGCCGCCGAAAACAAGCAAGACTGTCTGGGGCAGTTAGAGAGGATTTCGCTTAGGAATTTGCACACAAACAAAAAATGATTTTTATAAACAAAGGACTTGAGCAAAGTCCTTCCTTGTGGAATGGGGGTCAGTAGATTCTGTGCTCTTGATGTTGGCTCCTAATGGTTATTTCTTACATGAGAGAGCGTAAACGCTAACATATTCTTTTGGCTACACAGATCTTCCGCTGTATTAAAGAGTAGTGACTCAAAAGTATTGTTTTTACGAATCCATACCGTGGAATCTTTCTACACATTTTTTAAGCACTAGCCATCTGAAAGATCACAGAGTTCTACGCATAGGTATTTATTTAGTGCACTACAAAGGCAATTTAGAAAATTGTACTTTAGTGATCCTCCAAACTTAATGCCCCTCCCTAAGTGCCTAACCAATTACCAAGGGGATGTTTTTACTGTTAGAGAATTTAGCTTTAAAAAGTTTTAAATCTGGTACTAATGAGAGGCTAGAAAATTATGATCTTGTGTTACGGCAAGCAGAAGAATGTCCTTTACCAGAAAACTTCTCTACCTGCCTAAATTCATCTTGAAGGTTTGCACATAGGTTTAAGATCTGCTATGGATTTCACTTCACGAAGACTGGATTAAAATGCTTTTTCCTATCCCTGAATGTAGCCTTTGACTACTTTTAATACTTTGTTGCCATTATTAAAAATAGCATAATTACTAGAGATAAGGTTGAAGGCAAAGTAACAGGCTACTACTCTAGAGAGTCACGGGGAAAACTGTGATGGAAGTTACTCTAAATAAAAACCTCATCAACATGCCCCCAAACACCGAAAAGTGTGTAGGCATCTATAACACAAACCATGAGATTTTTAAAAAATAATTACCTACAAATGGCAAAGCTGTCAGTGATGATCAGATGTGCTTAAGTTTTAAATGTGAATACATTAATGGGGCCGATGGCCGTGCTTATCATATATTTTGGTATATGTAGTGATACTGCTAAGCTATCTTAACACGGTCAGTGTGGAGAAGGGTGGACAGTTACAATTTCAAGTTGCATGTCATTTTAACTATTTTAAATAATTCACATGGTCACACAAATGAAAATCATATTGTCACAATTCTCTAACAAAAATGTGTGCTTTTAAATTAAAAATGGACTTCCTATACGATCCATAAAAATTCCATCACAACCAGGATTTATGAAGTCATGGGGAAGCCTGCTCGGTCCTGCCCCCTTTCCCTGTTATCTTCTCGTATCCCGGGATAATGAGAAGCTTGACAACATGGCTTTCGGTTGGGATTAAAAGCCTAAAGCTCTCCCCACTCTGGTTTTACGGGGCCTGGCTGCTAGACTTCACAGGACCTTGCTGAAACGACCTGTCTACTTCAACTCCACATGGCCCCACTCCGGCTAGGCCTTTGGATCAAACCCTTCTCCTGTGAATACAGACAGCGTCTGGGAAACTGCGGTGCGGACGTCTCCACAGAGAATCACAGATGCTGTCAGGCCCGAACTTCACGCTCAAACATTTGATGCATTTTAAAAAGGGATTCAGCCTCAGACTCAAACAGGCAGATGGATCGTCTAACACTTCAAAGGCTTTAGCAGGATTGCAGTTTTCCCTTTGTCCCATAACCCATTCTGCTTCTCCTCCTTCCCCACAATGTGCCTCGGCACAGTGCTAAAGGAAGTGACAAGGTGTCCCCAGTCCTAACAGCAAGAACTCCGTGGAACAAGCAAAGGTCCATTAACCCCCTCATACAACACTGAGTTTTCCAATTCTAATACCGATGGTTCCAAGAGTTCAGGGATGGACAAAGGGACAAGGAGTGATAGAGGCAGTGACAAGACAAAAAAGAAGCAAGATGTTGCTTGGTTCTGTGTTCGGCTGTCCCCACAGAATGGGGAACATCTTCCTTCCCTAAGAGCCAATTCCCATTAGCAAAGTGATGGTATCCCAGATCGCAAGAACTGTTCATCTCATTCTCGTTCAAGCCATTCAGGAAAAAGCCAGGAATCCAAAGTGACCTTTTTCTTAAAAGACTTTATTACTACAATTCTTAATGCAATCATTAAATTAGAAACTCGCTGTGACTTGAAGCTGCTTATCCCTACACAAGTTCAAAAATTGTTACGGCTCTTTCTCCATGAATTAGTCACCAGAGTTTACACCCGCCCGTTGGTCAACGGACATGGAATGTGGACAAAGGATTTTCCCCGAGGACATCCAGAAATAGGTGTGTATCTGAGTCATGCACCCAACTATGATGGGGCCTGAATGTCAAGAAAAGGTTGAAGGTTCTAAGGAACCCTGAGATAGAGGGCAAGTAGAGGGGGCAGAAGAGGCAAAAGTGGATTTCAAAAGTTTGAGTCAGTCAACATTCTTATTATAATCCAGCATGTCAACTTTACCCCAAATACAGTGGGAAAAGGAAATTTTTTCTGGCCTCTAATAGTTTGAAATTTCATGGGAGAGTGGAGATAATATTTACTTGTACGAAACCACTTGTAAATATCCCAAATCAGATACAGATGGGTAAGATTGCCAGGTATAGGAAAGGTGAGATAGGTTGTGTCTTTAAAGAAGAGCGTCTATTTAAGCGATATGGTGGGGGGCACCTGGGTGGCTCAGTTGGTTAAGCATCCCAACCCCTGATTTCGGCTTAGGTCATGACCTCAGGGTCGTAAGATCAAGCCCCATGTCAGTTGGGCTCCATGCTAGGCATGGAGCCTGCTTAAGATTCTCTCACTCCCTTTCCCTCTGCCCCACCCCTCCCCTAAAAAAATAAGTAAATGAAACCATCATTGGTGTCTTTAAAGAGAGAGAGAGAGAGAAAGAGAGAGATACGGTGGAATATACTTTTTGATAAAATCAGAGATTAAGCTAAAAAAGACCTTAACGATTACCGAGTATGAAAGGCTTCTTTGAAAATAAGGTGAAACTGACTTGTTTAAAGTTTTTAGGTCAGAAGGGAAGAGCCAGACTGAGCCCAGTTCCCATCAACAACCAGTTCCATGATTTATCCACGATGTCCTTCCTCTGTGTACATGCATTCTATCCTAGGAATTTCACTGTATAAAAATCTAAATGTAATGTTTTCTACTTAAAAAGAGATATTTCTCATGCTCATTTACCTTTCCAGAGCAGCGATGCACAATTCACACATGTGCATACATATATAAACAGGAAGTATTTTAAAAAGTCTAAGGACCAAAGTGGAAAGACTAACCTGGTCTAATCCATGATGGTCTTGACTTAAATTTTATATTCTATCTACAGTCACACTTCACGTAAGAGTATTTTTTTCATGTGCTAGCTATTGGGATTTACAAAGGCTAGTGTCCTTGATATACATCACAATTTAAAATGTACATGCTACATTTTAAAATAGTTAAGAATTAAAAATAGATGTATGTTGGGGGGCCTGGGTGGCTCAGTCAATTGAGCAGCTGACTCTTGATTTTGGCTCAGGTCATAACCTCATGATCTCAGGGTCCTGGAACTGAATCCTGTGTTGGGCTCCACAGCCAGTAGGGAGTCTGTTTGAGAATTCTCTCTCTACTTCTCCCTGTGCCGACCCCACTCATTCCCTCTCTCTCGCTCTCAAATAAATAAATAAATAAATAATGCCATTGAAAAGGTAAGTGGCAAAAAAAGTGGAAAAATAATATACTGAAAGTCAAATATCTCATAGCTTTAAGATGTGAAGAATTCTGGGGCGCCTGGTGGCACAGTGGGTTAAAGCCTCTGCCTTCAGCTCAGGTCATGATCCTAGGGTCCTGGGATCGAGCCCCGCATCGGGCTCTCTGCTCAGCAGGGATCCTGCTTCCCCCTCTCTCTGCCTGCCTCTCTGCCTACTTGTGATCTCTCTCTGTCAAATAAATAAGTAAAATCTTAAAAAAAAAAAAAGATGTGAAGAGTTCTTTTAATTCAATAGGAAAATGAGAAACATTAGTTTCTAATGGACATAAGACATGAATAAGCAAACTCTAGAATACCAAATAGAAATAGTGACTAAAAGATGAAAAATTCAATCTACTCATAATAAAAAATTGAAAATTAAAATGAGGAATTGTTGGCACATAGCCAAGGGAGGTTTTAAAATTAAAAATGTCAATTTTTAAAAAGTGTATTATTCGGTGTGGTCAAGAGCATGAGAAAATGGGTCTTCTCACATACTGAGGGAGATGTGTATCAGTACAACTGTTCTGACCAGAAATCTAAAAATCCACCTGAAGAACATTAAAAATGCTCTCATACTTTGTTATTCTTAATAATTTATCTAAAGTGTGGGTGCAGTTTAGTTAAATGACTTAATACATTTAGTTAGAACAGTACTGAAAAATAATAAGCACTCGATAAATGTTAATGATATAGTTGATCTTTTTGAAGAATATCTAATGAGATATGTACATTGTATAATAATGTCAAGAAATACAGAAAACACTTAAAATATTATATTGTACAGTACGATGATACACACCTTCAAAGTATATAAGCCTGTGTGTCTATATCAACAAAAATTTTAAAAAAAAGACTGCAGAAAGAAAAATTTAAAGAACCTTTATCAAAATGTTATCGTCTGGCTGATAAGGCTGCAGTTAAGGCTGTACGTAATTCATTTTCCTTTATTTTTCCTTGCGTTTTCCAAATGGGCCAGAATCAGAAAAGATGCAGATTACTCAAAGAACGAAATAATGATGTTTTTCTACATCTTTCCTCCCTGATTTGAGGGGAAAGGAAGCTTTGCAGGAAAGGAAACACCAGTATATAGGCAACCCCCAAAGCACTCGGTAGAAAGGAAAGCTCCCTAAAACATTGTGGGAGGCTGAAAAACATAGGGAAGAAAATGTAGGGAGGAAATGAAATAAGAAGAGAGGAAAATCCCGAGGAGAACGCAGAAAGAAGGCAGGAGCAAGCAAGCACTTAGGTGATGGCCTAGGCGATGCCTAACAACACAGGGCTTTGGCTTTCGGCAAGTCTGTCCACCAGGAGCAGTTTGCTCACCCTGTTCACAAGAGCCTTCCTTATAAGAAAGGGGAAGTGCTGCCGCTTTGGCTGCTTTAGGATATCGTTACAAGAAAATGGTTAAAGGTAACTGAGAAGCTGATCATTATCAATTAAGCTGCGCTCACTTGGCATGGCAGGGTATATTGCAAAAAGTGAGCTAAACAGTTTCTTCCACGACAATTTTCTTCTTATTTCATTCACAGTACATTTATTTTGCTGCGTTGCCCAAAGTTTGGGTAACCCCTGAATCCATGCATGTCCAGGGGGCAGGGGAGAAAGAAAAACATAATTTAACGATCAATGCACAGGGGTTAAGGCTCCTCCTATTACTGGCTGAGGAAAACATCTGAACTAGGAAATGTATAAAGAAGTGTTGCTTTCTACAGAGTAGCGCTGACTAACATTGAATAGCAATGGCAACAGAAGAAAAGGAACTTTTTATGGGTGTGGAATTGATGGCTAAAGAACTACCACGTCTATGGAGAATGAGGGGGTGTATTCGAGTTAGATACACACAGATTCACAGGGTCTGTGTAAATTTCAGGGTAGTTTGGTCGACATAGGCAGTGCCTCGGAGGAAAAAGAAGCTGTGGACCATGATAGGAACTGGAAAGAAGTAAAGATCTTAAAATAAGGGTGCTTTCAGTGGATGTAATGCAGAAATTTCCTATCAGAGCCAACTAAATTATACTCGCTAAGAAGGCTCCAGACCAGATATGTAGCTTTGGATAAGTTACCTCCTCTGGCCTCTTCACTGCAGGATGATAGTATAACCAGGTTATATTGGAAGATTAAATGAAACAAACTACAAAATGCTAAACTCAATGCCTGGGATTCTACATATGATAAGTGAAAAACGGCATACAAAATTAGCAAGAGAAAACAAGAGGTTGCTAGTCCGCAACTGTATCAGCAAATAGTTAAGGAGATTCTCTGGGAGGACTGGAGAGGGGGGCTGCGGGGCAACAGAGGGTACCCAATAACACACACTTGGGAGCACTCTTACGGTTCGCAGTAGAATTCCGTTTGACGCAGTCTCAATCAGCCATCAGAGGGGTTCTATCAATGGCATGCTATTCTACCCATCTTTGTTGGCAGGGCGACATGAAATGCAGAATCACGTCAATGAAATTGAATAAGGTTTTGCCCGTGAGAGGAGAGTGGGGAAAGCATCTTCTATGAGCAGTCACCAGGGCACTATGGGAATTTTGCCTTTAGAATGTTGACCTAGATATGTTCCCAGGAGAATTAACACCCTCTGTCACTTTTACCATCCAGACAGTGAATGAACAAATGAATGAATGACACACACTGTGCTGAGTTCCACACTGCCCGACTGATCTGAAATATGTGCTAAAGGGCTCTGTTTAAGAATCCAGCTAAAAGAGCTAGGCTCAGGTCTACACAGGCACACTTGCACACACATGCACACACTCCTGTCCCCGAACAGTCACACACGCGTGTGCACGTGTGCCACCAGATTTCCTTATCCCACACGCCATTCAGATGGAGTTTATTTACTACTCTCCTCGTCAGGTTTGGAGGTAAAATTTCCGCAGATAAGTTCGCGCATCCGTGTTTCTCCCGTTTTGTGTTCTTTACAGCACTTTGTACATTCTCATAGTGAGAAGAAAAACAGAAACTAAGGTGAGAATTCTTTTGATATTCCTATTGCTTTTCATGTGAAGCAAACAAGCCGTATGCCATAATGGGAATTCGAGATGGCATTTGGGGAGGTTGCCAATTTCTAGGGAAGCACATGTGCGCGCGCACATGTGTGTTGTTTTCTGCTGGAGTTGCTATAGTAGATAATTCAAAATAAAATTCAGCAGGTCCTGATGTTAGATTTTGGGCACCAAACTGAATTTAGGGAGAGCAGAAGTACCAGTCTTCTCTGGGGACTAGGTCTAATACCTCCTGAGGCTCCTGGCTCAGCTGCGGCAAGCTAATAAGGTTACCCTGAAGCAGATGCAGTTGTTAATACAGATGTGGCATGGGACCTTCTGAGGCAGGTCACAGTCAGGATAACTCATGGTCACATGCAATATACTCATTATGAAAGCTTGTGACGGGAGCACCTCGAACTGGGGCTTCACCGTGCGTCACACTCCCTTTGTCTCCTTCTCCCTGAGTTCATGTGGAAGAAGGCAGGCTAAGAATTTTCTTCAAACACACACACACACACACACACACACACACACACACACGGAGTTTGGGGGGGGGTTTGTTCGGGACACTTTAATGCACTGGGTTTTAAATCATTCTGAATCAATTAAAGTTATTCGGAAAGTATGTACAGAAAAATCTCATGGAAATCGAGTGTGACAGCTGGTGTGGGGATCCAGCACAAGGAACTGCCACTATTTATGGACACAATAGAGAAGAATGGTTCTTGGCAGCTAGTTTCAAGGTTCATGGTGTGTGGTGAAATGGCTAATACTGTGGATGAAGGCTGATTATAAATAAAATGGTATGTTTCTTCATCTCCTCCCACTGGTCACAGTCTAAAATGATGCTTTGGAGGAGACAGATACAAACTACTGCCTTGCATTTTCTTTCCAGTCCTTTTGAAGAGAGTGAGCCGATTTGGAACTTCCAGAAATCACAGACTCTCCTGACTGAATGGAAGAGCACATGTACACTGAAGCAATAACTTTTAAAATTGCATCCTGGTAACCTGAGTGAATGCAGGAAAGAGCTGAATAATGTACAGAGAGTAGGTTAAGCACTAAAAGAATCTGATCTGTTCGATATTTTCAGACTAATGGGGCACCGCAGCCCTTTTGCTACTAATATTCTGATTTCTAGCCCTAGAAGACATACAAGCAGGTTGACTTCTAAAATTCCCCAACGACTTCATTAGCAAGGATGGCGGGTTACAACAGGATAAGCAGTAGCTCCTGGACACATGGGAGCTGCCTTCTGTGGGATTTCCAAACTTCTCAATCCTAGGGGGTGTGAGGGTACAGGATGGTAAATGTAGGTAAAGTTAAGTCTCCTCTGAGAATCAGGTTTTCCCCAGAGGAACTCTGTTGCTGGGGTCATCCTTTAGCCTGCCTGACCCAATTTTCCTTCCTCTATAAGCGGTCATGAAGAGAACAATTATTGTGCTCCAATTTGAAACCAAATGCTCATTGTTATAAATAGTAGCTTCAGTGAAGTTATAACTGATGGGACAAAGGTCTTACATTCATGTGCAGGGATAATTATCATTCTAAGATTCTTGCAAATGAAGACCTGCAAAAAAAGATAAGCTTCAATCAAACGAAAGATAAAACAAAATTAAGAATAACAGTCGAAGGATGTAATAGCCAAGTATGACTTCAAATATACTAGTATAATGTATGAAGACATGGGATTCTTTGATGATTCAAAAAGCAACGTTTCTAAGTAACTTTGACATCACTAGATCTCCACTTCAGCAATGCAAGAAACCACTGCAAATTTCATCATCTAATTGGACTCATTCATTCACTCATTCATTCATTCTGTCCACCTGTCAATCACCCATTCCATCCATCAGTCATCTGGACAACAAGCTTCTCCTACGTGCCAATAAAGTTCAAAATGTTTTCTATAATATATCAGAGATTATAAAGCAAGTCCAAAAGGGCTTGGCCTTCAACCAGACAGTCTGTTATTTGATAAGAGTGCAGAGAGGATGACTAGCAAAGATACTTCCATAGCAAAATCCATATCAAGCTTGGGCTTGGCTTGGGGTTGGATGTGATTTCTGGGGGGGGGGGGGGGGAATGTAGGAATTGAAAGAGAGTAAAGTCAGTTACCTGTGTGGCTGGAATATTTTCATCACAAAACAAGATGTTCGTCATAATCTAGGTAATTTAGGTTCAATTCTTCAAGCTGTAGCTTACAGTGGGCATTGAGTCAGATTTTTAATCTATAGCTAACAAGACCTGCAGGGTTTCACGTGCTAAAACTGGACTCACCTGAGCCTTAAAACATTCATTATTTATTTAACTATTAACCTAAAGAGCAAAATAAAAGAGCGCTTGCATATGTTTCTCAATTGCCCCTTATTTATTTTTATCTATTTTCATCAGTGAGGAAACAGAGACAAAAAGAGAGTATCATTCAGGATCACACAGCTAGAGAGCAGCCAGATTAGATCTAGAATGCTTGGTTTCTAATCAGTGATCCTAGGTTTATATACCATAAGTCATACGACTTTGGTTGATTTCAAATCACCAAAGTTAGCATAGCCAGTGACGTCAGAGGAGGAAATAGAGCAGAGAATGAGAAATAAAATGGACCCATACATGCTCTGTCCAGTGCAGCTATGGCCTGAATCGCACAGAGCAGCGTGCTTTGATCAACCCAACACGTAATGGACTTCATTCAATTCCTAATAAAGTGATAGCATTGTTTTTTTATGACAAAGGTGGTTCAAAGGTTTAAAAGTTGCTGGACACACTAATTAGAATTAAGATCAGCCTGGTTTATATCAAGCCCCTTTGTAGCACCGTGTTATTGGTTTGGTCCGACACCGTCCCCTGCAGTGTGTGGAGACAGGCCAGGAGTGTGAGGGCTGCAGAGCAGAGCAGGAAGAAAATCAACTGTGAAATTGGTAATTTTATTGAGTTTCACGGGGGGCTTTGTTGTTAAGACACAATGCAATTGGAACAGAACGCCTGTGGTAACACCATGCACACAGTATCCATTTCATGGCCAAAGGTAAACCGCCTCTAACCAAAAGTTATACACACATCCCTCCTCCAGAGCATTTTGCAAAGCGGAAAAAGCAACGGATCCGATGAAGGACAGTTGGTTATGCTGCAGGTGTGGGGTAACTGCCAATACATAGGTAGAGTGGCACGTGTGGAGTGGAGCGTGTGTGTGCGTGTGCACGTGTGTGCATGTATGTGTGCGTGTGCCACTCCCCACACCTCAGAGGCTTCCTCTTCTGAACAGGGCCTCCTGCTTTAGAAAAGGGTTTAGAGAAAAGCTGTCCTTTCACTCTAAATGGTAAGAAGGTCCCAGAAGGAGTGTGTGAGGAAGACAGGGGCAGAAGGAGAGGACAGACCGAAATGTAATGCCTGAGCAGCTGAAATCATTTGGTACTCTCAATCCCCCAGGTAAAATAAGAATTAAACATAGCTAACAGGATATTACTCCCAGTTGGAAAAGATCTGCTTGCTGGCAATGTGAAAGTGAAGCTAACAATTGGTATTTGTTCTAGGGTGGTATTTTTTTTCTCCTAAAAGCTTGAAGTAGGAATAGTTAAATAAAGTATGCTGGTTAACTGTGTAAATACATTTGCAGCTTCTGTGCCTTCTGGGGCTGTCCCCGTAGTGGGTTAATTTGGTTTCAGATGGAAGGGTACCGAAAGATGTTCAAGGTGTCCAGATAGGGCAGGAGACCCCACAATGGTGGATGAGGTTAAGTGGTGGTAAAAGGAGGGAACCTTTTATCATGTGAGAAGAGGGTGCGTGCAAAACACGTCTCCCAGGCCGGCACACCGGTCTGAAGAGCAAGCTACCGTTCCAAAGAGGATTCATTTTTTTCATGCATTCTGGCCACATTTTTTTGCAAGGCAAGAAACTGGGAACATCAAAAACGGTTCTATGTGTTATCATCAGTTTTATTTAAACAGTATCCAGGGGGTTGCAGTGCTTGGCTTTCCTATTTGGGGGGCACATCTTGGGAGATTTTTGCCCTCACCAGGGGACTGAGTTGTCATGGTTGGCTTCCCTCCATACATGGGAAGCACTTGGGTGAGACTCTGCATGAACAAGGAAGGGGATGGCGGTTCCACGGCCAGGAGACCACATTGCTGCTCCTCCCCCTGTGCTGTCTATTGGGGAGAGGGGCCCTCAGTTCGCCATTCACGCTGAAAGTGACATAAGATGGCCAGCTGGTAGTTTTCAGTCCTATTTATTTTTGTGCAATCAGAATAATGGTTACATCCACCAGCCAAGGATAAATACAATACACCTGGAGAGCTCTCCACTTTGGCTAGAGATGAGGGGTGTTAATTCATTTCCAATAGAGACAACAATGAACGCTGCTGTCGCGCTCTTTCCAAAAGATACAAGTCCGGTGTTCGTGTGTGGCCAAGGATGTCACAGCATCTGTATACACCAGTTTCACTTTCAACCGTGCATTCACGCCAAGGCCCTCTTTGAACCCCTGAGTGGTTTTTTTCAGTTGCACCGCATTCGATGCTTTTCTTTTTCAAAATGCAATTAATACGGTTGTGCGTTAAATGATTCAGTGAAAGTAAATCTTTTATATTCAGGTAAGCAATTCAGCCTTGTAAGGTTTTATGGGAATTAGAATTTTTTGAAGTCTGGCTTGAGCATGCCCATAACTCTGACAGAGCCCTGCAGGCTCTTGTCTTCACCTTCAAATCATAAGACAGAGAAATCAAGCTCCCTCTGTGCTCTCAATTATACCAAAAAACACGGAGCAGAAGTCTTCAGTAATTCAATCCCTGTGGAAGCTTCTTCATACTGTTTGCACTGTTGGAACTGCTGACAGCAGCAATCCCAGAGTCCCCCCTGGTAGACTGTCAGAGCTCCTCATACAGTGCGAGCGGCTCTGCTCTGTCCCACGGCTCCTTCTCCAGAGACCCCCGAGCACATGCGTGACTTTTGATGCTTCCTTGATACAGTGGCCAAGAGGCCAAAAAACATCACAATGAGAGTTCTCATACTCTTACAAGGTACTTTGTACTCCAACTAATAAGTTCTGCGGCTACACGGGGGCCTGAGCTGGTGTAATTTAATCACAAGTACAGCTGCGTAAACACTGTACTAAGGAATGTCTGCTTGCAATTGGATTCTTTCTTTGAAAATACACTGTCGAAAATTCCTGAGTGCCATTTTCCATATGGTTAATGAGCAAATGTATCATGGCCAGCTTTTAAAAGTAATTTGAATTTATGAGTTGCAGGGATTCTAGCACATGGGCGCAAGAAACTGCATGTACCCGGGGCTCTTCCTTATCATGCAACACCATTTCCCCGTTTTCTGCCGAACGGCACCAAAAGAACCACTCTGTGTGTTTAATTGCCTTAAATCATCAGTAACAGCCTACAGCAGACACTCTCGCGGCCACCAACCTCTTCCAGCCTCTCCCCTCCCCCCAAAAAAGTGTCTTTGAGAAGGTGGGTCCACATGCAACACAAGAGTGCCATTCACTCTCAAGTTGCGCCTTATAAATACAGATTAAAAAAAATCTTTCTCGAAAGATTCTTTCCCTACCCGCCATCTCTGCTGTTACATCATATTAACTTTTTTTTCCTATTCTTTTTAATGGAATGCAAGAAGCGACAGCATCAAGAGTGAAGTCCGGCATCAACTATGCACTTTGGGTGATTATGACACGTCATTGTAGGCTCGGTCAGTTGTCAAAAATGGACCACGCTGGTAGGGGATGGTGACCATACAGGGGAGGGGGTTATCCATGTGTGTTAGGCAGGAGGTGTATATAGCAAAATCTCAATAATAAAAAAAAGAGAGACAGAGGGTAGGGATTTTTCTATAAACTGAACCTGTTGCTATACATTTCATCCCCTACTCTTTGACTATGGCTCAAACGAGAAGCAGAAACAAAACCAATTGCTATCATGCATGATACTCCAACTTCCAAAGTTGCTGAGAAAATCTAAAATCCACTAGCTACACAGAATTTGTCTCACTGCGTGTGCTGAAGATAATCAGATTTTTTCAAGCAACGTTTTGTTATCTTTTACCACAAGATAGATCTCTGGTTCTAGATCTTTATGCTGGCACATTAAAAATACCATAAATCATTATTTTCAAAAAAGAGAGAAAGGTACACGTGCACACATTCTTCACCAAGATAACAGGGAAAAAGAAGTATAATGTCAATTTTCCTTATTTTTGTTGTTGATATACTTGTAATACAGAAGCAAAGTTGAAAACTTTTCCTTTGCAGGCACGTAGCTTCTTCTGCACGACAATACCCCAAATAATGACAGAAACATTTAGGTCCCGTTAATATGAACTATTACAGGGGCGCCTAGGTGGCTCAATGGGTTGGGCCTCTGCCTTCGGCTCAGGTCATGATCTCAGGGTCCTGGGATCAAGCCCCACATTGGGCTCTCTGCTCAGCGAGGAGCGTGCTTCCCCCTCTCTCTGACTGCCTCTCTGCCTACCTGTGATTTCTCTCTCTCTGTCAAACAGATAAATAAAATATTTTTTAAAAATATGAGCGATAACAGAAAACATGTAACCGGACAGTTAGCTTCCTTCTGCGGGGTCACACCACCCATTCAAATGTTAACATCAATCTGTTTCACCAGTGCCATTGGCAACTTTATGATTACTGGTCCACTCTGAATTTATACATTGTTGAGAGCTGGATTAATTGATCCTACGCATCTATCACATGTTTTATATTCAGCTAATATGTTACTCGTGTTGGAAGACAATGATGACATTTTCTGTCTTTTCATTGATAACGAACGTTAACTGCTTTACTCGATATATTTCTCACTGGGGCTTTTCTGCTGATTCCGCGGGAGCCCAGCGCATCTTCCTTCAGGCCTGAGCAAGTAACGGCTAGCTGTGCTCTGCCCAGCACAGGTAAGCCTAGTCCACCTAAATGCGTACTTACTGTCTCAGAGGGATATGGCCACCAAATGGTAATCAATATGGTGTCATGACACTTCACCTGGGAAGCCCTGTCTTAAATACAGCTTTGCTTTTTAGAGATTCACATTCACCATCATTTCCCACATTTTTCTGTGGGCTGCATGTCCCCTGACCAGTCAAAAATTCATTGAATTTTTAAAAATACAAAAGCAAGGCAAAACCCAACCAAACCCAGGTATCTCCTACTTAAAATGTTCCTGCAATAACAAGGTGAATCTTTAATGGCGCATAGATGTACTAATTCTGAAGGCAACATGGTCCAAAATGACAGAGGAGTTTTATAAGTTAAATAAATCCAAACAAATTGGGAGACATTTGCAAAAATTAACCTTACCCAGATTTTGGAAAAGGACCCCAGTGAGTAAATGCATATTTCTGTCATTTTTGGACACAGGTGGGGGCCTGTTAATCTTAAATCTCATCAGCCCTTCCTGATCTTCTTTTGATTGTAAAAATGATTTTCTAAGGCCAATATGAAGAAATGTCTTAAATTATCCCGATTCATGCCAACATTGTTGCACGAGGAAGTCAGTCTAGCTACCATTAAGCAGGCATTTGGTGGAGGAGGAGGGACTAAAAATTTATGATACAAACTGGAGTTATGGATTGCTTTGTGGCTTTGTGCCCCATCTGTCAAACTGGGGTGTCTGCACGGAGAGAAAGCAAGAAATTCCCACAAATCACAGATTGCCGTGCTGTTCAGCTCCCTCATTCCTCTAAAGGTATGATTCCGTGTGAATAAAAAATGTACAGTTAGCATTCTGAAGTATTGAATGGCTTTTAAAAGCATTTAAAAATATGTACAAGGATGGAAAGGTCACTTGCATAAAAGAGGGCACGCACAAGGTGAAAGCCTAATGAAACATTATGCGGCATCTTTTTTGGTGCTCAGAATAGCTCCAAGGTTAAGAGACTCCGAGTCAGTCTTCTGCAGATCCATTTCCTCTCTCCAGGCTTCTCATGTTAACCCAGTGATTTAGTGCTCTGCATTAAGAGCAATTCACCTGCCTCTCCTGTCCCTGTGGCCCATCCCTCTGGGGAGCGAGGTGGAGAATAAAAAGTTCCACATATGGTAAAGTCAAGCTGCTTGGAGCCTGCTGAGTGCCTGTTGAGGGGATAGCGGCTCCTGAAAGCCCCAGCTGGTACTTGGAAGAGATTCTGCATTACTACACCTCAGTGCCTGCCTGGTTCCCTTCGGAAACTGTTGGCTCCACATACGACAGCCATTTTAGATCTCTTCAACCCTTTTCTCCCGGTTCTGTATCCAACTGAACAGTTGGTCCTCTACTGCTAGATAATCAAATTCTTCCATCTGGTCCCATCCCTGTGGAACTGAAAAGGTGTAGTACGCACCCGGTCCCAAACACATACCAGGAGGGGCACCGGCTTCCCGACAAAAAAGCAGTCCACAATAGACCACAGCAAAATCTCGATTTTAAATCTGGGAGAAGGAAGGGGGAAGAGAGTTAAATAGCTATAAAACTATCTCCAAAAAGAGAAATCGTGGAAACCTGCCCAAGTCGCTGAACTACATGAGCCACTGCTAAATATGACATGAACACAAGCCCAACGCTTAGACCCCTGACGCAAGCACCAAGTCAGTTACTTTAAGACACCCTCCAGGCACTCGAGGTACCCTCGACGCGTGCCCCATCCCCCGACTGCCTCAGTGTGACCCACCAACACCAAGTGTGCGCGGCTGAGAGCTCCAGTGCACCCCTCTCCACTGCAGTTTAGAGGAAGACTCCTTGTACTCTATGCCACTCGGTCCTGCCCACATTGGCTTCTGTGCACATAGGTGCGTGCGTATGAAATCTTTTTACAGGACACGTATAGACTTCACATTGTGTGAGGAAGGGGAAAGGTAACAGGTAACAGTTTCCGTAATGATTCCTCCTAAACGTTCCTGGCACCATATTATAATTCTGTGAAGGGGCTAGGCACTTTGCTTTCCTTCTAGAGGTGGTTTGCCTTGTGACTTTCATCATCCAATGATTCCTATAACACAAAGTCATCTTAAATTTAGACCACTGGTTCCTGTGTAGCCTAGGACGGCTGAAAAAAAAAATTTTACATTGTTTTGACAGCTTATATTTTCCCCAGTGCTTGGCACTTTTTAAATAACTTTAACATGTCTCCGTTGATCTTCATGACAGTTGTAAGGAAGGGCCCACATTTTACAGATAAAACAATGGACTCAGAGAGCTGGGGGAGCTTGCAGAGGGTGGACAGCTTGAACCGGAGAGAGCCTGTCACAGGACTCTAGACCTCCTCATTGAGTGTGGGTCCAGAATTTCAAGTCATTGATGAGATGATAGGCAATTTTCATGTTGAGATCCGTCTTACTTCTGCTATTCTTTATAAAAGGGTGAGGTTTATAATATCAACATCAGAAAAAATAAAAACCAGTAGAAAATTGTTAAGTTCAGTCCCTTCACTTTATAAATAAAGAAACCCAAGAGGCACAGAGCTTAAAGAACGCATTGAAGATTGTGAAGTTGGTACCGTTCCTATTTTAAATAAGTTCGAATCTACAGTTTGTCTCATTCTTGAGAAACAACTGTCCTCCCAGGGTACTGAAGTGAGGGTGGAGAGCGGAGTGTTAGAGTTGGACTATGTTTATGGAAAGTGGGATGACGGTTTTAAAAAACTGAGTAAGAGATCCAGAGGTTAATCTCAATCTACTAATAAAGCCCTTATAAATCTTCACCGTATTCCCCCAGCGTGTGTGAGTCAGTTCGCTCGCAACCATAAAACAATTTCGCATCTTATTACGGCTTTTTCTGAAAGAAACTTGAAATATGTCACTACCCACTGTTTCATTAACGATACAATAAATGCTGATTTAGGAGGTAATCTTTTCCAGTAAGCATTGTTCCTATTTCAAACAACTAACAAGAGTTCACAGTCAGTAGGACTAGCAACACCTCAATTAAGACGTAGATGTTAAGTGAAGTGCGCTTTTCATTTTTTTTTTTTTCCAGAAAAATTCACTTATCTCATTTAATCCCAGCAGTCAAAAGTGGCATTCGGTGCTCAAATCACAAAGCAGTCTTTCTAGCTCCTGTCCTTGAAGTGATTGGGCAATCCTCACTAACCTGAAATGCCAGAACCAATGACCAGATTTAATATGACTTCATAAATAATGTAATAATAATAGACTTGAGTATCTCATTCCCTATTCTGATTGGTGGAAAATCAATTGCACTGTGCCTGGAAATGACTGACTTCCCATTAGAGTTTTTCCTAATTGCAGTCAAACACAAGACCTCCGTCCTTCCAAGCGGTGCCAGACGGCAAAGCAAGACGTTATTTTTAATATAAGTTTTAGTTCTTGTAAACCTTTAACAATGGTCATTATCTCTTCGAAATCAGTTTTGACTGTAGTAAGGGAGGAGTCTGTTGGTACACACTGTCTGGTTTCAAATGACAAAGCTTAACACATGAGTTGTTAACTACTTGTAATGACACTTGGTTGATTAATGCTTCAGTGACACCCAATTTGATCTCGTGTCCACTATTAAATCGCAGCCATGTAATATAATTTAGTGTTCAAAGATTTTATAAAGGAGGTAAAATTGGTTTTGAAGGCCATTCACATTTTTAAAGGTAAGCCTGATCGTACAAGTCAGACCTATTTTTCCCTTGGAGTTTCGAGGAATTAATTTTTCACTAACACCTACTAGAAGCTGTAGTCTGGCATTTGTACTTACAAGCTAATAAACTTGTCTTGTCTCCAAATAAGTCAGTTGCTTTCAGTGAAAATTTGGGGGCAAAGCGGGGGGTGGGGGGGTGGGCATCTGATTCCGGGACTAATCATAAACATTTTATTTAAGGGAATGACAATCTGGTAAATGAATGTTGCAAAGAAAATGAAACACCAAATAATAATAATTAATAAGTGGTGAGCTACTCCGAATAGCTTCATTTCGCTCACCTCACCCGGAATCCAAATTAGAAACCATTACTGCATCGAAGACTTGCTCTCAATAGCAGTTAAACTTCTTTGAATGGATTCCCTATTGTATAAAAAGTGTGCCAGTCTTTGACTGCCAAAATCAATTAGTCACATTCATTATGCCTCTATTTATTAATGTTGTACACTTTATAATGCACATGCTGATGGAACAAAAGAAAGTTATGAAATACCAAATATGTGTTATGATTAAAATCAGAGCAAGAGGAGTAATGATCTTTAGTCTCTAACTGGTTACAAAGCCACTGTAAAGATTAGATCAGTGGTGACAGATTTATAATCTTTTTCCAAAACGTAATCCTTATAGTTCAGATTTTGCAATAGAAAAAGTATGCAATTGGTTACAGGTTATTGGCTCCAACCATTCTATTCATGAGAATATTGTGTTTCTGTCTCCTGAAATCTAAATACACAATATAATCTTAACAGATGCAATTTTAATCTGCAGTGCACTGTTATAATAAAATGGGGCGACATAAGGCTCTTAACTGATATAGGGTTCAGAGTTAATTCAATGATGCTAAGAATGACTGACTAGTATTAAAAATCAGCAAATAATTAACCCTCACGCTAAAATGAATGAAGAACAATGTCGGCATTCTGGCAGGATAGAATTTGACGGAATTTACTGTCAAGCTGCTACCCCTAAACTTTCCACATGAAACAAAAACTATAATTTGTCTCCCTGTAATAAATAGTGTTACATTCTTTATTTTCCCCTCAAGTATTGCAGCATACAAGTTGAAATACACCATATCCTATGATTCCTGAAGTCCCCCCGCCCTTTTTTGTTTGGGAAGGGGTGGGGGTACAGTAAGGTGAAGGGTGCACGTATTATTTGTTTTAATAGGAAAGATTATTAATCGCTTCTTGGTATTAAAACTCAAATTTAGGGAGTGATAATGTAGATATGCCAGAGGCGGTAAAGTTTGAGGGGGAAAACCACACACACCCATTAAGGCCTGAAATCATGATGGACATTCAACAAATGCATTTGCCCTGCCTCCTAGGACTGCCTTAAAATGCTGCTTGTGGCTCTACCCCAGTAGTCCCTCCTTTCCAAAAACTCCTCTAGCTCCCGGAGCCTATTTCCACTGCTGACTTTGGCAAGCTATTCTATATTCCATCCGCTGTGTTTAAAGAACCTTCCCTTCAAATTGCTCAAATGTGACAGTCCGGTCCAGTCCCTCCATTTCAGTCATGACCTCTATGCTTTCAAATTAGTTTTTACTTCAAAAAGCTTACTGGCATCAAACTGATTTCCTTTTAGGAATATTATTCCCTTCTCCTAAATCCCCACTTAGCTTCTCTTTCCCCTGAGCTAAACAGACCTGATTTATCAGTCTTCCAATTGCATTCTTAAAGCACTTTTTAGTACCTAAGCACCCAGTTACTGGGGTGAGAGACATTACTAAACGCGTTTTAGAGGAGATAAGACATGAAAGAGAATGTGTAGGAAGTTGACACGCTAAACAAAAATTCAGATATAAATGGAAAGAGACTTCCTTTACTTCCACTTCCATTTTAGTAGCAATGCGTCCCGTTTACCCCTAAATCTTCCCCAAAGCCTCAACTATCTTTTCTGGGGGACGCAGTCATCAGAATCGAGATTCGAACGTGGATCACAAAGAGGACGGGAGGACGCGGCCTGCAACATCCAC
>CM053616.1:36312841-36410341 GCA_028646535.1 Procyon lotor | reverse complement strand
CATCTAGACCCAGATGGCACTTTCCTTTTACTGGCCATTGTTCCTCCTGGATTTGGGGAGGAAACCTGCACAATTTTGCTCTTGTTTTGAGGGAAATTCAGAGCGTGTTTCGATTCTTTTTGCCCTAATAGAACAGCAATACGACATGCACAGAAGTATTAACATAAAGATTGTCCTTCTTCGTTACTCTTTCTGTACCTAATAACACATTTTGGCATCTTATAAATTATATCATTGGCTCAAAGACCCATAAAAAGAGCCGGCTGTGATAAACATCATAAATTGTATTGTCAAGCTGCATATAGTTATGTCAATGTTTTCTGCATGTTTAAATGAATGTGCAGTAGCAGCATTATGCTCTTCTTATCATGGATTCATGTATAGGCACCTGCAGAAAGAGGCTTCTAGAAATGTTGGGGTTTCCAAACCACTTCCTATTTCTGACCAGAATTAGACAGCAGGTGTGCTATGTGGATAGGTCTATGGCACATGTGCTTTTATATGCCATGGTGTGCCTGATTCTGGATCCTAAATATCATTCAGAGCAAAGGTACTGTTACTTAAATCTATGGACTCACCTTTCAGAAAGGTGTACATAGAACCACTTTAAGGCTCAGGAGCACTGCCGTAATGCACATTCATGATAGTACGTAGGCAAATCCATGTCCGATACTCATGTCCATTTACACTGAATTTACCCCCTTTTGTCATTTCATTGCCTATTCCCCATGATTTCCAAAGAATTTGGAAGCAGAAATACACTCAGCTCTTTCCAAGTACTTTGAGTTAAGGAGGTAGAAAAGAAAAACCAGACCAAATCCATACTTGCTGGTTTTTCATGGAAATATGAAATTTTATCTAAACCCAGGATAAGTTTTGTTGCCCAGAAAGTGACACCAGGATCAGGTTTCGATGCAATGATAGCAAAGGAATCCCTAAGAACAACTCAGGGCAGGCTCCCCCACTTGAACAACTGTGCCTGTGGGGAGAGATTAACATTGTACCCTTTAAGCAAGGGAGAGAAGGGCAGAAAGTGTGGGTCGGCCTCCTTCCACTCTGCACACTAACTCTGTATGTCGGGGTGAGTTGCTCAAGCCTCAGTTTCCTGTCCGTCAAAGGAGGGTAATGATAACAATCTCATGTCACAGCCCAAAAACCAAATGCAGTCGCGTGCAATATTTTAGTGCACTTAGGACATGTTTGCTCAAGTTTGGGTTCTTATCAGAACCAAGCAAACCCCAGACCCTTTGAAATGTATTTCTTATGACTTCTACTTCTGTGCATGATCATGTATCAATCTACCCCCAATAGGGAATAGAAGCAGTGCTCAGTACCACACAGCATTTTACAAACCAGTTGTTGGTAGTGGTTGTGAGGTGTGTGTGTGTGTGTGTGTGTGTGTGTGTGTGTGTATTTTAAATTTAGGAAAATTATGTTTCATGTACAGGACTGTCTTGGAATTTTGAGTGTACAAGTTTGTTATTCTGAGCCATTTGATTAAATTTAACCACAGGAAACTCTTCCAAGTTGTAATGAAGCAGCAATTACATCTAAAAAGGGAGCCAAGCCAAAAAACATCCTTTCCCAATATCTCTTTTTCAAACATCAGACTCCAATATAAGCTCCATGGTTTTCATGTCACTTTCATACTATCTCCCCAAGCTGTTGGAAACATGTTAAACAGAAGACAGGGAGTGATGCTCCAGTAAGACTTTGCTAGAAAAGGTTAGCAGAGTCCATGTCTGTACACAGACCTGTGTGCAGGGGAAAACACACACACACACACACACACACAAATACAAACTAAAAAAATCAAAAAATCAAAACACCAAAAACCCACAAAAATCTATCTTAAAGAACCTGGTCACTAAAAAAATTAGGAAACAATAGTTACTGAGAGAAAATCTGAATTAGAATTCAGAAACCAGGAGTGTATTTTAAGACTTCTGAAATGAATGTACTTTAAATTGTAGTTTATAAAGTAGGATGTGAGAGTTCAAGAGAGAGATTATGTAAAGCAGACTTCTTAAAAAAGTTAAGATTACCTTTTTATTTAGAGAGGAGAATGCCTTTTTTTTTTTTGTTTGCCCCTAAACCAACCTGTAAGACTTGAAAGATTCTAAGTTTTACCTAAAAGATACAGGTACTTACACACAATTTTACTGAATGTAGCATTACTAAGACAAGTTAAACTATGTCAATAAACAAAGAAGTTATAGTCATCTACAATAGCCTGGACACAGAATGCAATCTCAGGCTACGGGGCCCTGGCCCCAGGGCCTAGGTTTGCAGCCTCCCATTTAATCCCATGGGATGGTGCATTTCAGCATAATAATGCAGCAAGTCCAGGATGCAGGAGACACAGAAATAATGTCAAAAGCAATTCCTCGCATTTGGATCTCACCACATCAAGTGCAAATAGTGAACTTAAACATGAAAATGCAATTTGCTCCTTCTAAAGTATACATTTTTATCTCTTGCAAAAAAAAAAAAAATACTTTCATTTCCAGCGCCTCAAGGTAAAGAGGATGGCATCTATCACAAGTGCAAAGAATGGCTGAAGGATTTAGAAGCAATCTTTTCATAATTCTTCTTTTGGCGAGGAAGTGGAGTTATGAGTCACTCAAAATTCATAAAGATTATTAAGTTTACATCCTCACAGAAGATCTGCACCCAGTGTATCTCTCAACTGTTCTGTCAGCACTGCAACCCAACACTATTGAGAATAGGGCTCTGGTTGAGGACATTCATCCATTTTGTGGGGTCGGTGCACCGATGCACAAAACAAAGCTGTGTCCCAGTCAATAGCACGTGCACCCAAACTAACAAAACCCTATACAACAAAATAAAACCCCGATTGCTTCCATCAGAGCAAGCCTATCATATCTGCACTGAATTCGGGGTACTCATTCTGTCAGCATTCCTTCCTATGAGTGATTTTTTTAAGAGGTACCTAGGTTCCTATTTCAGCAAGTTTACTCCAGATCATCAACTCACGTGTTTGCGCCAGCTGGGCTCTATGACTGATCACGCAGAGCGGTCCGCGAGGACGGACTCAGCACCCACATCAGTGACCCCTCACGGTAAGGAGGAACCCACACAACAGGGAGTTTTCCTGCTTGATGAATGCCAACCTTACAGCTCATCTAAACGGAGCCTCTGGGTGTCACGGCTTTCCTTCTTATTCTTCCTGGAGGTCGGTGAGAAGTTATGAAACGTATTTGTCTAGTCCTCGCAGGGTCACGACGTGACCTCAGAAACACAGCAGTCCTGTACACTCACACAGCCTGGTGGCACCGAGTATTAGGGCTCTCTGCCTGGTCTAACCCGAACTCTAACACGCAGCACAGAGCAGGGTCCCTTGGGGGGAATGACAAGCAATGGATCAGTGGGAGAAGAATAATGGAATTTAATCACATAAATCTATCCCAGGCCCATGGCTCCTTTTCCACAAGCTGCCAACGTCAGTGAGGACACAGTATTCTCATGAAACTAGCCACTTGGAATTTACCATGGAGCCACCTACCCGGATATTTTGATCAGATTAAGTTATAGGATTCTGGACACACCCAGGGATTCTCTTTCCCACCGTGTCACTATTCTCCCAGGGGATGATTTCAAGCAAACATACAAAAATATCTATCTGCGCATGAGACAGATGTCTTAGATGTGTGAGGAATGACCCCAGGAGCAGTGTAGGCTCATGTGAAAGACTGTCACGGACTAATTAAGGACACTGCTGCCAAAAAGGGAAGGCTGACCCCGCAGTCTTATTTACACCATTTCCAGCCAGAGGGCTGTGAAGTGGAGCCCCGGTGGGGGCATTTCTATCTGAAACCCAAGGGCACCTGCATTAAGGAAACTGGTGTAAATGAATCCCTTCGCTCAATGACAAAAGGAAAGACACCAATACTTCAATTAGGGACGACAGGTGCCAACCTCTTGGACCCTGCGTAGTGCTATGCAGTTACTTCCTGATTTGTTTATTATTGTTATTATTATTAGTTGCACTTCACCATGCATTCAATTAGAGGGACATTTCTCGGCAAGAACAATAAGCTCTTTAGACAGAAGGTAGTGATTCAAAAATTGCAAAACTTCAGCTTTCAAAAATAGCCTAAGTGACCTCTTGCAGCACTCTGACCACTCCGCAGCAAGCAGGAGGCAACCCCTGTGAAGAGCGAATTCTGGCAAAGTTCTCTCTTCACAGATGATGCACAGCTTAAGCTATAATGAGTTTTTGGGTTACAAATGCTGAACGCATTAATATTCCTTGATGATAATTATCACAGTATAAGCACCTTTCCCAATGTGAGTAGCATAAAGCAACTGAAGCAGCATTTTTACTACATTTGAAACAAGCTGGAAAATGGGATTTTCTACTCTTGTAACCTGAGGTCAACACACATCAAGCATTGCATATTAAACACACCTATATATGAACTCTGGATCACTTTCCTTCTCTCTTGATCCATGCACACCAAAAGCTATCTCCTTAACCCACCCTTTATCATGAAACCCTTGATAGGCGCATGTATGTGATATACATCATTTCAAAATGAAATTCTACCCGCCCCCATCATATGAATCCTGTGTTTCTTCTTAGGAGAATACAAATAGCAAACAAGATCAGTAAGCCGTGCTTTACAGATGAGATGTGTCTCTGTGCAGTTTGAATGAATACTGTGGTCACTGGCTGCATATAAAACAGGATGAAAATTAGAGTCAAGCAAATAGGCTCCTAGAAGAACCAACCACATTCCATACAGATCCGAACAAACTACCAGCCTTTATCTTTACACCTTCAAAACTAGTAACACACCGAGAGAACTGAAAGGTTTAAGTGTGAATTCTGGCCCACTGACGTGATGATGGTGATGATGTCAGCATCGTATTTACTATAAGGACCCCAGAAACCAACTGTCATTCCAGATTAAAAGAACAATTATTGCTCTTTAGATAATAACTATCACATACAATGGGAAAGAATTGATAAAGACGATCTATTTGCATCATATCAGTGTGGACAACGATACCTGTTAGTCAGTATTCGCCGCCGCGTATCCAAAATAGATGCTTAATAGATTTAACTTACCAAACCCCAACTGGATGGGATAATATGCTGAGTGGGGTATATAAACTGATTTGCCCTAATCTCTTTCTTTTCCCCTCTATTTGATGAAAAAGAGAAAATGTCCATAATGAAGCTCCAGTGATGCTAGGACAGCTTAAAATCATCACAAGGGAAGAGACTCCTTTTTTTTTTTTTAACATACTATAATGTCATTTTTAGTATTCTATGTAAATAACCCCGAGAGCACTTTGACTTAATAGTGACAAAATGAAAGCCAGCTTGAACCCTGAATTCAAAGCATGTGAAGCGACTCAGGTGTTGGGAGGTATGAATCTGCTGACCTCGTTTGCACCCGGTGACCCCCACACTTCATTTAGAAAAGATGCCACACTACAACCACTGAGGGTTCCCTAACATCGTTTTTACTTATGTACTGCAAAAATGTCTTCAAATCCCATCTGAATAGATGGCAGGGTTACAAGGGAAACTTTACTAAATATTTAACAACACTATCGGCTTATTAAATACTATAATGTGAGAGCCATGAAAGCATGATATACAGGGCTCGCCTTTTTTTTTTTTTAAAGCGATGCTGGTGCTCATTTTGAACACTCACAAGCCCATTCATCAGTTGGACTGAGGCATTTTAAAAAGTCCTCATTTGCTAGCAGATAAATGTGGCTGGAGAACCTTTTTAGTGTAGAAATGACTGAAAATCTATTTGGTTTTACTGTGCAAAATTTGCTTTACTCTGGCTGGGGAAAAAAAAAAAAACCCACCACCACCGCCATCACTTCACGAAACACTTAAAAGGCCATTTTGAAATAAATGCCAAAGCTCAAGGAACACAGTTTGAAATAAAAGTAGGGTATATTTTTGTTTACAGGAATGTACATACACTAAAACAAGGCAACGGATTTGCAGGCAGAGTACAATCCGGAAACAGTATCTCCAATACACATCATATAATGAGATTACCCATTGAGACCGTTGTTCTTGACCATGACATTGTTGGCAGGTCACTTCATTTGCAACTATTCCTGATGGCTCTTTCGAAAAAAAAATGGGGGGTTAATGGAATTTTTACATACACTATGTTAAGATATTTCTAACTAAAACTATGCTGTCTTTTTTAAAAAGTTAACCAAAACATGTTTCTTCTGGTGGGCAGAAAGTAAGAATTCTCTCTAAGGTATTTCTAGTCACAAGGAGATATAGTATAGGCTAATTTAAAGAAAACTCCCTTTCCACTGGACGTCTGCAGAGTGCACATTTATCCTGTAAACACGGTAACAATGATTATCTGTCCTCCCAGTCCTCAGTGGAGACTCTTGCTTTTGAAAATGTCTTATGGTGACTTAACGAAATTCAGGCTATTTCAATTAGTATTACTGCACATTAAAAATTAATTGCATTACTGAGTGGATTAAGGTTTAAATTTCAATTCTACAGTAGGTGCACTAGAAATGACAGCTAAAAATCAATGCTGTTTGGCCCACAGTCGGAAGTGTGTACGGTCAAATAGCGCAGGGCTGGCGTCACTGGCCAAGCAGTTTTAAAAGACTTGATAGTTCAATTGAAGGTGTGTCAGCTCTAATTCTAGATTTTAGTTTGAATGCTGCACAGGAGCCCGGCCTTAGGAAAGGAAAAACAGAACAACAGCTGCACTAACAATTTGGAAAAACAAATGGGCACAGGTACTAAAATTATGACAATAGAAAGATCAACAGTCACCCCGAATTCACATATAATTATCCCTAAACTAAAAACCCTGCTCACAGTTCGGTTCAATAAGAACAGAAGTTCTCTCACTTAAATCTATGCTATTTTTTTTTATTAGTTATTGGGGAACAGTAGTTGGTTGGGGGCAGGAAATAAGCTATTTTGTATAGAGATGTTACTAACACATACAATATTCATAATGACTTTAATCTGTGTTTTCAGGAGATCCAAGAAGACACTGCAAATACAAATCTTTCCCTTAGACGGTAATCCCCTCTCAGTCCCCCTGTGTAAATTATTAAACCTCTTTGGGGGAAGGGACAAATCAGCTGATCACCCCGACTGCAAATTTATAACACCTACACGAAATGTTTGAAAAGAAATGGGTCACTTTTATTCACAGCAAATTTGTTCTTCTAAGAAGATGAAGATGAAGAACATTACGAATGAAGTCAACAGAGTAAAGCGGCATCAATAAAGACACACAAAGCCCCCAGGATATCTGAGTTTGGAACTGAACGGTGATTGGTATGCGCCTAAGAGGAAAAAATGATGCCTGCGATGTTCCTTAAGATCCCCTCTGTGTGGCACCGGTGGCCAACAGCAAGTTCGGCAGCAAGAGAGTAAAGAAGATGGGAAGTAATAATAACAATAAAAAGAATAATCTGGTGCAAATGGACCCCAAGGTGTAGTAGTCATCCCCGTGCAACAATCGCCCTTCATTGCAATTTACTGATGTTGCTTCATTACAATGCAGCATATAAAGGGGTAATGTACAAAGTGTACTATTTAAAGCGACGTGTTTTGAAGCAGCACCTACCACCCGGGCGGGCACTGCTAAGGGAGGCACGTCAGACTGCTCGAAAGTGAAATTACCTGTACAAAAATTCAACAGAGGCGCGACGTGTATACATTGCGGTGATAAATTTGAGGTGAAGAGGATAAAAGGGAGCAGGGAAAAGTGTTTCCTTGGCGAAACAGTAAAGGCGTTTCAAATGAATCTGAATTAACACATCCTTTGGAAAGGTAACAACTTGTGGCTCTGTTAAAAGGAAAAGATAAGGAAGGACACATTGGCTCTCGGTTGCCTAGTGCTGGTCTGCGTAAGATGGACTTAAACAGTGTCTGCAGGTGAGAGGCACCTTCAGGTTCCTATTATTACAAGAGAAAAGTGATTCGTTTTCTGAGTCTTGCCTGCTGTCGTTGAAAGTCTTACTTTTCAGCCAGCGCCCAGAAGATGCTGAAGCAACGCATTAAGGGGAAGAAAGAGATTCCTTCCCCACCAAGGATCATTGAGTATGTCATTGGTTAATTCTCGCTCTGTGCTCCTCATTAGCATTACTCTCAAGTTTCTGGTTATCATATCCGAAATATTAAGACATAATAACTACGAAGGTGCAGATAATTGGATATTAACCAGAACATACTTGACTGGGCAGGAGGTAGGGCCCTGCTTAAACTAATCCTGAAATATATTAATCACCAATTAATGAAGGGGTTTCAAATTCATTTTCTATTAGAGAACACCTCCGAGTATCTAAGCTTTTTCTAACAAAATGACTTGGAATAACAGGGTAGAAATAAGGACTAGGACCATCTGATGATGTCTTGAATTAATTCCTTACAGCTTGTTGTCAGGTAATCATGAAAACTATAGTTAAAACCCTGATTACATTTTCAAAGTCTGATGGGAGTAAGAGGGGACACTTTTCAATGTTCAGTGGCCTTGGTTTAAATCCCAAATTTATCCCTTTAAGTGGCAGAGCCACAGCTAAACATTTCAGCAGAGAGCTGTCACAATATTATCTGAGTCTTTCAGCCTAGACAGACCTCTCGACCTCCAACCTAACAACAGATGTACTCTTAAAATATAAAACCAATTAATGGGAGCCAGAGAAGTCTAGCCAAGGCATGCTTTGTACACAATAAACAGTAAATAGTGAGAAGTCGATGACCATATTAAGGGATTAAAAACCTTCACTACTTGGTGGTTGAAAAGTCATCACCACTTGGATGGAAATAAAATAATGTTATGAAAAGAACAAGTAAAAAAAAAAAAAAAGAGAGAGAGAAAACAGGAAGAGGAATGGAGAGAGAAGGAGAGCCGTATCTCTATACAATCCACGTGGCTGCGAAGTTGAATCTGACTTGCCACAGACATTCTATTAGTCTGGTTATAAAAGCTCCCACTAAGCTCCCTAGAAAAGCCTCTGCGCATACTCGGTGGGTGAGAGAAATGGCCACAAAAATCCCATTCGTCTTATGGAAAAAATAAAATAAAATTTCCAAGTACGTTACTCTCACAAAGGGATCCTGATATCTTTTCACACTCAAAAGGTGTAGTGTAGCTCCCAGGTACTCTGAAAACGACTTACATTTTTATGTCAGAGAAAACCATGTTTGGATTAATGCAATGCAAGCAAGGGATCGAAATGACACCAATTCCTCTGGTTTTTTTCCCCGACTTTATATTCACTTAATTTTGATGAAGACGGCAAGGAAACTCCTGTTCTCTCAGGGCTGTTTTTTTTTTTTTTTTATTCTGTTGTTTACTGACTTTAATTTTAATAATTCTTAAATAAGCACTCACAGCAGATGAACTCGGATACGCAGGCAAGTAGGCCCTTTTATCAACAATTTTGCCACAGAAATACACAAACATTTCAATGGCTCTTCATTAGCAAACAAATCAACAAGTGATATTTTAATGCATGACTTTATTCCGTCTCTGTGGGGACTGTAGTTGAGAGTGTGATGTACAGTACAGAGAAAGGAATCATCAGCCACAGTGTCCCAGGGCTCTCTCCATTGAGGTCTTCGAAGCCTCTGCTTAAAGAGTGCATTTAATTGACTGATAGACAGTAGCTTCTTTGTTCACAGAAGACAGCGAAGTAATGGCAGCTTGAAAATCGTACCATCTACAGGGTCTCCGGAGACCAGTAACAGGGGGATATGTGTCAGGAATAAATAAATAATCTAATTATTAAGCCACTTCCTGTCAAGTTAACTCCAATTTGTTGGCTTTTGAAGGCAACAAAACGAGGCATTTTTCCTCATTATGCTTCTCTTTTTATACCAGTGGTAATCACAGGCGGATTAAAGGGTGCCTGATTGGTTTTTTTGTCAAGGAACTGAGAAGCAGCCAACAGTACAGAAAAACAGAGTTGGGTTTAGAAGAAATTTCATGCTTGTCTCCTTTCCAGCTCCCTAGCAGCCCACACGGCTGCCCCATACAGAGCCGCCAGCTGTACCGCAAATGTGTGCCCCTCCAACTGAGGCCTAGCGGGCCGCAGGCGCCATCCTGAGAGCTGTGAGATACCTTGCAATCTTGGCAGGTAGCTACTGCTGTCATAGGCATAATTCTAAAGGTGACCTCCGAAACCCCATCAGCTCACCAAATGCAACAATATGAACAGCTGAAGTTCGACACCCACTCTCCATATTGGCTCCCTTTCTTTTGTTTGCTGCTACGAACGGCCCGGAAAGCAGCGAATAACCTATGGAAACGGGCCCGCGGAGACCCTTTCCTCTCGGGCGTCCGGAGGAGCTGGTGGAAACGGGCCGCGGCGTGTCTCCGTGGAGGGGCGTGTGTGTGTGTGTGTGTGTGTGTGTGTGTCTGCGGGGGGGAGGGGGGGTCCTGTGTTTTGGGGTCCACTGCCCGTGACTTTCGGTGCCCTCCACTCAGAAGTGTTTTTGCAGACTTGATTCGGATGCGGATCGCCGCGCTGCAGTATGAGCGCGGGGCGCGGAAGGCGGAGGGGATGCACTTGGGGCCTGCTCTCCGGCGGGTCCAAAGGTGAGGACAGACCCGGGGCCAGGAGCCCCGCCAGTGTGTCCCCGGCAGTCACATGGAACCATCCATCTGGCACAGGCTCCTCTCCCGGCCTCGCTGTACGGAGCCCAGGAAGGCAGGCTGGCGTCCAGCAAGTCGGCTCGAGAAGGCCATTCTTCGGACGCCTGTTTAAGGGCCGCGCGTTCTCAAAAGTCCCAAGAAAAGGAATCTTCAGTCCGTCTGCGGGCTGGGTCCGAACCCTCCGTCTCAGGGGAGACGAACATCGCCAGACATGGCCAAGGGGCTTTCTGAGGGGCCTGTCAGTTAGAAACTCCACTCACTGCCAGCATTTTTCACTCTTGTAAATCCAAGCTGCTGGGCGCCGGCTAAAGCACCACCAGGAGAAAACACCCCTGATTTTCTTTTAATAGCTTAACACCAAAATGGAAGAAAGGGGCTCAGAGACTTTCTTTCAAATTTGCTCCAGAAATAAGAACCCGAATCCTTAAGAGGAGCCCTTAAAAAATAAAAAATAAAAAATAAAAAAATAAAATAAACGATCTGATTCTGGAAAGACGTCTTTTTGTTTTGTTTTGTTTTAAGTCTTTTTTGTTTCTCCCCCTCCCCCCTTTCTTTTATTTGAAAATGTCTTTGTTTTTAGGAAACCTTCTTCAGAGGAGAGGCTAGCCCCGCTCCCACAGCCCCACGTCGCACTCAGTAAAACAGTGGAGCTATGTTCGATTTATGCCTGCGTATGTCCTTTCTGAATACATCTTGAATTTTTGTTAAATTGCGCAGATAATTAAACCCTCTTCATATTTACAGTCTGCTTCATCGGTACCATGAATTCCGTTTTCAGTGACTGTCTGCAAATTCCCTCTCTGAACAATTTCATACTAAGCAATAACACTTCATTTTACATAAGTTTTATCTGATGTCCCCATACAGAGCTGCCAGCTGTACACCAATGTGCGGTTCTCAAACTGAGTCCTGCCAGGCCACGGGCTCCATCCTGAGATCTATCGGGCACCTTGCTGTCATTGGCAAGCTTTCCCTGCTATCACGGCGACCATCACTCCACACGGCACACAACTTAAAATCATCTGATTATTAGAATTTGTGGCCCACACTCCATTTTATCCTTTATTTAATCTATCCCCAGATCACACATTTGTTTAAATGTTTTGGCTGGTTTACAGATCATGCAGCCATCTGCACAGTAGGTGTGATACCATTTTTTTTTTAGACAAAAGTTACGTTACAAACAAAGATAAAGTCATTTGAAATGCTTTGGTGTTTGTTATTCTGCCTGGTTCACTTGGACCAACTCTAAGAAATAAATAGAATTATCTGTGTAAATCGATGAACATCTATGAAAAACAACACCCAGCAGAACGCCGAGCTTGCTCCATTACCTACGTTAATATCATGACAGCTGAGGAGAGATGACCTGGCCCACTTCTCATCTCTCCTGTACAGATGGCTATTAAAGGGAAAGTATCCCTTTTGTATGGTCCATGTAGAAACCCTTTATGGGCTTTTCAAATAAGCCAGCATTGCCCACATGAGGGTAGCTTTCTGTTACCATTAAACTGCCCAGATTTCATCTTTTTTAATCCAGCTCTTGATGAAATAAGCCAGTATTTCATCATGTTTAACACCAAATGCTTGTTTCTTCATTCCCTGAGTTTCATAAGCCATCAAATGATGACTTAGAATTCAATAGTCTTCTCTTTTAGAATTAAGCCAAACTCCAAAGAACCTAATAACTTTGGGTTTCTTAGGAGAGTGCAGACACACACACACACACACACACACACACACACACACACACACACATCCACACACAGATGCATTATTTATTGTAGATTCATTTCTGTTCCTTTTTAAAAAAAAAAAAAAAACCAGCCAATGAAAGCTGAGAGTTTAAAGAGCTACACGGCCCTTTATCTTCCTATGCAGAGATCCTTATCTTTGGATATTTCCCCTTAAGACATATAAAATCCAAAACCACTATAGACCTCAAAATATTGGTTTTAGTCTATTGTAAAGCAGAAGCACTCAAGCTGAAATGTTTCAGAAGTGATAGTGAATGTCACAAAACTATAATGAAGATTAGTCACATAGCACACCATCCACTAAAGAAATGGAAGGAAAGGAATGCCATTTGTGACCTTGGGCATCAAACAAATTACAGAACACATGAATGTCACTTGCCACAAGAACAGACTAAAAATTCACCCAGTGCACAAACCTGATTTATGCATTCTTTTTGTCCTGACATCATGATGTATATCACATGTAACGTAACACATGGGGTATATATCTTCCCACATGCACCGCAGAAGACTTGAATCTTTTCGTGGTCCTTTAAAAATTGTAATTCGGAACCACTGAGTACTTGAGATTTGGACAAAAAGAGTCAATCTCTTTCCATCAGTGTTTTCCTATTAGTTGTCATTGATAGTTCCAGATTCTAGCTTTGCTTTTCTAAGAGATAAATATATTTGCTTCCCCCAAATGCTCTTATGCATCACCCTTGGTCCTGCTAGGACATGTCTATTAGTGACTATTTGTGGATTTCCCTTTTTTCCCCCACAAAACAGGGTGCTCTGCCAGCTTAGATACAAATTTGCCGTTGTAACCCTGATCTTTCGGATCAGATGAAAAATACAAAAAACTCAAAGCTTATTAAGTAATCATTTCTCAGTCGGGTTTTAAAAATAATTCTTAAGTACATGGTTTATACCCATTCCCTTCGTAGTCTCCATCTGAGAACTGGGAAAGGGAGGCCTGGAAATGGCCACTGCTATATCCTGACCCCTCGTCCTCCAAAGTCCATGAGTGTGGCAATCAGTTCCAAGGATAATGGTATTTCTCCCCTTTGATCATTTCTTTGTCAAGCGGACTGGCCCTCGATGGTGAGTGTACTGCTGGTTGTCTACCACCAGCCGTTTGCAATTTGCTCACTATGTTTCATGAGACAGTTGTTTGTGGCTGTTTGGAACACATTTGTCTCTTTGGGGATTTAGACGCTAGCTGCAATGCCAACCTCCATAGTGATCGAAATTTCTTTCTAACTAAAATAGATAATTAGAGGCTGGTAATTATTGGTCAAGAATTATCAGAGTGAAAAAATTAAGCTTCTCATAAATAGTTCTTGGCAATGTCATCTCTTTATATTATCACATGCCTAACAGCCCTTTATTCAGAGCACTTACAAATTTACTCTACTGCTGTTGAGCCTCATAATTTTATATGAGGCAATTCCTTTGCTGGGTTAAACACATTTAAATTCCCCGGTTTCATCTCTATCTGTGCTAATCCACACCAAATAATAATAATAACAGAAATCTCAAAGAGGAAAATAACAATAAATATTTACTATGCTGATAGGGACAGGGAAAATGAATTAAAAGACATAATACACGATGGCTTCTTTCTGTATTCTCGGGTCAAAAGCCAACGTAAACTATGTGAAAGGAACAAAGGAAGACAAGAAAAAATTTCTCATCTGTGCAGACTTGAAAAGAGGGAAATCTTTTCCCCAGGAAAGCTGTTAAAATGTTTTGTAGCTCTTTTTGTGTGTGTGTGTAAAGAAGAAAAGAAACCCCTAAATAGTCACTGGTCTGATTTCTTACTGAAACTGTGTCAAAATGTAGTGGGGAGTGAGGTTTTCTTTCTTTCCTTAATAGACGTAAGTCAAATCCCTGATGCATTTTTACTGAGTAATTATTCCTGCAACTCAGACCATGTGTCCACACTTAGCTGCAAAAGGGCACTCCAGCAGTGTCTCCAGGTATGTACCTGGTAGAAACATCGATGGTTTTCCTTTCACAAATGTCCCTGGCCAACAGCCTGAGACCAGCACTTCCAGAAGGAAGCATGGAGGTTGTCTGACATCGCGATTGCATTAAACACATGTGCTACAGAGAAGCAAATGCAAATGACTCGGTTAAAGAAGGAATTTAAAGTTACACCTCGTTGGGTCATCTGCAGACCTCATTCTCCATCAGGTGACATAATCCTTCCTCTAGACTGATTGAAATGTCGAACGAAATCTGCAAAAACACCGTATCCCCTCTTAACAAAAAAAGTAAGAGGCTTTTCAGATAGCCTCTAATCCTTCTTCCCTGCTAAATGTCTAGTTGAGATTATTTTCTGATTAGACAAAACCGTACACAGACACACAACCTAAAAATACCTACCCTCAATGGAGGTATTTTAGTCAACAAAATAATGCTGCCTGCCTCATTTGAAAGACTAAGTATCACACTGGGATTTTAAAAAAGGATATCTTAGCCTTTGTGACATCCTCCCATTATGCATTCTCCTTCTGTAGATATTAACAACACGACTGGAGTTTAAGGACTTGGATGCGTGGTCAACACATAAAACAATTAAATGGAGGCTATTCATTTGTTTAGGCCTCAAGTGCGAGAGAATTACATATTTTATTATTCAAAATAGCATGAATATTAAATAACTAGGCCTTCTGTGGAAAGGAATAGAATTTGCTTTTCTGATGGAAGGTGAATTGTTAAATGCTCAGATCCCGAGAGGAACCGAGTGTCATATTAATCCACCATAAGGTAGAGGGAGAAAGCCCTGGGAACGAGCTAATGTTGCAAGGAGTATGAGAACTACGAAAGGAGAGGTATAAAGCAATTTGTAAAGAAGGCCCAGGACAAACCAACGAATGTTACGGCCAAATGATACTAAACTTGGAAAATCACAACAGTCCTCTCATTGCTCAACATTCGATTCTGATCTGACATATTCAAGAGAACATGAATATCATGGTGACGAATATATATTCTGTCTGTTCATCTGGTTTCCCGGGCTAAATAATAAAATCCAGAAACGGGAAGATTTAAGTTTATCTAGAATAGAACCACACAGAAGCAGGGCTGACAACATTTTGCTAAATTTTCCATCAGGTGCAAATTCTGAGAAACGTTTTCACTGAAGCCCACATAAAACGGTAGCATGATGCAGAATCCTGGATGACTGCCGCCAATAAAGAGATGGAAAATATTAGCATGTATCATGGCAGGAAGAATTCATTCTTTCTAACCCACGTCCCAACCCCCGCCCCCCGATAAAAAAGCAGTTTCAAAAGTTTACAAAGAATATCTGTTAGGAATCCAAAATAGAAGAAAATTGCAAGGAAACACATTATTTAAATCTCTCTTACATGTTGTCATTATCTACTAGAGACTCAGTAAAGCTGTCACTATTATTCTACCACATTGGAGAATAGGATATTGAATGCATAGGAAAATCACTAACAATATTAGTACTTAAATCTGGAAAATATAGAGATAAAGTGATCAATATTTTAGCTGTTGTGTGCAAGTTCCACTTGGCACAATTCTGTAGTCTTTTATAAGCAATAATCCTCTGTCATTTGAAAACTATAAAGCAAATTCTATTAAAAAACTATTAATCAATTTTCTAACATGCTTTTGAATTTGTCTTTATTAATTTCTATGAGAGCATTAGGAGTTTTGATATGGTTGCTTTTAATGATCAGTAATGATAGTGGGAGCCACCCTTCTACTGAGCATTCCTAGAATGCTTCTGATTACTGTATAATAAAACTTGTTTACCCTTGAAAACAAGTTCAGAGTTTAAAATGTTGAATTTTCTTTCCTGTTTTAGAGTTTGGTAATAGGAGAGCATGAGGTTAATTGGAGTTTTTTAGTATTATATCACAATTATTTATGGTATTATAAAATACCATCAAATGAGGATGAAATAAAAAAAACTCTCACAGTATAAAAACACAAATGAGTAACAAAAATAGCATAAAGTAATAACAATTGTCATTTTACTAGTAGAAAAAGATCTGCTTGATAAAGTTTAATTGGCTGGTTAAACTCTTAGTGTTATTACCAAGTGCTTATCAAATTAAAAAACATAGGAGGTAACCTCAGAGGAATTAAGGGATAATGGGACAATATGAATAACTGACAAAATTATCCTTTTAGCTCGTGCTCATATGATGAATGCAAAATCCCTGAAAACACTGGCCGAGAGTGACTTCAGAGATCTTCACCCAAACAGCTTTTATAAAGATCTATGTAAAATTTGGCAGGGAAATAAAAAGTGATTACTGAATTCTTTACATGATCTTTATGATCATGATTATTTCCAGGCTGTGGAAACCATACATATAAAACGATCTTATGGCAATTTATATTATTTATGTTTCCCTATCACAAAAACTCACCACTTTAGATTTTGATACAAAGATGCTTAAGCAACACACAGCAGTGCCATTACCATAATAACTTGTGAAATTAAAACCTGTCTAAAACTCTATGGAAAGCTAACATCCAGTTCATTAACCATTCCTGTTAGTTTTCAATAATGCAAAAATGATTAGAAGTTTAATTTGTTAATCACCTGTGTTTTGACTGGCAGTAGATATATAACCCTCTGCAGAAGTCTAAACTAGCCCTTGCAGAAAATAAAATGTGCTAATGTCTTATCAGGCCTAATAATAGTAATAAAAATCAATCATGCCTAGGTAAAACATTGATGGCTGAACAATTAATTCATCTTTAACTCTTTTTAATTATATAGGCATTGATACACACAAGTAGGACAAAAAGCTATCTGTAATAAGGTTTAGAGTGTCACTCACCAATCATGTGATTTGCAACATGAACCTGAATATCCCATTCATTGTAGAAAACCATCTGACACTTGATGCACTGATAGGTCTTCTTCTGAGAAAACAAGTATAAATAGAATTACTTAGACACATGCACTTTTTATCGTTTCCTTAAAAAAAAAAACAACCCAACCCTACTCACGACATTTTTTTTTGAAACGCTGGTCTTTTATTTTTTTTTTAAAGATTTTATTTATTTATTTGAGAGAGAGAAAAAAAGTAGGCAGAGAGGCAGGGGAGAGCAGGCTCCCTGTTGAGCAGAGAGCCCAATGTGGGGCTCGATCCCAGGACTCTGAGATCATGACCTGAGGCGAAGGCAGAGGATTAACCCACTGAGCCACCCAGGCATCCAAGATGCTGGTCTTAACCTGTGTTATTAACTAAGCTGCTGTGTGTGGGTCTGCTGGGGCAAAGTTCCATGAGTGTCTCAGTAAGACTTCGTGGTTTGATCTCAACACTATACTTTAGTTACAAACAGCTGGAAGAAATGGGGGCACATAATTATGGAATAATATATTTTCAAGGATTCCATAAGCTCAAAAAGAGAAGTTAGTATTAAAGAAAATTCTGGAACACATGGCTGTCTTCCAGAAACTGAGGTCTTCATAGATCTAGACCAAAATGTTTGTGATGTCACTTCTAGATATCCCTTAGTAAAATGGCCAATAAGAGTTTCAACATCTAGATAGAAGATTCAGCAATTTTAATTTTTACCTGAAGCGTATAATTTAGATATTTCAGAAGTTGCTAAATAGTCTTTAAATACATATTTTCTCCTGTAAAGACATCATACCATACTGAACATTCTAACATCCTTTTATCATTTTACATAACAGTGCTGGCAAGTGGAGACAGCAGGATTTATTAAATTTTATATCATAAATAAAGAAACTGAGGCCCAGGGAAGTAGAAAGATTTGCCTGATGTCAGAGTGCCCTAGAGCTGAGAAGAGAAATAAGTTCTCTTGATTCTAAGTGCTAGGCTACCAGATAAAAACAGCCTTTATGACTTCCCATCTTTATCATTGTGTCCCCTATATGGCTCGGTACATATTAGATGAACTCAATAAATAAAATATTGGTTATGTTTTCCAGAACACAGCTACATAAATTCCTTTATGATGAAACCTGATATTTACAATTAAAAACCATCTCGGAAAACAAAATAAACCACTTTGAAATCTCCCAAATGTGAGAAAATGACATTTATAAAATCACATCAATGACACTTTGTTAAGGTATTCTTCTAGAATTACCATTTCATCCGCAGTCATATGAAATTGTTTCACTAATGGAAGCAATAAAAAATATCAGTCTGTAAATTGCCATTAATTTTAAAGAACTCAACAAAATCAAAGTCAAGCACAAAAATTTAGCGTCACTTCATAAGCCATTAAAATTATAAATGCTGTGAGTGTAAAATTTTCTTAATTATCGTCACTTAACGTAGTATTAACTTCTGCAACACAGGATAGTAGTTTTCCCTGTAAAGCACAGAAGAGCTGGCCTATTTCCAGTGGAAGCTTTCTAAATAATCTAGCAGACTTTGTACATTAGGCATATCGTGAAATGAGCGTGCTGAATCTAAATCTAACACCGAGTTGAAAACCCTGACGATCACCAAGGAAGATTTACTGCGCTGAGCTGTTTACAAGATGCTTTTGATGGTGACATATAGAGCAACATGTGTTGCGTAAATAACATCTATCCCTTTTTTAACAATATTTCCCTTTAGAACTAGTTAGAAAATATTTCTTACTCCCAGATGACCTACATTATATATTGTTTATTAGCATACTTCTAGCATTATTCCTGATATGTGACCTTGCTGAAAAACAAAGAAACATAAACTTAATGGCTAGTCTTTTCTCTTGTTAGCACAGTAAAACATACAATATGTCGAAAACTGTCTCCAAAAATGATGACTGATGAATATGTTGGTGGCGTATACGAGGACTTTTTTTCTCCTGGTCTAATAATAAAGAATAAAATCACTTGACAAGCCAAAATAATAAAATACCAGCACTTACTACTACCTTCAAAATGAACTGACATATCTGAAGATCTACGCACATAAGTTTTCTTTTATCACTGAAAGAAAATGCTTTTGTCACTGCTGATAATTCAAATACTAATTCTACTCTTAAGACAACGTCTAAAATGTTCTGTTCTGTTCTTATTAACGAAGTCATGTTCTTATTTATAAGCCCCTCAATTTGGGGCTGAGGGAAATAAGAATTTCATGTCATCAAAAACAATGTACCATTGTTTTTGATCTTAAATGATCTTAAAATGCTGTAGTTTGAACTTTGCCTGTGTACAAAGTCCTCAGTTCCCAAATACAAAGCAATGACATGTAAATTGGAATGCGTTAAGGTGTTCTTTTTTAAAGCAATGACATAAAATTCATTTTTACCTTTTTTTTTTAAGTAATTTTAAATGACCTTAAAAACATCCTTATTATAATTATAGACTCTTAACAAAATATGTGAGAGACCCCTGCCCACCCATACACCGTCTTCAAGTAAAGTGATAATAACCTCTGAATGGGCTGGTTGGCCTTGGGGAGCTTATTCCCTTGGAGGTAAATCCAGTCCAGCTCAGTACAGCTGAGTTTCTAAAGGACTTCTTCCTAATTCTCAACTCAAATCTGCTTTTCCGCTACTTTCAGTTATTGGTCCCAACCCCAGGCTCAGGAGCTACAAAGACCAGGTTGGTTCCCTTGTCTAATAGGACAATTACGTTAGCCCTTTTTCAGACAGAGGACAGAGGGATGCTATAAGAAACGCTCTGAACAATTTTCACCATCCTGGTTCCTCTCTTCCAGGTCAATTGTTTAAGAAGCGGAACCCCAAATTAAGCACAATACGCCAGGGTTGTGCTGATCCATAAGGAGTAGGGAGGCCTGTCACCTCCCTTCGGACAATTACTTCCATTTACATAGAAGACAACAACAACAAAAAAGTCAAGTGAGATCACTTCTTCTAAAAGCATATAACAGTGGAAACAGAACTTCCATTGTTTGGGCCCCAGATTGGCCTTTATCAACGCTTAAGTTGTCAATTTACTTGAAATGCTAATTTAGTACAATTTTTAAAAGAGACTTTTTTTCATTAGCCTTTTTTAATGTGCTACTTGGGAGTGGGGTTGTCATTTCCTGATTGTTCTCTTTTGTTTTCTGATACTGATAGATGTAATTATCAAGGATACAACTTTTTCCCAGCACCTCATTATTTTTGATTGATTTTGAGAACAATTTAAATGTGCCTTTTTGACATTCTTGTTTTCAGTTATACTCTGGTTAAGGTACTCAGAGACTTTCAGAAAAGAGCATCTCATATATTAAAAAAAATGATTAAGATCTTTAATAATGTATACTTTAAAAAAACATTATTCTGATTAACCCCTCCCCCCGCGAGCTACATTCCATGAGCACTTAGGCTTCACATTGAGCCTCACCAAGCAAAAAATAATATATACTTTGTAGTTATAAATTGCTTTGATTTTTTTTAATTGCTTTGATTTTTTTAAACAAAAAAATCTGACTATATAAAAAAAAAAGATCATTGAGTTCATAGTAACCCTCAGGACCAGAAAAGGAAAAAAATCTTAGTTGCCACCATTGAAGTGAAAGTGACTATTACATAAATCTCTTATTCTGAAAATTAGTAATTAAAGGTACAGAAGCACCAAGTTTTTTAGGAGGAAATGTAGTTCATGCCTATTTGATGAGGAAAAGTTCTTTATGAAAGACAGTAGAAGGAATGACAGAATTAGAAATCCACTGTTTTGCAATGCCAAATAAAGGAGCCCAGGATACTCACTAACGGATTCTAAAACTCTTAAGAGCAAGGTTATTCTGGAGATACTCAATTTTTATCCTTTCATAACTACAAAGAGAAAGATGTACCTTTACAGTGGATTTATCTGGGGGTAATCACTGCAACCAGACTACTTAGCTTAATATTACTACTAATAAAATAGCCTGGCATTATGTGTCTATCAGTGCAATGCACTATGGAGTATAATACATCATAATAAAGTACTCTCATCTAAAATGTATACCTGAATCTAATCAAGCTTTCAGACAAACAGTCCAGTTTTCAGGAAATTCAGGGACAGAGCAACAAGCAGTACCCTGGGGCAGGGGCAGGGGGAAAGTATACTGATCCAAAATATTCTTCAACACCAATCAAAAATATTCTTGGCCTGTTATCTTCAAAAAGCCAATGTCACGGGCGGGGGCGGGGGGGGGGCGGGAAGGTAAGAGAGATTGTTCTCAGGTGAAAGGGACTAAAAGGACAACTAGTAAGTGTAGTGTGTGTGTAAATGTAATGTGTGGATTCTGATTTGGGGAGAAAACAGCAAAAAAGGTTATTGAGGAGATTGAGGAAAACTGAATTTCAGCTGGCTATAAAATATTGGATAATTGGATATTGGATAATAACTACTGTTAACTTTCTTATATGTAACAATGGTATTATGGTCATATGGAAAAACATCCTTTTTGTTAGGGGACACATACTGGATATTTAGGGGTGAAATGGCATGATGTTTACAATTTACCTCCAAATAGGCAGAAAAAAAATAGTCATATACAGATAAAGTATATGTAGTTAAAGGTTACCAATTATTAAACATAGGTACACGTTTAAGCATTTTCATAATAAAAAGTGGGAATAAATGGTTGGAATAATCCATAATATGTCATTTTTTTAAAACACTAAACATGACCTGATTAAACCCATCCCTTTGGTTCATTGTAGACCCCCACGTTTGATGTCCACCCAAAGTGATTTGTGATGAGTCGTTACAAACATCTTTGCAAATATTTGTTTTTTTGTGAGGGTTTTTCTTGTTTACTTGCTTTTTGTAAATCTAATGTATAAACTCTAAGAGGTCAAAAAAACCATAGCTCATATTCATTTCTATCATAAAGAAATAACAGTTTCCTACAATTGTCTGTGAAGTCTATAAAGAGCTCATAT
Source organism: Procyon lotor (assembly GCA_028646535.1). NCBI lineage: Eukaryota > Metazoa > Chordata > Mammalia > Carnivora > Procyonidae > Procyon > Procyon lotor. Next base: position 36,388,104 of record CM053616.1, on the reverse strand, counting down.
GCATAAAATTCACTTGCAACAAAACTGTGAGAGCTGATAAAGGAGGGATTATTATCCTCGTTTACAGATGAGGTGACATGTACTAATTCATTCAGATTGTGGATGCCATAACTAAGTCCACCCTGCCTCCCACCTACTGGGTTTTAACACAGTTTATACTGTGATCATTTGCAGGTAAATATACAGCGGCATTTTAGGCACATTTTGAAAGAAGATTTTCCTTACAATTCTGTACCGCTTTAGGCTTTGACAATGCCAGGGATGGTATCAGAGTGAGAAAACTCTCCCTAGCCACCTTCCACGGAAGCTTCCAGTACTAGGCCCTTGACCAAAATCCAGGGGGCAGAACTGGCTTCCAAGTCCCCTACTGGACTTCAAGATTTTCTCTTTTCTCTCAGTGTCCTGAGATTTTATTGCCATGTTCTTAACCATATATTTTTGTTTATTAGTCCTACTCAATACTGAAAGAACAATTTCAATTTCAATCTGAGAGCTTACGTATGCCTCCAATCCTGAAAAATTTCCACTGCTATTTGCTTCAGTTTTCTTCAGTTTCTATGTGTCTCTCACACAGCCTCCATTCATTTCTACTGAAACTTCCATTAGGCAAGATTGGAGCATCTGGATTTCACCTCTGTGTATCTTAACCACTTTTAATGCATATTTTAGAAATCAGTTTGTCCCTCTGTTTTAATCTAAGTGATTCTCTGTACTTGTACAAACCACGAATTCTCTCTTCACTGGTCTCCAGTCTAGAGTTTATCCTATCTACAGAAACTTTTATTTCAATGACTATTCTTCATTTCTAATTTTAAACACAAGCGCTCTTCCTTTATTTATACTTGGATTTACTTCAGAATTTGTCACTCCTTTTAGTAGAAATCATACTTTCATTTATCTTTCTGAGCTTCTAAACTTATTTAAGGTCTTTGTCAGACTGGTCCATTGAATTAATTTCCTCTGAAGAGTATGATCTTGGTATCATAACAGCTGGCATTTTTATTTGTTTGTGGCTTTTATTTTGTTGCTTTTTTGTTTGGTTGGTTGGTTTGGTTTTGTCTTGCTGCTTTACTAGCATTAGAATCATTCACATATTTTGGAATCTTAGTTTGGAGCCCTTTGTAGTGAAAGATTTTTTTTTTCTATGTGCTCCATTCTTCCATTGCTATAGTTTTGCCACTGTTTCTACAAGCCTATCTCAGACTCGTAGACCAGGCGAGGTCTCAGGAGGCATTTCCTCTATGTCTGATGTGCTACAGGGATATAGAGGACATCGCTAGTTGAATCACAGAGCCAATATATGGCTAATTCAGTTTTAAGTCACAAAACAGTACCTTTCTTTCCATCCCTGTAACCCTCCAGCTGAAAAATCCTAATGCCAGGTATGGATCAACAACAGAACTTTTTTTTCTAGTCTTCTGTTGTAAGCAATGACGTTTCTCCCTTGCCTTGCTTTAAGTAGCGGGTTTAGTTTTGTCCCACAGAGATTAAATCTAATTACCACTTCTGGAGTAGAATCCTGTGGAATCCTGGCTTCAGTCCTAACCACTTTTGAAATTTGGTTTCTGGATCTCAAAGATGGAGAATTGTTTTGAACCTGACTATGTCCATTTGGTTATCTATGTTTTATCTATGGTCATCATATGTTTGGAGCAGCAAAGCATGATCTTACAGCATCCTTTCTCAAGGATGTCCCACAACCCTCAGTCCCCTCTGTATCACTAGTCCCAAACGTAGGCAGTGGCCATCAAAGAAGAGCCAGTCCCAGACTCAGTCAGGACCCTCTGAAATCAGGATGTCGTTTGCAGCATTAATTACGCCATAAAATATCCACTCCAAACATATCCAGGAGTCTGAGTAGGAGAGCAACTTTAGAATCTCCTTTTTGCAATTAGTTGCTATGTTGTGGCTTCATCATTTAGTTGTGTGACAAATCATGTAATGACCTTGAGTCTTAGTACCCTTCTCTGTAAATTAAAACTAATAAAACTTATGTCTTAAGAGTTGATGTGAGAAGCAAGTGAGAACTATATAAAAGTGCTTAGTACCATGCCTACTATGAAGCATGCCTGCATTAAATAGTAACTACCTTTATTACTCTTTACTTGACAGGTTATTATGGAGACGGAATGTAATTCTATATAAACTGTCTGACACAACAAAGTTGCTTGTCAAAGATTAATTCTCACTCTTCTATGTGGACTTTGAAACCATATTAAAATTTCTTCAAACTAAAGTCGACTAAATTTTATGACAATTAACAAAAGTCAAACAAATGTTTATTAAATAAAGGTTTAAAAATTAATAGCATAAATAATATCAGAAGTTAGTGACAGACTGAGGGGTGGGAAGAAAGAAGAGCATGTAAAAAGGTACAACCTAGCTAGGAAAAAAAAAACAACACAAACACAATTCTTTTCAAGGACTATAGCAATATAATTCTGAGAACGAATATATTAATTACAAGTGAGGCATATATTTAAGATCTGTAGCACCTTTACTTGGCAGTATTTTGTTGGCAAGCAAATGAATATTATGTGTGAGCGAAAATAATAAACCTACAGCTTTCTACAAATACTCAGTAGTTCAGACATTTTACTAATTTAGTTTGGATATCTTCCAAGTAATTCTGAATTTGTGTGAAAATAAGTTAGAACAGGGGTGGGGGAAAGGTGCAATATAATGGAAGCTACTAATGAGGAAAAGTTTGCCAGAGGAATTCACTGAAAAACACCAGCGCAGACTTTCTGTTTTGTGCTCTCCTGGTAGTTAAAAGGACACTATTGTCTTACAGATATTGGTTAATGTCCTGAGATTAAAGACCACAGAGCCCCTTGTGCTAAGAGCTCAGTAACCAAGAGATATTAAACATGATTCCTAAACTCAAGGAGTTACAATTTAAATGAGTAGGGAACACATGCAAATATGAAACTGTTACATAAGAATTCTGCTGAAGTAACATGGCAAAGCAATTCAAGACCAAGCGCCAATCGGTGTATGGCAGAGAGAAGACCACGAAGACATGTGAGATAGAGACAGATGAATGCAGTGCGCAAGAGTCAGGAAAGATTCCCCGGGAGAGGAAAGACTTTATCCAAGGTCTAAAAGTGGGAACATTTTCCCCGAAGTCAAATCTGCGACATGTCAGGCAAATGTTCACGCTCAGGTAGGGTATTTGGTGGAACAAGGAAGGCAATTCCAGACAGAAGCAGGGCAAAGTAAGATTGCTCTGGCCAACTGACTGGGCAGGAAAAGAGGAGACAGACAAAAATCTAGTAAGAATAAGATTTTTGTTTTCAATGACTAAGTTGCAATTTTTTTCTTTAAACTTTAGACAAACTCTGCCTAGGCCCGTTGGAATCTGAAAAGAAAACATACTTAGTTTTCACAAATAAATTCAAAACTCCATAAAGATGCACATTTAAGCTACCATTAACTTTGAAATCAGGGGGTAAAAAAGCCCAACCATCCCCCCCACACACACACACACACCTTTCTTGGGTTTTTTTTGAATAGTAAATAAAATATCTTTGTAATTTACTGTATCTTATTTTCAATAGTATCATCAATAGACAAAAGCTAGAAAATAATTGAAATTTAAAAAAAATTCTAGCTATTACTCACTAAAAAACAAAACCCAGTGTCAAAAATGGAATAATTAGCTTGAATTTGAGCCCAAGTTTTTCTCACGGAGAGAGATGCTTTCTTAGCCTTATTCCTCTCCACTCCTCTGATTTCTCCTGATTCAGAACAAGAGATCTAACATATTTCGTCCACTACACAGTCACTGAGACCCTCTGGGTAAGAGATCTTCATCTAGACAATCTCATTTAATAAGATGTGTTCAGTTACTGTTTATTCTATGCCATAGCAAATGTACCTGAATCAATCTCCTTATAGTGCTGTCCATAAAGCTGGCAGTCAATACAGTTCGTTTATTGACCATCCGAGGGACTAGTGAGGCATTCCACACCCAGCACCTTCATTCCTAAGCCGCTACCTACATCTTGGTTTTTTCTGCCTGAAAAGTTCTCTACCCTCTACACAGCACCAGAAATCAGTGAATTAGAAGAGACTGAATAACACAGACTAAATTGGTGCTGTAGTAAAGGTTAAAAAAAATTGCTGGAAGCATGTGTTGATTCTTGGAGTTAGGACAGGAATTTGCTGCTAGTTACCACTCATTATAATATATTGTTAGTTCCTAGTTTGGAAGGATTTATGATTCATAGTAGATTCGGGTTAATGTCCCATCTTGCCTGTTTGTATACATTCATATCATCCAGAAAGCTAAGAAATTGGGAGTGGGTGAACAAGAGTTTAAATAATCAGTTTTTATAAACATAAATGAGAGGAGGAAAGGAAGGAGTGGAAATTTTTGCCTTATACCAAATTATAGTCCATTTTTCCCACCAATTATTCCAATCATATATTGACTTTTTTCATCTTCAAAATCTGAAACCTCCCTTCTTTCTCACTATTGTCAGAATGAGGAGCTGTGGTTGGTGGATATCAGGGACACCTAGCTGGAGAAATGAAGAAGTAGGAACATTAAGTAGAATATTGCAACATCATCAAACCATCATATGTCCACAGCGATCCAATGCTAGAGGTTAGTAATGATTTACAATCCTTCCAAAAACATGAAGAAAGTTTTGTGAGAGAGAAAAAAATAATTTTGGAATCCATTAAGAAACATTTTCTGAAGTGTATAACTTCTGCCCCAAAGGCAAGTTGAGAACATAGACAGGTTTGTTAATACTTATTACTAGTACCATTTAGTACTACTCACCATAAGTATCTAAAGGATAACATAGAGAAGACATTTTGTCTAATATTAATGGGGCGCCTGGGTGGCTCAGTGGGTTAAAGCCTCTGCCTTTGGCTCGGGTCATGGTCTCACGGTCCTGGGATCGAGCCTCGCATCGGGCTCTCTGCTCGGCGGGGACCCTGCTTCCTCCTCTCTCTCTGCCTACTTGTGATCTCTCTCTCTCTCTGTCAAATAAATGAATAAATAAATCTTAAAAAAAAAAAGACATTTTATCTAATATTAAATCATAAAAGTTTCTTTTTGATTCTCTTAGAATTCATTACATGTTGTATCAGAATTATTTCAATAAAAGTGATTTATCTCCTCAAGGACTGGATGCTCTTTGAGGGTAGGCGGAGGGCTCTGTCTTACCCGTCTGTATTCACCGCAATTTATAACATCACTCTTTCCACACAATAAATTAATGTGTGAATGAGTCATACTGGTTCATCGTACAATAAAAATCTTTGCTTCTTCCCTCTTCCCTTCGGATGGAGGCTCCTGTGGAGTCCTGGTTATTCCCTTTTGTTTATCTTTCCCTAATCTATCCTTCTAGTTATTCTTCTGTCAAAAGCATACCTCGTGTTCCGGCAGTTTTGCGTCTGTCTTATCTCCAGAATGTCTCTGTCTGAGTTTTGGGTCATTTCCATTACCCTATATGTGCCCAAATTACCTCGTCCTTTATGACTCCTATTTCCACTGCAACATCTTACCTCATGTCCTCCTTTTCTCAGCTCTTCGTCTTTTTTTTGGTTCTGCCTTTTACCCTGCTTTCATTTTGTGTTCTGCCTTTCTCGTCCATCTCCTCCATTTTAAAAAGCTTTCCTACCGAGGCATGTCAGACTACCTTTCTCGTCTCCCTCAAATTGTTTCTAAAACCCCACCTGCTCCATGAAGCTTGTTAGCAATGACACCCACGCAACACCGTGGGTGTTTTGTTGTTTGTACTCTTTGGTGCTAAGTTTTTTTAAGACGGAGGTGTGTTTCCTTGGCTTCACCATTTCTAAATCCTGCTGGGCGGCAACAACATATATAAATGTAAAAGCGAACCGGGTTCTTTTAACCCCTTGTTTTAATTGAGTTTATTAGGATATATAAAACTCTCCCTCTTTCATCATTCCAAAAAGCATCTTTTAAAATAAAAGAATAAAATGTCCCCACATTCTTTCTATTTTCAAAGTACTAGTACATGCTTAGGAGTAGCAGTTCTAGAACTGGCAGGGACGTGTGAGGTCATCTATCTCAATTTCTTCATCACAGACAAAGAGATGAAGTATCCTTGTCCGGAACGCACAGAAAATGACGAACATAGCAAGTCTCAGATTCTGGATTGCCCTCCTATATGGTGGGGCTGCACGTTTACCAAAAGGAATCGCTAACTCTTGCTCAGTTGGTTCTCCACTGTGCTTCCAACGTGGGGCTCCTCTTAGCCCTGGGCCACCTCTCCACTGCTAGTTCTTGCTTTCTTTGTGGGTCCTCGCTTCCCAGTGTTTTCTTTCAGCATGGAATTCACTGTGTTATATTCAAAACATCTATTCGCATTACATTCCAAGGCTTCCTGTCACTTAAGGAACAATGTCTTATTTCTCCTTTAGCTCCAGTACCCAGGGCACTGCCTGACAGGGGTTATTTGTGAAGGAGTGCATGAACTATACCGAAGTGAATTGATTTGGGCTTTTTATAAGTATACCCAAGAGTAAGTGTTTTCGGAGAAATTTATCGGGGGGAACCAGATTGTCGCCACCAAATGTGCCTACATTCTGCATCACACAACCAGATAAGACCTTCCCGTCCCCCTTCAAATTATCCCAGAAAGATTAAACTATAGACTTTAAAAAGCTCTCTCTGCATAATCCTTATTGATAATATATTTTACAAAGCTACAGACTTCCCATATAAAAAATGTCCAAGAACATAACCTGAGAAAATATGGGGCCCTTTCTCAGCAGGACTTCTACTCCATACGAGCACAGCTCCACAGAAAAGAATATGAGGGAGAAAGTGCTAGGAAAAGGATTATAATATCAAATCCGACATTTTTAAGAGGATCTGTGCAAGGCAAACACTGTGATTTTTTTTTTTTTGTCACCTTAACTGTCCAGGTGATAAATCAGTCATTATTTTAAAAGACACTTTAGAATTTTATTGTTGAATATTCTTACTAGACCTTTGAGAATATTCCTATTTCTAATCCTGCCAACTCCCTACCACCTTAATATGTATATGATTCACTATTTGAGGGTATATTTGCTTTTTGGAGGTTTAATTCTTGGCCAAGAGAAACATGAAATGATACTTAATCTGTTCGTCATTATGAGCCCAGTGCCGATGCACAATGCCTGTCACAGGTCTGAAACTCAATAACTGTAGAATGAATGATCCAAATTGTATAGCATGCATGTTATGGAAGGTCTGTTTTCAAGTTACTTAAATTTGGTATAACAAAATGCTATCAGTCCAGACCCCCTTGTGGCACTGAAAGGATCTGTCTTCGGCCAGAACGATGTCAATTTTCCAATCCTAGTAGGTCTAGCCATTAAGCTCAGAGGGTTTCCTGACAGCTACCACATTTATTCATTTAGTCTTGCTTCCCATCTATCCTTCCTCCTTGCTTTCTGTTCCACCCCTTACTTTTTTTTTTTTTAAAGAATTATCTTTGTTAAATATATGGTCCCTATTCAAAATTAAATTCTGTTATTTCGGGACATATATTTATCAAAAAATTTTATTACAGTTCCTTTTGCTTCCTTACTACTAGCCTAACTTATAAATATAAAATACCCAAGATGATCCTTAGGCTTAACTTAAAAGGAAAATGTTAACATCAGACTTTGTCCAGTTTATCAGTAGCACTTTGATTTCTAAATCATGGTGCATCTGTGCTTTGAAACCTCTTTCAATCACTTACTTATTAGTGATTTTTAAATATAGCATTCTATTCTAAAAATAAGGGGTTATGCATCTAAATTACAAGTCCTGTCCAAAAAAAAAAAAAAAAACAAACCACCCCACAAAATTTTCACCATTTTCCTTTCTGCAGAATGTAAATATATTTGATCCCTAGAGAACATTACCAGTGGGTTTCAGGCAAACAAATGATAACTTTTTAAAATTAACTGTTTTTCAAACTATTCACTTGCTTCTTGAGCTTAGGAGGGAAATGTTTCATTTTGGAGTTCACTTAGTGTGCCTTTCATTTATAATTTTTAGTTTTCTCATGTTATTTCCCCCAATACTTTTTGTGTTCCCTTGTTCTCCATGACGCTTCAACTCAACAGTACTATTGAAAATTTTCCACTTCTTATCTATAATTGCTTTTTCTACCTATAAACTCATCTATTTACATGTTTTTGCTACGTTTTGTATTTATTGTCACCTGACACGATCTCTAACCTCAAGCGAACGAAGTACTATTTTTTTTTTAAGATTTTATTTATTTATTTGACAGAGAGAGATCACAAGTAGGCAGAGAGGCAGGCAGAAAGAGAAGGGGAAGCAGGCTCCCCGCTGAGCAGAGAGCCTGATCCCAGGACCCTGAAATCATGACCTGGGCCGAAGGCAGAGGCTGTAACCCACTGGGCCACCCAGGCACCCCTAAGGTACTATTTTTATCTTTGTATTCGTTACACTCTGTTTATTCTTTGGTTTTCGCTACTTCTAGGTTTGTTTTACTATTTTATTATGCTCTTCTATTTCCGCTCTTCTATTTCCCCAACTTTGTGGAAGTGTGATGACTTATTTTGATGCATTTTGACCAAATAATGCATAGACTCAGCATTAGATGAAATGATTCTAGATTATAATAATAAGTTAATTGAAAACATTTCATATACGAATTATACGAAGCTGTATATGTTCACATACAAATTATATGAATTATAGGGATATGTGTAGACTTGTGCCTGGATAGTACAGAAGTGACGTATTACTGGGTGCTTCATGTTTGCTGAGGGCTCTCATATGTACACATACCATTTGTTCTTCACGATAACCCTATAAAGTAGGCAAAGTATGGATTATGCCCGTGCGAGTAGTGAAGGAACTGAAGCTTAGGAAGGACTAGTTAGATGACACAGACGGTTCTATCAACTGTCATTTGCATTCCTTTTTTTTTTCCTAAGCACAATATTTTCTTCTGCTACATTATGTGGCCTAAGTTTAAACTCCCTACACCTAGAGTGGCAGTCTCTGAATAACAAAAAATTTTCAGACTCAGTTGAAGACTGGCTTGTGTCATACAATGTTTAATTCAACAAAATAAATCATTTGCCTTGATATGGGGATTTCTTATAGGATTTCACCTGTCATTCAATCTCTGTACGATCTGAATTGCATAGAATGTTACATACTTATGAGGAGTCTTATGTGCTACTTATGTGTGGTTAGAAGAAACTGTATCACCATTTAGTTCTCAGAGATACGTCTCCTTCTTTGTTTCTTTTTAATCACCAGGTTTCATACATTTACAGATGTTCCTTAGGAACCTCTCCTGTGTGAGGAACTCTCGGGAGAAACATGGAGGGCACCCAGCCGAGCCCCGCCTCCCCCTCTCCAGCTCCCCGTGCTCCCGCCATGCTGGCCCCTTGCCGTTCCTTAAGCCAGCCAGGCACACTGCTGCCTCAGGACATTTGCTTTGGAACTTCTTCCTATCTGTTGGCTCTTCACACAGATATCAGCAAAGCTAACTCCCGCCTCATTATTTTCTATAACATAGTTATTGTCACATATTAATCTTTCCCTAGTAAACTGTATACCCTCAGGGGACCGTACTGGGGAGAAAGAGAGGTATTCAAAAGCCCATACTTGTATAATGTGCATCCTCTTTACAAACCTGATAGCCTAATGTCTTGTACATAGCAGGAAGTTAATAAAGCTGTTATCTTAAGCTAAAGTACCAGGTGAGGAATAAAAAGTCAATGCCATAGGCTAATGTTCCCCAAAGTGTGAGATACATACTGCCTTAACTGGAAAGTTCGGTGGATACTGTTCTTTCTGATTACACAAAGGAAAAAAGTCTCACTGAGATGCTAATGTGTCTTTAATACCTCTACAACACTTAATAAACCTTCTGGTAACAACAAAAGAACAGGTTTTAGACTCTTAGCTTTTTGTAGGCACAAGTAGATAGCTAGAATTTTTAAAACATTATTTGGTATTAATCGTACTCGTTTGATCTCTTATTTAAGGCAATACTGATTTATACTTATGGTTCGGATTAGTTTTGATTTTTATGTTAAATATCAAATACCTACAAAGAGAATTTATACGATAAATAAGAAAGAGCGATGATTAAACAAACACCTGTGTGTCCAACTTAGCTTCCCGTGTTCTTTCCAGACAATCCATTACTGACTCTCTGAATTTGCATTTCCCATATTATTAGTAAGGATAAATATTTTCCCATGTTTACTGAGGCTTCATGTTTTCTATCTGTGAAATGCCATTTCGCGTTAGTTTCCCATATTCTAATTTGTTGATTTGTGCTTTCTTATTGATTTGTGGCCATTTTCTACATATTTAGGAAACTAAGAGTTTTCTCAGCTATATGAACACATATTGTTTTATCATCTCATAGCTTTCATTTTTGCTCACCCTATAGTTACTTTTAGTAAGCAATTTATTATTTTTAAGGTACATGAGCATACCATTTGTGATATTTTATTTGTGATTTATACTGTCTAGGCATTATTTGAGATATCATTCCCAACCTAAGGTCGTAAGAATATTCTTTATATTTTTTTCTAAAAGATATATAGTTTTGTTTTTCACACATTTTTACACATGTGAGTATTCTATTTTTATTTTTTCCATATGGATAATGAATTGACTACTCCATCCACTCCCTCACTTATGTGCAAAGATAGCTATAATCTATGTTGAGTTTTTATGTGTCTAGTATCTCTTGGAGAACCTTTATTTCGTTCGGTGGACTAATCCCACATCATCCAAACTGCTGCAGATTCATTATAAATCGCCTGCATAGTAGGATGAATCCTCCCTTGTTTGTTCTTTTCCTTCAAGTGAATCTTTATATTCTTCACCTTTCATCCTTTCATATACTTTTTTGAATCACTTTGTCCAGTTCCAGAAGGTAAGAACATAAAAAAGTACATTTTAAAACCTGTTCGAGTTTCCACTGGCGTAGCTATAATTTATAGATCAAATTAGGGATATTTGATAACTTTACAGTATTGAGTCTTCTTGTCCATTTCTTGTCCACGAGCAAGTTATACGTGATCATTATTTAAGTCTTTAAAAATATCTTCCAATAATGTTTTACCATTTTTCTTCATAAACATCATGAATATCTTATAAGATTTATTTCTAAGTAACCTAATTTTGTGCCTATTATAAGTGGAGTGATTTTACAACTTATATACTTTTTTTCACTTCTTTGCTGGCAAATAAAAATCTAATTGACTTATAAGTTGATTTGGTACCTAGCAAATTTACTAAAGTTTCATTATTTATACTAATTTGTCCTTAGATTCTTTTTTTTTTTTTTAAGATTTTATTTATTTGACAGCGAGAAACACAGCGAGAGAGGGAACACAAGCAGAGGGAATGGTAGCGGGAGAAGCAGGTTTCCCGCAGAGCGGAGAGCCCGATGCGGGGCTCGATCCCAGAACCCTGGGATCTGACCTGGGCCAAAGGCAGACGCTTAACGACTGAGCCACCCAGGCACCCCGTCCTTAGATTCTTTCACTATTGTTTTATACACAAACATAAGACCTCCAAATGACACTTTGATTTGCTTCTTTTCAATTTCAGTGCTCCCTGTTTTTTAATACTTAAATTCATTTTATTTTATGTTACATTGTTGGCTAGGTCAATGAACAGACCTTATTATTTTATTATAAACAAATAATTGCATTGAAACTTCTCCACTAATTATTATGCTTGCCAAAAATAATATTTCAAATACTCTTTATTAGGGGAAGAAAATCCCTGCCTGTTCCAAGTGTTCTTTTTTAATCATGAAAATATGTTGAATTTAGATTTTTCTGCAACTCTTGAGATAAACATATAATTTGTCTCTTTCAAACTGCTAATGTGGTAAGTTCAACCAATCAATTTATTGAGATTGAGCCCACCTTGCATTCTTGTGATAAAACCATTTTAATACAGTATAAAATTTTTTAACATAGTGAGTTTAGTTTGTTAATATGTTCTTTAAAAATTCTTAATGTAAAATTGCCTAAATTTTTCTTTTACTATCTTTGTCTGGTTTTAATATGGAGATTATGCTGGACTTATTAAATGGAGTGACCCTTCTTTTTGTATTTTCTGGCACAGCTTTGGAATTATGTGTATGTTCTGGTATTCTCTTTGTGGGCAGGTTTTCAACAATTCATTAAACTCTTTAATGTTTATGGAATTTTCTACTTCTTTCTTTTTTATCTTGAGCCAGCTTTGGTAACATACTATTCTAAGACTATTTCCATATAATCACAGTTATCCAGCTATTAGTACAAAATTACTCATGATATTCTCCTTTTTTTGGTCTTGTGCATTTTGGATTTTTTTAAGATAAAATTTAAAATTGAGAAATAGCCTATATATGTACTAAACTATAATCTTAAGGGCATTGCTTGATGAAATTTCACATACGTATATAACAGTGTAATCACCACCTAGATCAAGATGTGGAACATTTCATGCACCCAGAAGAATCCCTTTTGCCCCTACCAACTTCATGCCATCCCAGAGGTCACTATTCTGACTTTGATCACCGCTGATTAGTGTTGCCTATTCTTACACTTCATGTGAATGGTGTCATGTGGTAGTGTGTGCCTGGTTCCTTTTTTTTCAACATTGTGTATATGAGTTTCTAAGATTGCTATTTAACAGTAGTTCATACCCCTTTATTGCTGTGTAGTATTCCATTGTGTGAATAGAATGAGTTCACACCATTATATGAATGCATTTATTCATTTTATTTTGACAGACATTTTGATTGACTCTAGCTTGAAGCTTATATAGAAAATACACTATAAATATTCCTGTTCGTAACCTGTGGTAAACATTTGTACTCATAACTCTTAGATGCAGACCTTGGAGCAGAATTTGTGGGTTACAGAGTTGGCTAGTACTCAACTTTAGTATATACTGCCCAGTAGTATTTTTAAAGCACTTGTACAAAATTATACTGCCACTAGTAAAGTAAGAGAGTTCCAACTGCTCTCCATTCTTGGAAAATAAGGATTTTTGCATTCATTTTTATTTCAGTCATTGTGGTATGTGTAGTAGCTCTCTTAGTATCTTTTAAATCTGCATATATGATATTATGGCTTCCCTTTAATTTTAATATTATTTATTGTTATTTTTTAACTTGATTAAGTTCATCAGAAGTTTACAAATCTTGTTAGTCTTGTCATAGAAGTGGATTTTTACTTTGTTGGCTTTCTTGTTGCCAGTTTTCTATTACTTTTGCTCTTTGCTTTATTATCTTCCTCTGTCCTATTTTTTCCTGGGCTTCTTTTGTTGATCTGTTTCCAATGTCTGGAGCTGGATGTTTGGCTTCTGGATATCATGCCTTTTTAAGTTTTCTAATACGTATTTTTTTCTAATATGTATTCTTACAGTATAACAATGTTTTCCTGTAAGTGTTGCTTTGTTTCCGTCTCACAGGTTTTTCAATATAGTTTTCTTTCAGTTCTAAGTACTTTTAATTTCTCTCTTTTTATGCTCCCTTTGTTCCACAAGTGATTTTAATTTTTAAATTTATGGAGGTTTTTAAAAAGATAACTTTTTCGTGTATCATGGATTTGTATGGTGGCCAGGGAATATGATTTGTGTGAACCTGGGCTTCTAAATTGGTTGGGACTTCCTTCATGATAGGCAGGGTACGAGGGAGATCGGTGGGCCTGGACAGAAGCACAAGAGATGCAAACGGTAGAGAAAACATAGCAGCTCGAGACAGGCCGACCCAAAAGGTTAGAAGAACAGAGAAGACCTGGGAAATACAAACAGAGTTTCAGACAAGAATGATTAGGAGAAAGATGGAACACTGTCAAAAACTGGGCGGTGAGGGAAGGGGGGCAAAAGAAATTACAACTTGATTTGGTCAAAGGGCTAGCAAAAGGCATAACTGATAATATCAGACAGGTAGCTGAAAATCCAAGACAGGCCCTCAGAAGAAGGTCGACATCTGAAATGTGATATTTTAGTCATCTGTGTGGGGTACTAATAAATAGGAAATAAGTAATAGGAAATGAGGGTGAGGGGAAGAGAAGGGCAGATTAAGAATAGAACCTTCAGGGGAAAAAACATGGAAAGGTGAAAACAGAAAGTATAAATAAGGAAATGGCTCGTTAGACCTTATTAAAAGTGTTTGGCAATTTGGGGGGCATCTTCTAGGAAGACAAAGTACATCTAATAGAAAATTGCATCAATATTATATGGTGAGTGGGACAATACTGTAATAAGAGAGCCAGAACATAGCTCTTGATTTTCTTTCATTACTCAAAATCATCTTGAATATTTACTAATTTCTACCTCAACACCATTTAAGCCAAATGTAAATGCTTCTCCAAAAGAGAATCCTGCCACTACGTAGGATGACTCCATACCCTTTTGACTTAGTACTCAAAGAACAAATATTATGTGCGTTCAAGATTCATGGTTATATACAAAAACATTCTTATTTCTGAATTTCATATGTCCTAAAAAGGCCCTGGAACCATATGGAAGGCACCAGCAAAACAAACAAACAAATAAACAAAAATACCCAGAACTGGAAATAAGTACAGATAATGTGGGGATGGTAGGGGCAGCAAGTTTAATGTGTGGGTCAATGATCAATGCCAGGTAAGCATTGGACTAGGGACAGAGAGTGGGTATGAGGCGGGTACTTCCGTGTCCCACACCCTGATATTTATGCCAGGGGTCATTAACTCCCTGTACCAGTACACTATAGCTGCCAAACAAGTACTGCACACAACAATAATAAATTGGAAAGCAGATTGAACTTGGCAAAGCAACTCACTCTGTTTCATGAACATCTTGAATCTTACACATTTATTTGGTCATGTAAATTTTCTACTTAATTTTAAAATATTATTTACCCAGCAGGACCTTGCCTAATTTTTGCTCTCGGCAAAATTTAATATCGTCAATTTGAAATATAAAAACCTAAAATCCATCCTTGTATGGAAATTTTTATTACATAAAACAGAACTGTGGAACTTGAGTGAGTTCTCATTACCACCACGCACATATTACCATTTTCAGTATACGAACCATAAAGAAAGGATATTGACTTCAAGACATTTACAACAGACCTTCACACTGAAGATGATTTCTGAACTGTTAGAAACTTTGGGCCTTTTAGCTTATTTTAATATTTTTAGATCAAACCTGACTTTAAAGCATGTAAGCACTTTTGGGTAAACTTATCTATATCTCTATGTATTAGTTACTGGATATACATGCATATACATCCAGGGATGGAGTATATGCTACTTTTGTTGCTTCTAAGTACTTATACAATGTTCATTTATTCAACTAATATTGACTGAGACCTTATGACAGCATGTTGGGTATTCAGAGGTGAGAAAGAGGAAGAAGGAAATAAACAAGTAAAAATTATAATTTTAAATGGAGATCCTAAGGAGGAGACTAATTTGGTAAGATTTTAGGGGGAAGCCCGTCTGAGTGACATAGGAAGTCTCTGAAGAATGTTAAGGGACTCCATGCAATTTACATGTCTGCAGGGCAATGCAGCATGAAGAATGGATTGGAAGCAGGCAGAAGAGGAAGAGGGATCCATTAGGAAACCACTGCAGTATCCAGGTGAGGAGTGCAGCCCAGACCATGTTGATGGCTTTGGAGATGGGAATACGTGGACGGGATAACTTGTTAATGGCAGAATCAACACACCCAGTACTTATTAATAGATTAGATGGGGAGAATGAGGAAAAGGGAGGAATCAGGAATGATTTCTTGGTTTCTTGCTTAAATAATTGGATGTAAGGTGGTTCCCTTTACTCAAATGATGGAAGTCTGGAAAAAGAATAGGTTTTAGGAGAGAGAATCAAGAGTTTAGACTATATTCATTACACTTCAAATGCATAAAAGAGACGAAGATGGAAACATCAAGCTGTCAGTAGCACACAGTAATCTGGAACTAAGAAGAGGTCTAGGCTATGAATAGAAATTTGGGGATTCTTAGCATGGAGATAGTTCCTGGCACATGAAAAGATGAGAAGCCTACTGAGAGAGTAGACAGAGAAGAAAAAGAGGGCCAAAGATGAGCCTCAAAGAATCTCTGCACTTTTAGAATAGGTACGGGAGGAAAAACCTCCAAACACCCAAGTAGGAGGAAAACTAGAGAGCAAACGCCTTGAAGTCAGAGATGCATACTGAGGAAAGAGCCATCACTCTGCCCCGTGCCCTAGGGATCATGGGGACAGGAAGGCTTTCTTTGGAACCTAGAGACCGCTGGCCACCTTGGAGGGACCAACTACAACTTCTCTGGGAAATCCGGCCCTGAAGTAGAGTAGGCTAATAACGGGACTGACACAACATCGACGACGATGGAATGTTTTGTAGGAAGTGTGAATAGTGATCCTGTAGTTAATACACTCAAAAAAGAACACACATGTATCCAATATCTTTTAGGTTCCCATCACTGTAGCAGGTGGACCCTGTGTGAAAAAAAAAGGTAGGTGGGCAGCTGTCCTGCCATACTGCCATGGATGGGGCAAGACTCTGGGCAAGCCATCAGCCGGACACAGCTCCACGACCCACATCCACAGAGGCACATGCCTACTGTAGGTCTGGCACTGTCATGGGTGTTAGAAATAGGAGATGGAGTAAATTCTTGCCCTGAGCAAACCATAGGAAGAGAAAGGTAAAGAGATAGTTACAAAACAATGTGACAATTTTAATAGGTCTGTGACATATTGTATACATAGAATATTCAAGGGGAGGAGAGATGTTTGTGGTGGGAAGTCAGGGTCATAGGAGGACTTCTTGATCTCTAAATAGAGGGTAAGTTGGACAGCCTTATGGAAGGGGTAGGGCAGTCCGGAGGAGGGAGATTATTGGGTAGAAGAGACAGGGTAGTCTTAATGAGTCACAGAGCCCATGTGTCACCTGCAGGTTAATTAAAGTATTTTCAACTACGGAATAAGGTGAAAGGTAAGAAAAGGAAGGGAAAATTTATCAGGGGCCAGAATCTGAAGAGTCATTTTATTTCATAATAAAAGGATATTATACTATCCTGTAAGGTTGGAAGTGCAGAGCACTTAAAATGTTTCAAATAGGGAGGGACATGCTATTCAGATTTGTGTTTTAGATAGATTGTTCTGGCAGCTTTGTGGAGACGGATTTGAAAATGATGAGACTAAAGTCCAAGGGAACAATTAGGAGGCTGCTCCAGTAGTTTAGTGAAAGATGATCAGAGATTGAATTACAAATGTGGTAAGGGGATGGAGAGGAGGGGATTGATTTAAGAAATATATATGAGCTGAAACAGAGATCACTTGATGGCCAACTGGATGTGGAGGAAAGGGAGACAAGAAAATCAGTGGCTCCACAAGTGAAATAGAAAATATGAGAAAAGAAGCAGGTTCAGTGAAAGGATGATGCGTTCAGTTTTGGTCCCACTGAGTTGCAAGTGTATGGAAACACGTGAGTGACTATCTCCAGCAGGCAACTGTGTGTATGGGTCTGAATATCAGTGCCAAGGTGTAAGTCATAGATACCCCTTTTAAAATCAGTTTCATCGAGAGGTAATTCACATACGGAAATTCACTAATTTTACATCAGGTGGGTATTAATAAATGCATACAGTCACGTAGCCAACGCCACAATCAAGATACAGACTATTTCCATCAAACGCCTGAAAGTTCCCTCTTGCATTTGGGAGATATCATTCGGAGAGTCATGCATAAAATGTGGTAGCTGGAGCCACGGGAGTGGATGAGGCCACCTGGAGGGGGTATGCCGAGTGACAGTAGCCACAGGGCACAAACTTGTAGGAGCAGAGAGAGGAAGTAGGCTATAACCACTCTATGAAGGGGACCAGGAGGGAAAACAGAGGTTTGATAAAGAGGAAATAGCCAACAGTGAAAAGTAGAATAGTACGTAAACTAGGATAAGTTCTCTTTAAGGGAAAAAACAAAAAACAAAAAACCCAACAGCATTGCAATGGTCAATTATCAACAGAGATCTTCAAGAAGTCAGCTGTCGTAAAGTGATGGAAACAGATGATCCCTTGCAGTGGGGGGAAGAAGGGCGTGTCAACAGAAACTAAGACAGCAATACAGACAGGATTTTACGAAAAGAATACGTATGAGACAGCAGCTAGAGGAAAGTCCAGCGGATTTATGAGAAGAGAATCTTGAATCTGCAGTTAGAGAGCCAGATTCTCAGAGCTCCTTGCCTCCCACTTCCTAGCTGTGTCATCTTAGGTCTCAATTTATCTGGGCCTGTTTTGCTGCCTGTAAAATAAGGCAGCTCCCTCAGAGGATCTGCAGAGTCCCTCCTGGTTCTGTGGCTGTGCATACCCAGCAACACGGACACAGATGGAAACCCTTGCAAAAGCGATGTCAACGGAACAGCGGGGACGGCGTGAGCTGAAATGTGAGCAAACAACCCCTTGAAGAAAGCCAGTGATCAGACGTCCTGGAGAAAGGGAAGCAGAAGGACACATGCTTCTAATGTCGTCGTGAGAAAACATTTTAAGGTCCAAATGGAGCAGAACCTGACCGGGTCGGGCCAGGGTGAATGAACTCCAGAAGAAGAACTAACATTTATTCAACACACAGTAAATGTCAGTAGCTCTGCGAGGTGTTTCGTGTATAGGAAATCCGGATGGCCAGCGTTTTTCTCATGTTAGTTTCTCTCTCCCACTTATGGAATTGTCGTAGGTATCGGAGGTCGGGTATAAAGGTATATCACACTCTATCTCTAAGAGCCAAAGGGAAATGAACAGGTTCCCTCAAACATTTTACTCAAAACAAAGACTCCGTAGCAAATTTAGATGGATAATTATAGAATTTTGGCACCAAGAAAACATGTTCACAAATTCAGAAAGCATTATGCAGAAGAATTCAGGTCTTTTGTCTTCAAGCCCAAATTTCTCCGTTCCATGACAGCTACCTACTATTACGCTTCCCTAAGTGTCACGTGCCCTGTCTTTCATCCATTTCTTGGATCGAATGTGTTTATCCAGTACTTAGCCTTCCCTAGATTATATCTAAATCCCTTTTAAATAGGTAATCTAGTCTCGACCAAAAAACATTCTTTTCAGTCCTTGAAATACTCA
The DNA here is from genome assembly GCA_028646535.1 of Procyon lotor. Lineage (NCBI taxonomy): Eukaryota > Metazoa > Chordata > Mammalia > Carnivora > Procyonidae > Procyon > Procyon lotor. Next base: position 36,369,019 of record CM053616.1, on the reverse strand, counting down.
TTACAGTGTTTACCAATACCCTTATGTGATCACAAGTCAGAGTCCAGAAAAAAATCTAATCTTGTTCTTGACAATATCTATGTACCTGGGTTTTATTATGTCCCGTGGTCTTCTTTTCTCTTCTGAAGCCTCAATCCTCAGCAAGAAGAAGAGATGAAAATACCACCTACAGCACTAAGCCCTTCATTCCTGCCTAGGACATCGAAGTCAGGAGACATACAAGCTATACTTCTTTTTGTGATAAAATTTATTCTCGCATGGCATACTTGTCTTTTGGCAAAGACTTACATAATAACTTCTCTTTTCCCTACATGTAAAAAATTTACACAATACACAGGAGAAGTCACAGAAGCTAACCTTGACTAACAAAGAATATAAGCAAATTAATTTTTATTATAGGTCTTTTCCTTGCTAACGCATCATATGGAGGCTCCTTTTTTGTAAAATTCCACATGTGTTTAGATTAATTTTCTATGTCAAGTACAAATAATATGGCCTACTGTACATGTTTAAGTGCAGAGACTATTGGAAAGGAAGTGAGTGCGTGAAACTTTATGATTTAAATCGTGTAATGAAGAAAAAATAATAACAATGAGGAAAATGTCAAACAAATTAGTGAACTTTTGAAGCACAAAGGAAATATGTACAACTGAATCCTAATATCTGGTCAGGTAAGGACATTGCTACAAGCTCCTACTAATCAGGTTCAATAAGAAGGTGCCCTTCTGCTTAAAGAGTCACTTTTAAGCCTTGGTATGTAGGTGCTTAAAAAACACTATTGTAAAAATCACAGTTAGGGATGCCTGGATGGCTCAGTCGGTCTGACTCTTGATTTCGATTCAGGTCATGATGTCTAAGGTCATGGGATTGGGGCCCAGGGACAGGCTCCCGGACTCAGCTCAGAGTCTGCTTGAGATTCTCTCCCCCTGTACCGCCCCCTCTCAAATAAGTAAATGAAAAAATAAAATCTTAAAAAAAAAATTATAATTAAGAAGTACTTTTAAAAATATCTTCTACATTATTCTATTTAAGGGCAGGATAGAGTTAAACTTAATCATGATGATTTTAGGTATAATTAAAAACTTGACCATCCCTTAATGATAAGTTCTCTAAGCAAGTAACTCTAACCAAATTAACATGTAAAGACCATTCAAATGTCCTCCTTCATTTAAAAAATAAATCTCACCTCAAGTGGTATAATAATATATAGCAATTTAGGAACATCAGAAAACATAAGCCAAGAACAGAAGAAGAAAGAGGCACCATGCCTTTCCACAGTCTACTAAGAAACAAGAGCCTGATTTTGCTTGATTTTAAAGGAACACACCACCACAGTCTCTCTCTCTCTCTCTCTCACACACACACACACACACACACACACACACAAATGCAGTCATTCCAAATCAATTTTATGCACCATTTAAATTAAACATGAATATACAAACTCCCCTCTATATGTTAAGCATAGCAAAATAAGAAAGGGGAGAAAGGAGTAATTTTCTGCATAAATGTTTTTCCAAAATTCTTGTTCATAAGCATTTTAAAAATAAGACATTTTGGGGACTACTGGATAAATTTGAATATGGACATCTCAGAGATGACATTATAGATCTATTTGATTTCTTTTTTTTTAATCTATTTGATTTCTTTAACTGATTTAGTTAATTGCCTTAACTAATAATATTATGATTAAATGGGAAAATGTCCTTCTTTTCAGGAAAATCATGATGTCTGAAACTTACTTTCATGTGGTTCAGGTTCATAAAAAGGTTGCAGAGAGAGAGAGAGAAAAAAAAAATGTGACAAAATGTTCATATCAGGTAAATCCGCGATATGGATACACAAACACACACACACACGTTCACTGCATTATTCCCTTGGCTTTTCTATAGGTTTAAACATGTTTGAAAGAAAAAGTTGGAAAAAATAATTCACTTCATCTGATAAGAACGACCAAAAGAAACTACTTGATCCGACACACGAGCCTGGAGCCATTATCAAAACTATGCTCTTCCAGCTGTCCTCATCAGTTTGAAAGGACTTCACTTATTTAAATGAGAGAAAGGTGCAGATTTACTTGGAAGGAGAGAAAGGAAAGCAGCTTCAAAGTTTGGGAGCTTGCCTGTCACGCAGATGCCACATTTCAGGAGGATGGGCTCTGTGTCAGTCTTCCCCGCTCTCCCCTACTAGCTGACTGATGGCTATCTGCGGGGATGTGCAGAGGGGCCTCCAAGAGGGTGCGAGTGCAGAGACAAGATAAGGAAAATGCAGTGACCCTAAACTGAAGGGAGATGGATCTCCCTGGGGTTTTCATTTGGATGGATCTCCAGATAGGGGCAGGTAGGGAAGTGGAAAGAACTCTTAGAAACTAGGTGATAAAGCATAAAGAAATTATAATAAAATGAGCCATCCTCTGCTCAGCTTCAAGGACTGGTGACTTATAAAACTATTTCATTGTAAATGAACTTATTTTTCATACTCATTATGGCAAAGAAGGCATGAAACCACTCTTAAACTAAGAAAAAAAAAACCCCACTTTCATTTTGAAACCCAAGCCCGGAGAGTGAAGTCTCGGGGATATTTAAGGGGATGTCTTGAAAAGGAACATTGGGCACACGGCGCTTGATAAATGTAGGAGCTTTTAAAAAACCCCGTTGTGCGAAAATATTTTGCTCACCACCCAGAAGACAAAGAGAAACAGTGAGTGTTGACAACACCGTATTATAAAGCCACCCCCTCGCAATTTGTTATCCACAAATATATATATTCCTTTTAATTTACTCTAAGCCAGCATGTTGGCCCATAGCATCTTACTTTATGTCATTATCTCTCTGCCATACACACAAGTCATAGCTGGGGATTTCAACTCGCGGTGAAGCTATGCTGAGATTCCAGATCTCAGTGGTGTTGGCATGAGCGCTGATCTCTTCAGTCATAGAGAAGACAATATCCTAGGGAGACTGGAATTAGTCCTATTTTGCACCATTCAAGCCAAAATGCTGCTTATCAAGAAGCAAGTAATTGCTGGCTAATGGCTATGGGGCCGGGGGTCGGGGGAACCCACTGCATTTCAATCTAAGCATCTCTCGGCACGTGACAATAAAGAAAGCCTCGGAGAGTGGACACATCGAGTGGCAAGGGTTTCTCGAGGAGGTTAGATAGCAAACAGTAAAAAGGCAAGTTACCTCGTCCGACTGGGAGGGACTGATTCTGGGCATTGGCGATACCTGCGGAGTTTTCAGCTGTGTGCTGTTGCTATCTGGCATGAGCTCTCGGTGGACCGTTTGGATGTGGTTCTGGAGTTCGCTTTCAGACTCAAACTTAACGTTGCAGCTAGAACAGCGAGTCTTCAGTCCCCCCGCCTTGCCCTTCCCCTCGATGGCACTGAGATTCTCATTCTGGCCCAGGCCCGGCCTATTCGTGCCGGGAGGGACGTTGATGCCTGGGCTGCCGCTCTTACTGAGATTCACACAGCCAGCGCACAGACCATATGGCAGGCCGTTGATGTCAAGTTTCACCAGATCTTGCTTGGAACGGAACTCTTTGAGGCAAGACGCGCACTTGTACAGTTTTTGGACATGCTGGCCACGTCCCGTGGCCTGGACGGCAGACCCATTCCCTGTCTTTTGCATGTGGAATGTCCCGTGGATTTTGAGTTCTAAGGTGGAGGTCACAGTCTGCATGCAGACCACGCAGCGAAATCCCGTGAGGGAATTCCGCAGGTCGGGGTGCATTTGGCAATGCTCTAAAAACTCCTCTTCGCTTTGCAGGGGCATCTTGCAAATCCGGCAGTTGCCCGTGTCGAGACTCTTACTGTGCGTGACCTTGTGCTCGGTGAGAGTTAAAAGGGAGGGAAACCGCTCTCCACAGATAGGGCACATGTAGTGTTTGACGGGGCCTAGGTGGGTCTGCATGTGCTCGCGGAGGCCGTTTTCGGAGAAGAAGGTTCGAGAGCATACGTTACACTTGTAATTCCCTTTGATGAGCTCGGCTTTCTTCTTCACGATGGCGCTCTCCCCGGGTCTGATGTTGTGGTCCCGGAGCTGGTGGTTCTGCAGCAGGGTCTCCATGGTGTAGGCCGCCCCGCAGATGTCGCAGCCGTACATAGGCTCGGACGTGTCCACGTCTTCCTCGCTCCCGTCGTGGCTGTTGTGTGACTCCTGGCTGTTGGTCAGCAGGGTCTGCAGCTCCACCTCCTCCTTCTGCACCTGCTCCGAAGCCCCGTTGGCTCCGCAGTTGGGCGTCTTGGTCTCAAACACACAGTGCTTCTCCCGCAAGTGTTTCTCCAGCAGGATGATGGCGTGGAAGGCTTTGCTGCAGAATTTGCAGTTGTACTTCTTGCTGTGAGTGGTGATGTGGCACTGGAGCTCCACCTCGGTGCCAAAAGACTCGCCGCAGAAGATGCACTTGTGCACCTTGCCTTGATTCTCCAGGTGGTTGTGTTTCACGTGGAGCTGCAAGTCGGTCTCGTTGCGGAAGTCCCAGTTGCAAGACGTGCACCTGTAGACTTTCTTCTCGTTACTGTGCTTCACGGCCAGGTGGAGCTGAATGGAGACTTTCGAGTCGAAAACCTCCTGGCAGAGCGTGCACCGGAAGAAGACGAAGGTGTGCATGTCCAGCAGGTGTTTCTGAAGGTCATCCACCGATGTGAACTGCTTGTCGCAACTCTCGCAGATGTAGTACGTTGAGGTGATCATGAAATGAATGGTGACGTGCTTCAGCAAGGACTCTTGGTTGGGGAATTCCTTGTTGCACTGAGGGCAGGTCAGTTTGGGGAGCACAGTGTCGAGATGAGTTTTTAGGTGCGTCTGAAAGCTGTCGAGGGACGTGTACTTAGCACCACACTGATTACAGATATATTCTCCCCCCGGACGCGCAGGCGCGCCACCCACCGCCTGCATCATCTTAAGAGATGTCTGCTCTATGGCCACGGGAGATAAGGGGCTCAAGGCCCTGGATTTCTTGCCGTTGTGAATATAATTCAGGGCCAAGGGAATGTTTTTATGATTCTCTTTGATATGCTTGTTCAGCTTAAGAACGCTGTTGAATATTGGCGAATTTGTACAGTAAGAACAAGAATAGACTTCTACTACCGGTTCCTTCGGAGTCCCGAGAACCGGAGACCCGAATCGGGAGCCACTGAGGTCACAGTGGACCTGTCTTATGTGCTCTTCCAGGGAAGAGTCAGTGAGAAACCCCATGTAGCAATGGGGACAAAAGAACGCATTGCTATCCTTAGCGGCAGGGTTCGCGAAGCCGTGAGAGCATCGGATGTGCTCCTGAAGGGTGTTGAGGTCGTTGACAACTTCGGAGCAGAAGTTGCACTGGTAGACTATGGCAGGCATGGCAGAGACGATCAGACCCGGGTCCTGAGCTTCATGCACTTGCTTGAGATGTTCGTTCAGGTTATAGAGGGAGGGCAACACCTCCAAGCAATACTGGCAGATGTGGGCCTGTTCGGGCTTGTCTAAATGCATCGTTTTCAGGTGAATCTGCAGAACGGCCAGACTCGAGAACAACTGCTTGTTGCAGTAAATACAGCTGTAGGTCACTTTCGCCTGTTTACTCGAGGGGACGGTCAGGTCGGGGGTCTGCTGGGCGGCCCGCTTCCTCCCCCGGCTCTTTGGGATGGGCGGGGCAGCTTCCACCATGGTCGAGCTGTCCACGGAGAGGTTGGAATCCGGAGTCGTGCTGGACACGGACGTGTAGCCCACCGTGACCAGAGAGGGGCTGTTGCTGTGGTTGCACGACTCGGCCTGCTGGTGGCTGTCCATGTGGCTATACAGCTCCTCGACGGTGTGGAAGCTCTCCGAGCAGATGCTGCAGGAGTTCTTCTTCTCTCCGCCGTGCACCTGCTCCATGTGGTTCATGAGCGGCGTCTCCTCCACAAAGAGCTCGTGGCAGTAGATGCACTGGAGGGCCGCCCGGTCCTCGTTCGGGGAGCACTCGGGGTGGCACTCGGCGATGTGCTTCTGGAGGTCTTCCGGGAAGTCGAAGCCTTCCTCGCACTGACTGCACTTCTGAGTGTCCTTCATCTTCCAGTCCTCCATCCTGGAGCCAGACTGGGACCCGTCCTTGTTTCTCTCGTGAACCTGCATGTGTCCGTGCAACGAGCTAGAGGACAGGAACCCGCGGCGACAAATGGCACATTTATATGGCTTGTTGGACGTGTGAGTCTTTAAGTGGATCTTCAAGTGATCACTTCGGGAGAACGCGGCGTCGCACTCGCTGCAGTGGTATTTCTTGTCCCCCGTGTGGAGTTTGATGTGGCGGTCTCGGCTCCGCTTGTGTTTGAACAGCCTGCTGCAATAGGTGCATTTGAAAGGCAGTTTGTCGCTGTGACTCTGCTCATGGTGTTTTAGGTAGCTGAGGCGGCTAAAGGACTTGTCACAGAATTGGCATGGATATGGGAGTCCAGGGCCGCCTTCTTCCTCCCCAAAGTCGCAACCTTCTCCGTGGCTAGGGGAAGTCTGGTCCTTGCTAGAAGGTGAGGAAGCTGGCCAAGAGCAGGTAGGATCATCTTCAACATCCACTCCATCTGCAAGGAGAAGCAAGGGAACATTTCATCTAATGGGCTGAGACCTCGAAAACGAGTTTACCGTACCATCTCAACAAGTCCGTTAATGGTCGGACCATCTAGAACCTTCCAGGGGGAAAAAAAGCAAAAAAGCCAAAAAACTGGAGGACAAAATACTTGAGAGGAACACTTCCAAATCTGAGCCCAAAGCTTTTATTCTACATTTACTTTTCACTGGGTTGTAAAATGTAAGAAGATATTAAATAGTTCTATGTCTAAATTACCCCTTTTATTACTTTTTATCATTTTTCCTTAGAAGCAAGGTATATATTACGCATCGACAATTTTATTAGAATGCGGATTTTAATATATTTAATGTTTCTTCTGTATTCATCCTAAAATGATTTGCATATTATGGGAGCATCTGAAGAACCAAATGAAAAGAGGAAATATTACAGGAATGATTTAAAATTAATGCAGTCAACCCAGATGTCTAATATTTAATAAAAAATTCCCTCTGCATTTTGCTTGTTTTTCTATAAAAAGGCAATTCTGAAGACCAAAATCTTTTATGGGGTTCTTATTGATACAGACCTTATTGCTTTCAGCAAAAAAATATTAAAAAGTAAGCACATGGAGGAAGACAGAAAACACAATAATAATTACGTCTTGTGTAATGAAAGACAACCAGGATTTCTTCAATAACTGAAAGATTCGAATACCATAGGCCAGAAAATGGATTATTAAATGTTAGCAGGGTACCGCTAGATATTACATGTAGCTAGGATCAGCCAGGATCAAGAAAAAAATGAGAGTTTCACAAGGGCCAGATTGTAATAGTGTATTTTGTTTGGAAAGTTCAAGAGGTGGCCCACCATTTCTTCCTTTTGCAAAAGCTTCGGCAGCATGAACTTCCTTAGCCAAACAGGACCTGCACTTTGAGGTGAGCAGAGACAAAGCGACTTGTGAAAAACTGGAAACAGGAAAAGTGATAAATGATTATGGTAAATGCTGAAAGATTTATGAGTAACAAAGAGAAGACAAACAAGACTGAAAGCCAGATATAACCTTAGCAAGTTATCCATAAAGTAAGTCCACCTTATATTAGGTGTTTTTTAACTATGTTCTTGGCAAACATGCACTCCTATTCCTGTTGCTTTCTTAACATCCGAGTGGAAAATAAGACCTTCTCAAGTAGGTTGTAAAACCTCTTTTTTGCCTCTCAAAACAATCTATCATTCAAGGCGAGAAGAAACTGTAAACGCTTTTCACTCTCCAAAAGAGCAAGATTTTTCAGAGATGCAGGCAAGTAGAGACCATCGAGTGGAGCCGGTGGGCACAGTGATCCTATTAGGATAATAGGTTCAATTAGAATATTAGTAGGGTAGTCTAATAAAATCCGATTAGAATGTGATCAAATAAGTTTTTAAATTCTTCAAAGCTCAAGTTCACTAGCAAGCTATATGGTTAACATAAAAGTAGAAACTGGCAAGCATTATGTAAACAAATTCCACGTCTGCTTTCTTTAAGGTAACAAGATTTTACTAGATTATCAACCTCTTGCTTATCCACAGGAAACAGATGAGGATCATTCCTTTCCTGCATCTAGAAACTGATGACAACACCATCTCACTATCAATGCCAGATGGCAACCATCTAACTCTGAGAAAACAACCAAACACCATTCCTGGATCTCTGCCCACTGCAACAAAGCTTTGCAATACAAGTTGAAAATCGCATGATTTTACATCCTCATTTATATGAGTCTGTAACCCAACATGTTTCCAGCATAAGAAAGGGTCTGATGATTGTGGGTTTGATTTAAATTTAAAGGTAAATGCATGGAAAGAACCTAGACAAGAGAAGCTCAACTCACCATCAGACAGATAGAAAAACAATTTTTAAAATTTTAAAACAAAACAAAAAACCCTCAATGGTGATTCTAGCTTCTCTTTTAAAAAAAAACCTCTAAGGCACCTAAACGCGGAGTCCCTGAAACAAACCAAAGTTGTAAAATACTTCCCTTAAGTAAATTACTATTTATTAAATTTGCTCAACATTCTAGGTCAAAAATCTACTATAGTCCACATTTATCTTTTAGGCTTATATCCTGTTGTTTCTCTGAAAAAAATAGTTTCAAACACATCATCTCATTGGTACAGTTGGGAAAACAGTGAATCAGAATATGTCATGAATCTAGACTCGAAGAAAATAACTACTGACCCTAAAAATTTAGCAAGTGAACTTATTATTAAACAGCAGATTGTGCCCAGGCATGATATACTGTTATACAAATGTACAAAGAATTACAGAGCAACCGACCATTATAAATAGTGTACAATCCCTGATACCACTCCTAAATCAGGTTCTTGTCTGTAGGCCGTGCCTGACTCTACCTGTTACATAACTGTTCTCTTAAGCTTGTAAATTTCAACACATCAAGTGAGCTGAGGGTTAGGATCAAGTTTTTACTCAACCAGGCTTCAAGGGAGCTGGAAAGCTTCTCTTCCCTCTCTCCGACCCCTATTATTTGGTCTTCGGGGAAAAGAAAGTGAAAATCACAGATGATGTGTCTTTGTAACCGAAATACATGAAAAGAGAGTACAGGATTCAGAAGGCTTAGGCTGGGGGTTGGAATAGACAGAGCAGGGTAAAAAGTCTGAGCAGGGAATGCTACTTTTAGAGAAATAAATAAAGGTTTCATGAAAGGCTGATTTCTATTTTAAAATCTAAATGGTAAAAAAAAAAAAAAAAACAAAAAAAAACCAAACTCATTTGCTAGTACTATAAACGGATGTGTGCTCCCGGGGACACACAAGGCACTCAGTGACAAAACTCCCAGTGGGGTTGGTCCCGGCTCCAAGGGTATCAGTCTCCCAAGACTTCTGTGGTGGTGGTGGTGCGGCCAATGTTCTCCGAGGTCTGCCTGAGTCTCGAAAGCTGCCCGTGCCCATGAACTTCAGCTTCCTGGCAGTCACCACGCAAACCATGTTTAGATGGCTAATACAGATTTGAACAATTTCAAGTTCTCTTTTTCACATGGAAGAAACTATGGAGGATTCTTCCAGGGCTGGTTTCTGAATCAACTCAAACTCTCTTTATCCCCTTGGCACTGACTAAGTGCTACTTACAGGAATGTCTTTCTGCCTGATGGCAGGTTTTCTGCATTTTGATGCGAAGTACTTAACATGTCCATGTTCCATTTTAATTTTTGGAATCAGTCACTTCGCACTAGGTGACTCTCTCGGAGAACTGTAGCTCTTACAGCCGGGAGGGGAGAAAAAAAAAGAAAGAAAAAGAAAAGAAACAACTTTGCGGGAAACCAGCTCTGAGGCCTAAAAGTCTATTTAAAGATGCAAATGTGTATGCATAGTTAGTGCAGATGTTTTTCTACAGCAACTGTACTTGCTGAGTTTCACCATTTCCATAAAGCACATTAAAACAAGTGTGTGAACACTCTGAGATGAAAGTCTCCAACACTCCTGAGACTTTCAGTGGAAAGTAGAGCCGCCTGACTTTTCTCCAAGCAGACAGGAATGCCCATGATTCAGCAGCCTGAGTAAATAAAAGAGGTCCTTATTTCCTAATTTTGCTGGCTGGCCACACTGCAGCAGCCTCTGTGCTCCTGCCAAAGGGGATGCAGGACTGGAACTACACCCAGCCGCTGAAGGCCTGTCTTTGTTAGCCAGCCAGGCTTTCCCGACCATCTTCTGGCAACGAAACTACCATATCCTGCAAGGAAGACCTCCATCTCAGGCCTGATGGTTCTCCAGTCTGCCGAAAAGGACGCAACAACAGATTTCGCCGGGTCTGTGTTGGAGGAGGACAGCTGGAAACTCAGTTAGCGGCGGAGCAGCACCTGTTCGGGCCTATTTACGGGGGAAAGCGCTCAGGAACAGAAAACTGAAGTCAGACTAGGAGAAGGTGTTCCACAGAGCACAAAGTACCTTTGTGATATAAGCCACTGGCCCCTTGTGTGCCGGCCTGGGGAGGAGAGGGCAAAGACTGGATGTGATTTTATCTTGGCTATTGGGGACGAACAGACAAGCGCACCCCCTGAAGGGCCCATCGGTCGCCAATCAGGGACCCGACCCGCCGGCGGAGAAAGGCTGAGGGTTCTGGCCACTCTTTGGCTTCTGAGCCAAACTGAAGTCACCAATAAAAATAAAAATAATAATAGCAGTAATAAGATCAAAGAAGTAGGAAGAGAGGATGTGCAGAATGGTTTGGGGGTGACGCCGATGTTTATTTTGCACCATCAAGCGTGTGTTAGCTTTAAGATACGTATCTGTCCAGGGCAGGGAGTGTGCCTTTCAGAATGCTGACTCAGTAACGATGTGGGCCCTCTGAAATTATTAAGGAGAAAGTAAAATAAGGTGGAGGGAATCGTTGTAGATGTTAAAGAAATTATCCAAAGCTCCAAAGTTATGGACACTTGTGACATTTTTCGTTCTTCACATGGCTGGGCCCTCGAGAAGCCAGCTTACTGATATCCTTGTGCTACCTGAACTCATTCATTGTTACGGCAGAGTACTCTCTAAACTGCCCTCCGGAGACGCAGTATCACGTATGTGCAAGTGCCACACAGCAAGGTTCCTTAACAGGGACAGGATTTACATCAATGGTTACTTTTTAAGGGAGGAAAAGCACCAATATGGACAGGTCTGATGCCTCTGTTTTCAGGAGTGCGGTGACTCCGAATGAGAAGGAAAACTCAAGAGTCTGGAGTTTTATTTCTAGCTTCATAACTGACTTAGAGAGTGACCTGGCCAAGTCATTTAATCTGGCCCTACCTAGGTGCTTCATCTGCAATATGAATATAATAATTCTTGTTCCTTACCCTCTGGGGTGTTCCAGAGATTAGTGAATTTTTCTGGGGCACCCATCATCCCTAGAAGGAAAGCTGAATAAGTACACAAAAAGATTTACATGTGTGGCATGCATTTATGTTTCCACATGTAAGATTCTCTGTATATAGTATAAACATATTTTAAGGTTTTCTTTTCTTTAATGAAACCACTGGAAGATTCGCTTTCAGGATCGGCCCCATGGAAATCTACAGTGCCTAAAGCATTGTACATTCAGTCATCAAGAAAATAAAACATAAATAGTTGGTGATATCTAAAAATTAATGGACCATAAATAAAGCCAGGTTGACTTTGTTCCAAGTATTAAATTATCATACATAAGATATAATCTTGGGTCTTTACAGACAGATAACCTTGGAACAAGTATTTTGCTATGTAATTCTGAAGCCAAATATGTAATTTCCAAAGTACCTCTCTTAACACCAGCAATACAGTCATCGCATTACTTAACATCAAAGTAAATTCATTTAGAAGAAGATTTTTTCAGTGTAGAACAATAGATTAAAACACAAGACCCCAGCAAATTTCCAGGTTATTCCTTCCACTGGCTTAAAATGATTATTTCTGCCAGCACAGACCCTATAAGAGCAGTTCTGAACTTTCATATTAAAAAGAGTTCATAAGTCCTTTTTTCATTCATTAATTACCTGAGTCACCTTAAGAGAAATGGAGAATCCCGAGGGGAATATATAGTTGTGCACAAAGACTAAGAGAAGTTAGGCACCAAAGAGAACAGTGTCTTCACATGTGTATTTAATAGACACAGGAGACAGAGATATTTCTCATGTTAACCCGGTGCTATCACCATAACAATTTTACATCACTACATGTAAAACCAAATTACGCGACACATTTTTAAAGCAATGGTTTTCGATGGCTAAAGGATACGATCCTTCTAAATAAACCATTATACATTACCACACAATTGCTTCCTTTCATTCTCAATAGAAATGTCAACAGTTTTAGAAAAGCCGCAATTTTAATGATATAACTCTCATACTTTTTGTGAAAATCAACAGCCCTGCATGAAATTCACTTCTTTGTCATAAAACTCACTTAACTACTTGAAAATGTATACTCTTTACGGGGTGTTCAAAAGAGAAATGTAAACTTTAAAATTATTTATAATTCACAGATGCTTTTAAATTCTGTAATATTCCAAATTGTTCTAGAAGGACCAATTAAATGCATTAACAGTTAGGTTATGAGGGAAAAGAGTAGTCATCTAGTAATGACAGCGGCTGTGGGGAGCAGAAATTGGTGGTGCACATTTTTTACCACAGTATGAAGAGGAATTCCAGATATCAGAGTTCACTTCCAACCAAAAGAAGAGGCTCACTCTCCCCAACAATCCTTTAACGCTTCGGATGCGCCCACATAAGAGATAAGAAGTTGTTATTGCCCCTCCACTGCCCTCCATGGGTCTTTATATCCACGCTGTCTCTCTCGCCAGACACATTTCTATTTCGTGTGCAGAGAGAAGTACAAATGTTTTGCTTACTGTTGCTTAAAGTTCACTTGAACAGACGGAGCTCAATGAATTCCATCTTCCGCAGCCAAATTAAACAGAAAACAGTGCATTCTTAAGCAGTTCACACTTAACTCCACCTCTCAAATCAGAGGAAAAAGCTGACGCACAACCAGTCAAAGAACAGTCATCATCTCCCTCACGGAAATCGGGACGTGTTTCTGAAGCCAGACAGAAGAAGGAAAAGGGGTTTCCATTTACATGGGGGGTGAGGACTGCTTTACTTTTTCTATCTTTTGGCTCACTTAAAAACACATATAACTAATGATAAGCATCAACCTCTTGGCATTCAATAATCGGCAATTGTATATTATGCATCTGTACACAGTGCTGCAAAGGAGAGCGTTCTACATTATTTCACATGTTTCTCTTTCCTTGAATGATGACAGACATCATCATGGTGAATTTCCCAAGTCTTTCTTTTCATCTCTACTGTTTTAGGTTAGAAGGCATGTTGTAGTTACTTTCTCGTCCTGCATTAATATCAGAACTCACACCACAAAGAATTTGATTCTTCATTGCTAATTTTGTTCCTTCATTATTTAACCAGCATTTATTAAGCACCTACTATGTGTTTAGGTCTGTTATTAGCTCATGCACTCTAGAAATTCCTTACTTTCTTTTAAGTTTTGGCTTCCTTATCTATATAACATTAGAAAAATGCCAGCCTGCCTCATAATTAATACCATAAGAATCAAACATGACATTGTATAAAAGAGCTTTCTGAATGTTTGCAATATAAAAATGTACTAAATTGCTACTACTACCATGAAAGTCAAAGTTACCTTTAGGTTATAATTGGTGAATGTGGAAACAGTACAAAGGAAAACAAACTAACTATAATTTAGTTGATGCTTTTCTCATATTGAAATTCTAACACTTCTTTTTTTTAAAGATTTATTTATGTATTTTAGAGAGAGAGAGAGCAGGGGAAGGACAGAGGAACAGAGAGAATCTCAAGCAGACTCCCCCTGAGCATGGAGCCCGACACGGAGCTTGATCCTAGGACCCTGAAATCACAACCTGAGTGGAAAGAAGAGTCGGATGCTCAACCAATTAAGCCACCCAGGCACCCCCGAAATTCTAATACTTGTAAAGGTAAATTCTGTAAACAAAAAGGGTACTTTTGTTTAAAAACAAAAAATAAACAAAAATACCCCCCCCCCCCAAAAAAAGAACTCTTTTGAATCCTATTATAGTTACCTTGAAAGTTCAATGTGCAGTAGCGATTCCTTAATGGCTGCACACACTGGGACATTGTAGTTAACTCATCACCAAAGTAAAATCACCTTGACAGAATAGCCTCCATTCAATATCTTGAAGCCACATGACATGGTTCTGACACCAGCTCTATAGCTCACATTATTTTACTTGTTTAGACATTTCTTAAGGCAAATTCTATTTTGCTTCAATATCCTTTGCCCTAATGTGAAATATACTTGTTAAACTTTTTTTTTTTTTTAATCCACACTGTCTGGAATTCTCAGCAAATTTCTCAGCGGTACCACGTTGATCATTAATAATTTTACATTAACCACTTCACTGGGGGAGTATAACGCAAAGGGATTCTTCCACTAAGAAAACTAACTTTGAAAATATTTTTATTAGTGAATGATGGGCCTCAGAAAGTTCATTCCACTGTGTTAGTGGTTTTTTGAAGAACTGCCATAACCCACTAGAATTTTCAAACAAAGCAATCAGATTCTCTTTCCAAGAGGAATCCAGTCTATCGGAATGTTTTGTCATATTACAATCTACATTACTGAATATTTTTCCAACATGTAGGCTTTGGTCCAAGGTTAGGAAGCTTTTGCTGACAAGGAATTATAATGGTCCTGAAATGATGTTCACTCAGGCTGAATTTCACCCATACTATATCCACAGCACAGTAAAGCTGACATGAATTTCCAGCAGTTTAAAAAGGCCACACTATATACTTCATTGCAGATAAAGCCACTGGAGAATACAAAAGTGTTGAAAGGCTAAAATTTAATTAATGACCAATTAGCACCCCCTGTGGGTTCATTGTGCAGTAAAGTGATAAATATGGTATGCTAATATAGAAAAAACTGTTACAAAGTTTAGGAGGAAGTATTACTACAATTATCTATTATCTATGTCTATTTGACATATTATAATACAATGGACTTCAGTGTTCTTGATTGTGATGTTCATTTATCTAAAATATGATCAGGTCTGAGACAAGTAATCAATTTTTTTTTTTTTTTTTTATTTCAAGGCACAGACCTTGACTCATGCCAGGTTGTTAGGCTGGGGTATAAAACCCAGTGTTCTCAGACAGCTAGTGAGTGCACCTAGCTCATCACCTGCAACTCCAAGTAGTTTGTGTTGTCTACTCCTCGGTCAGTGCTGATGCATTTTATGGGGACGTTACATATGGTGTTGATATTAACAAATTGGGGGATGCTGGACTGTCTTTGAGACTTTGTGCATAGGAAGAGATCTACAGGAGGAGAGATGACCAATTTGCCCTCCCAGGATAGAGTTTTATGGTGTTTAACAGAATCGTTAACTTTTACATTAACACTTAAATAGTAAAACTAAAATTGAAAAATGAAGTCAAATCCCAAGTAACTCATACAATATAAAGAGTCCTTTATTTCAAGTGAGAGAATGTTTGGTAAACTGTACAGGACAAAACTATTTTCTTAAAATGCCTCTAACTAGGGTATGACAAAATATTTCTACAAAGATCATACAATATCAAATGCTCTTAGTCACATAGCTTCTTTTTCCTTCCATTTACCTAATTAGGCAAAATTTGCAAGAGGCAATCCTGAAAATAAGACTGATTATCAATATGATGGATTTCCCAGGTACCTTATTCTCCCTTTATTTTCTGTTTCTCACTTTTAGTTCAGTTTACTCTTCTCTTAAAGCTCTATCTGAGAATAATTATAAAAATAAAATCCAAACCAGTTTAACCTATCTTTTTTTTTTTAACCTTTTTTCCCTTGTTAACAGTCCTGGCAATTTATTTATGGGAGCAAAACCCAGTCAAAACTGTGGTAGTGTGTGTGTGTGTGTGTGTGTGTGTGTGTGCGTGTGTGTGTTTTGTGTATATTTATGCAGAACTGACTAAAATGTTCAGAACAGACTAATGATTTCTGCCAAAGTAATTTTTGAAATATTTTGTTATTTCTCATTACAAAAGTGTTAATCATTATAATTTGCCACTTAACATGAGTTAATGCAAAATCATGTCTTATTGAAACATTTCATTAAGGGACATCTTTATGATGCTTTTTTTTTTACAATTAATATATATTACATATAACACTTTTTATTAAATTCTATATTTCATATATATACATATATATAAATAAACTGAGATGAAGTGTCTTGCCAAATACTCCAAAACTTGTGACAAAGTCATGCCTCAAAAACCCCATGATAATTCCTTATACTACTACATTTTGTCTATATCCAAGATAATTTTAACACAACAAAACAATGTATAAGAATCCAAGGCAGTACGGCCATAGTAACAAGACAAGTAATAAAGCTGGCTGAAGTTGGGGGGCCAGTGGGAGACCCCCACCTCTGCCTGTTTCACGACGACATGCAGACATCTATCCCTCCAGCCCCCAACATCTAGGACACGAGCAGTGCATAAAATTCCACTGAAAACTTAATGTGCTAATACGATTTAAACAAGAGTAAATTAAGAAATCTGAGCCAGCTAATAAGGAATTTGATATGTACCTGCTTAGTCCTCAGGTGAAATGCACCAATTCTGAATCATAATTTCCATGGAGAAATTTATGACAACGCTTTTGCCTTTGAAGAGGGCGAAATGGAAAGCAATCCACATCTGTATGTGTCCAAGGCTTACTGGTATGACCCTTGCAAAAGCATGTTTCGAATACTCAGAGACTTGAAAATCTGCTAGCGCAGTTCTGGGATGCTGACTGACTCAGTGCTATGGGTTAGAAAGGGCTGGTTTCCGCATCTTTAGTAAGCCTCCTCCCACATCTGAGCTCTGCTTTTTTCTCTAAAGATGACCCGATATTGTTTGGCATGGGTTATGCACACCTTTGGGTCTGACTTGAGGGATCAAAGGAAAGAAAATAAGTGAATTTGATTGAAGCCTACACAGAGTAAAGAAAGTCAGGGCTGTCATTCCTAACTTTTCATATATATGAAACATAAGATTGAAGATCTGTGCGAAGTCTTAACCTTCAGAAAAAAAAAAAAGTATGAATTTTACCGATGAGCATACAGGTCAGTGAGGGTGAGGACCATGTTATAATCTCGCACTAACAGGAGCAGGTGACAGTAGAACTAAAACCTGACCTGGAGCCCCATGTCAAGGCAAGTAGCTTGGTCCTTACGTGAGAGAACTCTCCAAGCGTGCCCTCCCCTAACCCTCCCTGCTAAAACCACAGCCTCCAAAGCCATCTAGTTTTGAATGGGTAAATGAATGAACTTACAATTGCTCCTTTTCTCTTACTAAAGACTTGGTTGTTTTTTCCATTATAAAACTAATTCATGGTAATTGACATGTTTGTATACATATATACAGAGGAAAACAAAACCACCTAACAAAACCACCTAACACTGCTTTGAATCCATGACCTGCTGTTAACAAGTCAGTACAGGCTATTTCTTAATTTAATTTCACTTCGGGCTACTGGCTAGAAAACTTACACACACACACACACACGCACACACACACACACACAGTCCTCCAGTTCTCCTTAACAGTGGGTCTCCCTCCTTCTCTCTCTTCTTTCTATCCTCTCCTCTGAGCAGAGGTGGCTCAGTCAGGTCAGGTATTGGTGAATAAGAGCAGAAGGAAAGTTTCCGTCAAACTAGAGCTGTACTCAATGTCCCCTTCCTCCTGCTCTGTCGCTTGAGACACATTCCCTGCCATTCATCCCAGAGAGGGATACAAAGAAGGCTCCTTCTCACCTTCCCCTAGGCTATCCTTCCACAATGATTATTGTAGCTCCCATGACTCTACACAAAAAACCAAAGGCTGACCCTCTGCTTCAACCAGAGGAGCCAGGGCAGTGTTTCTCAGTATCACCCATTATCCCCTGCTCCCCAATCAGCCAAACTGCTGAAAACGGAGACTGCTAGGTTCCACCCTACCCTCTACCCCAGTGCCTACCAACCCTGGACTTCTGGGGATGGGGTCCAGAAATCCCCATTTTTAGCAAGCTTCACGGTGCTTCCCTTACACTCCCATGTCTGAAAACCATTGTAGAATCTTTTATTTCCCCTAAATCATTTAAGTCCTCGGCTTAAAGTTAGCCACACTCAGCTGTGCCTTTTCCCTATTTGCTGCTCTGCACTAGAACAATGTGGATGGTGGGCTTTGTCTCCCTTATTCAAAGACCACATGGAATCCCAGCTCTTGCAAGCAGCAGCTTTTACAAAAAGAAAACATCATTATCTCCTTTGCCTTCCCATCCCTTTACAGTTGCCCCTCCCACTTTCAGCAGGACTCCCAGCTTCAAATCTTTCCAGTGTACCGTCCAATTAGCTCCCATAAGTTACTTCCTCTCTGTAGAAGAGTTGTTGGCAGCAGCTAGTATATTTCTAGAAAAAAGATAGTAACCGTTTTGAAGTTACAAAGTTCTAAGTACCTAAAGGCTGGGTGTTACATGATTCTAATACAGAGTTGTGAGTAAACAGCTTGTTTCAAATGTGCACCTGGAAAAGTCCATGTCTTAGACTTTTGTTGATAATTCCCTTCAAGCCACATTAGCCTGATGAGAAATAGCAACACATGAAATGCAGCTCACCCTGTGAACCACGGCACCTGCAGAAGATGGTCAAAACTAAATACAAAGCCAACGAATATGTGAAGCCGGAAGAGGAGAAAGGGGAAAGGAGCTTCCCATAATCAGCAATACTTTCTTTTTCCACTCAGGAAGGCATTGCTAGAACTGCTGATTAAATGCCTTAAATGTGGACCTCTCTAGAAACTGTAGATATCTTGTTTTCTGAACTGGCTCCTCTCAGTCTCCCGCAACTTCCTGGGTTCTACACGAAAGTGTGGTCTGCCGTACAGTAAATTAAGCCTTCTGCTGTCAGGGCTGGGAGTAGGAGGGGAGTAGAAAAGTGGCTTGATCTCAAATGATTTTTATTGGCTTCATTTACATCCTGTTTAAGGTCTTCTGAGTAGCTCAAGGTGTCTTATCTCTGGCTACCACGGGGTATTTTGCAGTCAAAGCAGTTAACATACTTTCTCTCTCCCTCTCCTCCTATCCCTTTCCTTCAAGCTGTCATGCTCTCTCTCTCTTTCTCTCTCTCTCTCTCTCTCTGTCTCTCTCTCTCTCTCTCTCTTTTCCAAGCCATCTTATCTTATCACACATCTCTTCAGGCCGAGGAGAACCCATACTTATGAGAAGCGGGCACTCTATTGTCATTCGGGGCTCTTGGAGACAGATGAAAGTTTAAGCCAAAAGAAAATCAGTTAACCTCTTCCATACTCAGTTTAGAAGTACTCAGGACTGTCTCACTTTTATTAGTGCTAGGTGGCATGAGAAGTTTTCCCCTGTGACTCACATGCACAGAGGACATCTACCCCTATAGATGAAGAAGTCTAGGTACCAAGTTGCTGCTACCTTATTGCCTCGTGACCCTAAATAATGAGGTTTACAAACATGCCTTTACGGAAGCCCTCATGTTGGGGTGACTCTCCCCACATTGTAGGTCATTTATGCACAATATCGCAGAAAGAGGAAGCTCAGATACATATGGGAGGGAGGGGGAAACAGAAACAAAAAGATGGTGGGGGTGAGTGGGGAACTGCAGTCAAGAGAAGAGACTTCTTTCCAGATGCACCTGAATCCTAATCCGTGAGGTCAGCATAAACCCCAGATGGCTATTAATAACATGCAGAATACATCTTCTCTAATAGCAACACACACCTTATTCAAATCTATTAAAGAATCAGACAGTCTGTAGGGGAGGCCAAGCATTGAGGGGCTTGATCCTTCTGTTAGAAACTCTAACAGCATTCTGGCTTCACACTGGAATTGTCTGAGGGAGCCTTTAAAAATACGGGTCTCTTCCCAGATCACGTAAACCAGACTCTCTGAGGTTTGGGGCCCTGGGGAGTGCAGTCAAGGTCGACAAGCACGGCCCTAGATTATCAGGCCCTAGATTATCACGAGTCGATTTGCAAAACCCCATGAAAGGCGGTCCAAAAGCCAGACTCCACAAAAACAAACCCCTTTCTTATCTGGGCTCCCCTCCTCCGTGACAGGTGAGCTAGCTAGCATCGGGGCACGAAGTCAAATGCAATGAACCAGATATTTTTTAAAAAGTTACAGCAAGCAATAGTGAATACTGCAATCACTCACCATTAGCACACGTGGAAGAGCAATATGTGTCCAGTTATTAGGCGACTCATCTGTGTGTTTTATATTCCTTTTAAAAATTCCCATTCCTCTTCTCCTTCATACCCCAGCACCCCACGGGCTCCTTTATATTAGTGATAACCCCGTCCTTTCGCCTGAAGTGAAGGTTCTCTTAATTGTCCATTATCTTAGTGTGTCAGCACAAAGGAGCAGGGACGGAATCCTCGTCCAAACGGTTTCACCTCCCTCTCCTGAGAGTGATGCCCTTGTCAAGGCATTAAAGACACGAAAACCTGCCACTTATCAGAATTGTATGTGAATCGAACCACTGTCCTTGAAAACTGTAGGCAGGCGATGGTATCTAACCACACCACATTCCCAGCTCTAGGTCGGCCGCGGCTGGAACAATCTGAAAAGATACTATCCAAACTTGGCCATGCATTCCTCATAACAGAACTACAGGTAACGATGAAAACATGCTCGCTGGTTTTCTTACAGGTTAAATACAAAGAAATTTGTGGGTCAGATTGTTCAGGAATGCAACATTAACAGCTCCAAGCCCTAGGACACCTTTGAATGTAAATTTACTGAGGAACCAAACCATAAAACCCTTCTAATTGCTCCACACCTCCAATTCTTAGCAAACCTAAGTCGGGACTATTAAAACATCACATTTATCTTGTTATAATGAGGGGGAATGAACATATCTCTAGTGATCTGATGGGCAGATTAAAAAATGAAGCACATTCTAAATAGCACTGAAAAACAAAAAGAATGAAAAAACAGGGAAAAATACTATTTTTCGAGTATTCGGGTCAGCTTGTGTGCCTTCCACGTCTCTGTATTTATTTGCCACTTTTTACACTTCTTTCTTACTCAATTCGAACCTGCACTGCCTTAGGAAAAAAAAAAAGAATTTATGCATGCTTTTAACAAGTAAACAAGTGTACAAATTAATTCGGAGAGCAGTAATTTTGAAAATTTTCTATGTTTAATGTGCACTGCAGTTAAACTACTTTTTCTGTACAAATTAATTTACTGCATCAGTGATCGATGTTTATGTTTAGGCAATTTTATTTCTCAGTATGGTAAAATTAGACCTAATAGTTGCAACCTGTTATGTCCAATCTGTCACTGAAATTCAAATTGCCTTTCTCCTATTATTCAAGGAGCAATTTGGAGGAATTAAAGCCATCTAAAAACGGAAGACAAACAATTCTCTGTAAGGACTCAACAGTCTGTGTCGTCAACCGAATCCACACCCCTGTGATCTCTCGTAAGCAGGTTATTTCGACGTGATGTTCCTGAGCTTCTCAAACTTTCACATCTGCCAAGCCACACAGGAGAAAATTTTAGGAGGAACTGAAAATCGTATCCTAAAAATGTTCAGCCTTCTGAGAGAAGTAATCAAAAGATGCAGATTTTATTGTTGACTCCAAAATCCCAGCCCCAAATTTCAGGGCGAGTATAAGGTGCTACATCCTTTTTTGGGTTCTTTTTTGCTTTATCTGTGAATATACTCTTTAATTTTCTCTTGCAAAATAAACTTAATTCACAAATTACTGTCTCACTGCGGAGAAATCAATGATTTAGATGCCTAAGACTTAAAGTTTGCAGCATGGGTATTAAGATTGGAAGGATAAGACCTACGTCACAAGTTTTGTTTTGCTTGGTTTTTCTCATTGTTTAGCCACAGGCTTGACCCTCTGTAGTGGTTAATGTTGCTGTATTCTATGAATACAAATGACATTATCTAAATGGAGACAGTGGGAGGGGACAAACTGAAAAACTGGTGCAAAGCCTTTCAGCCCTGACCTGAGAGGTAGAAGGACCTCCCACCAGCCCCATGTAAAAGGGGACATAATCTACTGGACCAGACTTTAAATACTCTACACCATTATTTTACACTGTGCTTTCAGTAGTTTCTAGTTTCTTTAACAAAAAAGCTCCAAACCAATTGTTACTTGGTACAAGAGAATTTCTGAAACTATTTCTTCGGTACCATTGCCTGACGGCCATCTTCTATTCCTTCCCCAGTAGAGTTTTGTTGATTACTAGGAGACTACACATAGATTTAGGAATGCTTCATCATGATGGGATAACTCCAGTTTTCCCAAAGGCTTGAGTTTCCACATTATCAGTGGAAAACTGAATATTTCCTTCAAACTAACTACCTTTTCTTTTCTTTTTTTTTTTTTTTTTTCATTTTTAGCTTCACAGGGCCAAGTGGCCAATGACTACTTTGGATTTATTCTTAATCTTCTTTTGTTTGGCTGAAGTAGCCAGATGCAACAATAGCTTGCCTCAGTTTAAGACTATTTAATGTCCCATATGGCCTCAGCCTTTCTGTTCTTCATTAGTCTCTTATGGGGCACCAACTTTTATTCTGCAGGGGGGAAGGGGCAGAGGACCCGAGGCAGTTCCTCCAGGCCCCTGACAAACTTAACAGCTTTCCTTCTGTATGGAGAGAAGACGACACCATTAAGAGTGGTAATTATTTGTAATTATTTATTCAGAGTCATTCTGTGCCAGTAGAAGAGCTAGTATTGAAATAAATGCAATAAAACTAACAAGAATATCATTCTTTTGCATGTTCTCTCTCTCTTTTTTTTTTCACTTTTCCATTATCACTTTTTAAATTCTAAAACAAATGCATTTCCTCAGACAATTGCTTAGATCATCAAGCTGATTAATAATTTCACTTCAAGGCAGGACTGATTAATGTGGATTATTCAACTGATTAATACTGTTACTAGATCACACATCCACTTGGGCTCTAAGTGTCTTGTTTTCAAAAAAAAAAATTAATTAATTATTGAAATGGGTTCTAATTAATGTGACTTGGTCTTCTTAAATTTGGAGAACTTCTTCATATCGTGAAATTGAGGTTTTATTTGTCCTGTTTTGGTTCTCTCAGTACCAGAGATTTAAGAAAAGAACAAAATGAAAACAGAACATATTGACTGATAGCATTTTAAAATTCAGCTCTATGATGGTAAGAATCTATTGTTCACCTATAGAAATTCATTGGTTTCAAAATGTCAAACTTATAAATGATGTAGATGAATAAACTACTAGCACCTCATCTTTCACTCTCCAGGGGCGTGAAGTCCCCACCACAGCCCAGGAGACTGATTTCCCTCCCTCCCTCCCAACAGTGAGGAATAGATGGACTTCTAGCCATCCTGCCCCCTAGAGACACCTCTGGGCTACACTTTCATGGCATTTAGCTTGTCAATCAGAACTCCCCCTGCTGCCAATGTGCCCAAGGGAAGTTCTAGCGCGCATGCACGCACACACACACACACACACACACACACACACACACACACTCACTATTCTAGAGTGCGCCACTTGCAAAGTTCCTGTAAGAGCTCATGTCCATAGCTACTCGACCCACATTGACCCTGACATTTCAGGAAGCCTATGCCCTCACAGAGACTCTGACTTCCACAGCTTCTACTCAGCTACCTTCTGCAATAGAAGGAAACTTCTGGCTCTCACAAAAGTTCCCAGCCTCCCGTGCATCTGGAAGGAGGCTGAGAAGGTTCTATGCCTTCTCAGTGCAGATGAAACACAGGAAAGGACCAGGAGCTCCTGCAGTGAATCCTGAAGAAAGGCTAGTCTGGCTTCCTTAATGAAGACTCAAAATTCAAATTCCCATCTAAATTATGCTTACAACTCGCTGTGTGACTCATTGTTCCGTCACAAGCAGCCCATAGCACAAATCAAAGGCATCGTTATGAGAATTACAGAAGACAAAGCCATCCAAGAAGATAAATTGCAATATGTACCCTCTTATAGAGAAACTACCAAAAAACTGTCCTTTCCACTGACTGACGGAAGCACGGCTGGATTTCTGCCCCTTCATCCTGTTGTTGGGCACTTTGTGAAATTCACAAACTGTATGTTGTGACCCTTTACTAGGAACCTCTTATGTTAAAAAAAAGAGAGGAAGAGATGAACCAGCCCAGGAACCTAATTTGCATTTACTGCATTGTTCCATTAGACAATATGTGCTGAATTCCAAGTAAACAACTTATGAAATAAACTTTTGATGATATTGAAAACTGCAAAAAGCAAATGAATCACCGTTGCTCTAGCAAATTTTCATTGATCTCATTGATCTCATTTATGCAAAGTTGTTTAGTCTCAGCATGTCTCTTCTGAAAAGAGAATTTTTTTCAATTCCATTAATTTTATTGTGGGTCATCAATGCATACTTTTTATAATGCACAATCCCTTGGCGATGTATCTTTGAGCTAATGCACTCTTTATTCTATGCTTCACACAGTTTAGGTGGATGATGGAAAACCTGGGAGAAGTGGCTTCTTTGAGGCAACAGTATCAATTGCTTTCTTAACTCATTCAAGTCTACTCTTTCTTGGTTGGAACCATTCATTCATCAAACAGGTATTTGGTTCTGCACTGGGATACAAAGGTATATAAAACAAGATCTCCCCCTACTCTTGGTTTTGGATAAATACAGACACAGCTATGGAAAATGTACATATATTTTTAATAGAGCACATATATTTGTGCATTTGTGCTCATTATGAACAAGACTTAAATATATATATATATATTAAATGAGTTTGTTACTCAAAAGCTACTACACTTCAGGGCACCTGGGTGGTTCAGTTGGTTAAGCCTCTGCCTTCAGCTCAGGTCATGATCTCAGGGTCCTGGGATCGAGCTTCGCATCGGGCTCTGCTCAGCAGGGAGCCTGCTTCCCCCTCTCTCTCTGCCTGCCTCTCTGTCTACTTGTATGATCTCTTTCTCTATCAAATAAATAAGTAAAATCTTTAAAAAAAAAAGCTACTACAGTTCATGCGCATCTTGTGAATATGCATAATATATTAGACTCCTCAGTACGAGTCCACAGAATATAACACCACAACCAACTGTAGGGTGAATTAACTTTCTGAAACCGACAAGATTCATTCACTATTATAATGTTTTACTTTATCCCCTTTTCTTTTTAATTCTTCAGTTAATTTGTTGGCTATTTTATATTGTTGCTATAAGCAAAAATTTATCAAAGCCCCTAAATGAAGCTACTATTGTTAAGACTATAATAAAGTAAACGTTCTTCAGTCCCATCTTCTTTGGAATTTTCGGTTGTTGCTTGGGGCTGATGCCACTTGCCCTGGTCTTCTTGCCACCATCCCCTTCCACTTCTCAAAGGAATGTTTTGCTTTCTGGTGGATTTCCCAATTCTTACTAGCATGTTACCCTAGAGTGAGTTGAACTTGAGCATTGATTTTCTTTCCCCCCTAAGAGAGAAGTCTGTTCGATGATCATTGATGTTTTCTCTCTTGCCTTTGTCACCTCTCTTGCCCTAAGTCCTGACCAAATCCTTTACTATGGCTGTGGTCCCGTGCCCTTGCTTGCTCTGCCATCCCGGGGAAGGGTTTCCATAGCGCTGCTCATTCTATGGACTCTCCAATTTGACAGTCTCACTAATTTTCAGACTACTTCTTCTTTCATCTCATTTCCTTTGAAACAGAGATCATTTTGAGGCCGACTCAATGAGCTAGTGAATAAATTATTAGGTGTGTCTGGGCTACCATCTCAGTCTTGCTCTTCTGATCCGTTCATACACTCCACATTTACAGGTGAGACTCTGTACCTGGTACAGTAGATAGAAGTCCACCAAGATACTGAACTATGACATTGAACAGCTCACTGAATGGGGCAGGGGAGGCAGACATGTAAATATAGGCTTGTAACACACTGGATCAAGGGAGTTCCACGAAGAAGCACCAGGTATCTTGGGGGATACAGAAAGGCCACCCAAAGATGTGTTGTGCTAAACCTTCAAAAATAATCAGGAGTCCTCCAGGTAAAGAAAAGAGGAGAGGACTGAGCATTTCAGGCAAAAAGAACCGTATGTACTGGGGCGCCTGGGTGGCTCAGTGGGTTAAAGCCTCTGCCTTCAGCTCAGGTCATGATCCCAGGGTCCTGGGATCGAGCCCCGCATCGGGCTCTCTGCTCGACAGGGAGCCTGCTTCCCCCTCTCTCTCTGCCTGCCTCTCTGCCTACTTGTGATCTCTGTCAAATAAATAAATAAAACCTTTAAAAAAAAAAGAACCATATGTACAAAAGCACAGATGACGTGATCAGGGAACCAACATTGGTGACAGATGACTAGACAGAGTAACTCAGTCTTGGCTGGGTATTAAAGTCACCTGCAGATCTTTTTAAAATTACTGATGCTTGGGACCCTGGGTGGCTCAGTGGGTTAAAGCCTCTGCCTTCGGATCAGGTCATGATTTCAGGGTGCTGGGATCAAGCCCCACATCAGGCTCTCTACTCAGCAGGGAGCCTGCTTCCCCCTCTCTCTTTGCCTGCCTCTCTGCCTACTTGTGATCTCTCTCTCTGTGTTTCCAATAAATAAAATCTTTTAAAAAATAAAAAAAAATCTACTGATGTTTATACCCGAGTCTCAGAATTTCTAATTACACTGGTCTAGGGATGAGTTTAAATCAGTGGTTTTGTTGTTGTTGTTGTGAGTTTGATTTTTTTTTTTAATTTGCCACAGGGATGCTAACAGGCATCCAGGATCTGGATTAGAACATGAGAGTTGGTGGGAGGAAGTGGCAGAAGATTCTGTTATATACAGAGTCAGGATCCAGCTCAAGGCAGACTTGCCTATCAAGCTAAGGGCTTTGGGTTTATTTGCAGGCACAGAGAGCTGTTAAAGAATTTCAGTCAGAAGAGAAGGGACTCCATCAGAGTGCTTGGGATCAGGAGGGAATGGATGAAGGCTAGAGGCTATGGCAATGGTCCAGATGAGAGATGAAAATCTAAAGTAAAGGAACAGCAGTGGTGGTAGCAGAGAGGGGATACCATTCGCTTGTGTAGAAAAATTCGGATCCAAAAGAACAGACCATTCACTAATTACACCTGATGAGAAAAGAAAAAAATCGCTGGGATGTGTATTCCTCCTGATTCCCTGCCATCCATTGTCCTACTGTTGCTATGTGGTTGGTTAGTGTAACGTGTGCAAGATCGTTAGGATGAGATGATAGTTTTGAACCTCATATGTAAGAAACAACTGTACTCCCCTCTAATTAGAGCCAGCTCTCTTGAAATAGCCCACACATAAATGCACGCACACACAAGCACACACACGCATCTCAAGAGGAAGTCAAAAGAAGACTCCGGTTGGTTAGATTAGAAGAAAGCAGTCATCCCTATACAAAGGAGCCTCACTTATGTTCTACGATGCTAGGTTAGTCGTATCACCCTTGAACCTGAAATACTATGTGATACGCCACTGGAGCATTATGTAGGAAGAACACAGGCAAAGATGACCCCAACAGAATATGAAAGCAAGAACATTTCTATGTGTTAACGTTCCTTTTTGTTCTTGCTCTCCTGGAAATTCTTTGCAAGAATGAATGTATGTCATGATATTATCAATTATGTAGTGACGGTTTTAAAATGGAAACTTCTTCATCTGGACTTTTAGGGAAAGATAACCTTTTGGTTTTCTAAGTAATTTGAGATAGTAAAGATTATTTGGAAAGTTATGCTGATATTTACAACAATCCCCTGACCTGTGTACTTGTCTAGCTTACCTAGATAAAGAACTTTGTATAAACCCTTTACATACTTCCCCCACTTACTCACTCTAATGATTAGTCATTAATAACAAAGTATAAATATTTGAGACCCTTAGGTATTGGCATGTATCCACAAATTTCCTTCTGTCTTATATGGGTGACGTTACAAGTGTGCATTCCTTTAAGATTCAAGTATTAAGCATTACTAGAATCATCCAGTACTATTGAGGACCTACTAAATGCTTTAACAATATATTTTAGGAGGGGTTGGCAAATTAGGCTTGCAAGCTAAATGCACCTGTTTTTCCGAATAAGGTTTTACTGGAACACAGTCATGCTCATTCATTTACATATTAAGCATGAGTTCGTCCATAAAGCAGAGTTGACTACTTACGACAGAAACGATATGACCCACGGAACCTAAAATATTTACTATCTTGATTTTTACAAAGTTTGCAAACCCCTGTATTGTAACACTGTCTTACCATGTATTAACAATCCCCTCTCATATACTAAGAATAACTATTTAAGATACCGTATTTCTTTTTTTACAATCTCTGTTGTCTTTACTAAAATAAATTCAACTCTGCCTAAAAATGACTGAAATATCACACTTTGGGAGGGTTGGTGAAGGCTTGTCCTTATATTCTGATAAGCTATATTCTAACATTAACTACATAAATTTAACTCTGCTAATGCCTATGAAGGAATTTCATCCTTCAATCATTTTTCATGTGTCCACCATTTTTTTAGTTCTGTAATTCACTAATACTTTCTCCTACTAAGCAAGTTTGCTTCTAGAATCTATTGCATATTATTTAGCCGTCTGTGACTGGGTGGCCAAAAATAATCATTGGTCAGCTTTCAGCAAGTGTCCAACAGCAGATACATCCATTATTATCAAGAGATTTCTTTGCCAGATCCTACTGTGGAATAGATACGAAGTAAGATAGCTATTTTTTCTTGTTTGGGGCCCTCCTCCTTTAAAACCGTCTCATTTAAATTGGTCAGAATTTGTTCCTTTTATTCCCCTAAGAATGACTGCTATATGCATGAATTTCTGCCTTCTGCAAAGACTGTAACAATCTTTCACCTATTGGCCTTAGAGATTAATGTCTGTGTGAGTGCCAGATTCTTCAGAAACTAGCTGCCAAAAGTGTTATCTTCCAAATACTGAGCTCTGATCTCATCATTCCCTTTTGTAAAATGCCCTGGCATTCAGGAAACCATGCTGCTGATATGTGAATTATACAAATTTTATAAGCTTGGATTTTGGTTTCCCTTAAACTCCATAATTTCCATGCCCTATTCCAACAGCAATTGTTTGGCTATCTCGAAATTTAAGGTGTCTTATGCAGAAATCATGCACTTCCATTTAGTTGAAAATAGTTGTGAAGGCAAGGGATTCTTAAATGAAAAAAATATTTTTTTGAAGTACTACATGTGAAAATATAGTCTACAAAATGTTAAATTTTAGATCTGCAAAAATATGCATCTGTTTGATGTCGCATAAACCAAACAATCAAATAAATGAGTTGGGTTTTTGTTGTTGTTGTTGTTGTTGTTGTTGTTCTTCTGCTTGGACCTTCCAGAGGGAGGGTCATAAATATAAAATTATTTTGAATATAAGGCTTTAAAGGGGCCTGTCTGCTCTCAACACTACAGATTTTAATTCGATATTGCAGTTTTGTAGGTGGAAAATGTTGGAATGCTATATCCTATTAAGAATAACGATGCTTGGTCAAGAAGGAAACAATAGCATTCGGTGGGACTGGCTTTTTCTTTCTCCCTTTCCGTGTCTATTTGCCAAACTGCCCACTCTGCTTTTTATGTAAAACTGCAGATGTCTTCTTATTAATCAAGATTCTAATACATTCCAGATGAATAAACAATTTCGGCATTGTAGCACGTACCACTCTTCTTAAACCCAGGATTTATTAGAGTCGCCTGTTCCAAGATCTCTTAACTTAAAAAAGATGGTTTATTGTTCCTATTTCTACAGCAAGGGCCTAATAAATGCACCAAAACTATGTCTTTGTCCCTTTGCGATACAATATTCAAAGAGATTTCCAACCCTACAGTGTAACATTATCCAAATCCTTTGAAACCTTGCATAGTTTCAAACTCAAACTCAATCATCCATATACAGAAATCACAGACAATCAATACAAATGCAGTATGTTAGTGATGACATTAGAGAGACAATGTCCCAGGATCCTTTGCAGGATACAACGATACCTTCACGAGTCACTCTGTATTCCAAAGTGGCAGCCAAAACATAAAGCTCTAATTAAAAAGCACTCTTTGGCAAATAGCTAAATATTTTGCTTTTTAACTTTTCCCTATACAAGGAATAATTTAGGGAAAATTATCTACACACTTGGTATTGATTAGCTCAGGGCTGTGATTTCTCTGATTTCATACTGTTGATATTCAATGGAAGTTCACCATGTAATTTAACCAATCAAAATGTGTTCAAGTACTGATATTTAAAAATTAAATTCTGCTCAACAATCATTATTTTATGTATTTTTTACTTGTACCATTTTTAGGCTAGAGGAAAATAGGTCTTTCTCTATATAATCAAAAGAAAACAGGACAGGGAAGTAATAATAAGGTGTAAAAGCACATATTATCCCAATGTATGTGGCTAATGGCTTTTGTATAGTATTAGCACCCTTCTTACTGCTCCCAGTTTACTAATGTTCTTACTAATACTGGACTCCTAAGGGTGGTTCTATAAATAAGACATTTATATAGAAAACTAGGAAAAAATGAAAGGTTATAATATTAACATACCAAACTCATTTTTAATTAAAGAAATAAAAAAGCCCAGTCTTTAGGGGGTTTGGGAAAATAAGGTAGTCAAATGAGACCAATTAACATCATTAGCTCCTGCAAATACCTAGTTTTCTAACACATTCCTATTTTTCCATCTGCTCCACAGTTAAATGTGTCTACAAATTAACATTTTATTTATGATTCAGGTTCTGATTCATAAAAATTATGCACATATTTTACAAAGGCCTAATACTTCATGGAAAAATACAGAGGACTATGTTGCAACTTACTTACCAACATTTTTTTTTCTTGAACAAAAGCAATTTGGACCCTAATAGACCATATATCAGAAAGTCAGTTGCACACCTTTCAGTCATTTTCGTTTTTAAGGCAAGGTATCTTCCCTGGATACATTTGAAGAAGACTAAATTGCTTCTTTTCTATGTCCCTCCTTTCTTTCTTCCCATTTCATAGCAAATGGCATAGGAGTTTCTTACTCAGTATCTTATGAAGTTTTCCCCACTTTGGCCTGACATTCACATTAACTTCAAACCCCAGAGCAGATCCATAGTGTGCTGGAGATGCTTTATATCTGAGTTTTAAATGCTGGGCAAGTGCTCGCGCTTCCTACGGGCTTGAACACAGTAGAGCAGAGCTTTCAGAATATGTTGCAAGGATAAACAAAAATCAGCATGGGTAAAAGGTGTGTGCTCATTCCATTTTAAGTATTTATAAAAGTCTTCTCCATAAGACAAACCAACTTTAACACAGTATTTATTACCATTCAACAGTTCTTGAACTGAAAATAACAGGCGCTTCTGTAAGTGGGCTCAGGAGTTACTTAATTTCACTTCAACTTCTGTAAGTAACTCTCTAACCCTTGCTGACATGCCATTTTATTATTTTATTATTTATAGCAAGACTTGTTCATAAATCAAATTCATTCACCTCTTATGATAACAGAGAAACACAGAAAGTTAGAGAAGAATTCTCCTTTTAAACCCAGTAATTCCAAGAAGCTGGATTTCTACAAATTACTATGTTGGTTCCTGGCATACACCCTTTCTGCCTGGGTATACCAGTGGCTTGAACATCTGAAGTATAAATTACTACTGCATTTCCATTTCTTAGCACTGCCAAATTCTTGAGACATTACTGATCTTGAAGGAAGCCTATCATCTTCAGGCTAATTTGGGGAAATAATCGGTGTTTAAAAACATTAGGCCCACATTTTTTTGTGACTTACCTAACTTTTACCTCTTGTAGTAATAGCAAGTATATTTACCCTACCCGATCTACTTTGAAAAAGTCAGGGTGCTCCAAGATGTGTATATATTTGGATTTTGAAAAATTCTTAGTGGAAAGACACCATACATCATGGGGAAAAGGCCTGCTTCCGTTTAGATTTTGTACTTCAAAAAATGTATTTGCTAATATACAATGGAGAGTTACATGGCAAAGTTACATGAGATCCAGCATTTTGGATAATAAAAAGTGTGGTTAATAAAAAATGATCAGCATATGATTTGCTCAGATCCTCTGGAGAAATACAGATCTAAGTAGGAAATCAGTATTAAAGGCACCACACACGGCAGGGTATTGGCTTGGACTCTACCTCCAAAGAGCTCAATAGCACATGTGTGGGGAAACTATTTTCAAGCACTTTACACTTCTCTTTGGATAATTTTCACACATAATATGAACTCAAATCCTTGCCTTGATTCTTCAATTGCTCTGACTGTGTGGTAGTCTAGGAACCCATCAACCTGGTATGATACTATCCCAGAGGAAAGGAAAAATCTACAGCTGGCAGCAGCCTCAGAAATCAGCTCGTCCAGCAGGCTGTTTGTCAGCCCAGAGGAATGAAGTTCTTGCCTCCAAGTCCCATAATAGTCATTGGTGCTTTGAATTTTGGGTTCTAGGCTCTACATCTGCCCCACCAGCTGATATGGACGGTGGTGAACAATCATGCAACTGTAAGGGATGTCTGAGACATGCCCCCAATCAATGCAGCAATGTAAATGCAACAAAAGTAATACAAGCACTGGAATGTACTTATTTTGGCCTTCACATGGAAACATATATGTTATCAAATGTAACGTATTTCAGTCCTATTTTGATAGGGCTAAACAAAATGAATCAGGTAAAAAACAAACAAAAAAAAATGTTCCCTAGTAATAAAATAGCAATATATTCATCAGCTGTCTCCCAGGATAGCTGCCCATAATTTTGATTTTTAACCAAATTCTCACTTACCTGTAGCCTCTTTTTCTAAAAGATTTCATTTATTTATTTCGGGGGGGGGGGGCTGGGCAGGAGCAGGGGAAGGAGCAAAGGGACAAGCAGACTCCCTGATGAACCCACACGGGGCTCATCCCAGGACCCTGAGATCATGACCTCAGATAAAGTCAGACGCTTAACCAACTGAGTCATGCAGGCACCCCAACCTAATATTTTTTAAAACTAGTAAAGTTTCTTCTTGGCAGATGCAAGCAAAGTGGCAGTTGTGGTTGAACTACAGGTTTTTCTTCCGATAACTTAGACTCAGATCAAGGTACCCTCTATAAACCCAATGGAGTAACAAAGGATGTGGGTTCCAGTTTCCCTACACCCTCGAGCAGTGGGTCGGAGCTTGGAGCTCTCATGGGCACCAAAGAAAGAAAGAAGAAAATAAGAAATGGGAAATGGACCTGTGATATATATTAATAGCCCATTGTAAAAATGGACTTTTCTCTGACTCTTAATTGATACCCACTGTTCTCTGCTGGGGTTTTTGAGCTTGTTTGATTACAGAGTTTTGTCCCCTGATTTCTTCCCCACCCCGCCTTTCCTTTCATATGCAGACCCTTGGATTACACAATGGAGTGGTGCCACCCCTAAGAAAGAGGTTGAAAGAAATGAAATAGCAAGGTGAAAGCCCCCAGTAAATGTTATGCAAATTTATTATGAATTACACCAGAAGTACAAATTTACTACATTGTGGCAAGCTTATAAAATAGCAATTTGCCTTACTGTATATGCAATTTTAATGTACTCCAAAGCCTGGGTATTGTCTATTTCTGTTTGCCAGATCATTCAAACTTTTAAGTGCAAAGTAAATATAAAGTGTTGCCTTCTTAATAATATGCAGCCGTGGCATATGCTTTTCTTGTTTTCCACCTCCAGTGTGGTCCAGGAACACATAATTGCTGCTTTTACTCAAGTTATCTGATCATTACACAGAGCATGAACCTGTTTTCGATTACTTTATATTTTACAATTATTTTTGTAACAGCTACTTTCACTATTCTGGAAACAATTGTGAGTTTTGGTAGTTAATGGGGTATAGGTCTTTATATGCAGAGTAGAAAGGAAGGTGGAAATTTGTGGAAAGCTGCAACCACATATCAGAAAAAAAACCAATATAATCACTACATAAGAATGTATGCAGTGCTCTCAGGTTCTTATTTTTAGATTTTAGTAACTGAATGCATTTTTCTATATATCCTTTCCCTGCCATTTGATTTCTGATGTAAATCAAGTAAATATTTTAATCTATCCAACTCATTCACATTCAATATTTTTTTCATTCATTCATTGATTCATTCAACACCTGCAGAATGCTCATTACCTATGAGGCACTGTGAGAGATACTTAGAAGATACAAAGATGAAAATGACCCAGTCCTTGTTCTCAAGGTTCAAAATATAGTGTGAGCTTAAAATTTTGTCGACTTAACCATATGTTTCAGCAATCCCACTCCCGGGCATATGCTCAAAAGAATTGAAAGCAGGGTCTGGAAGAGATATTTGCACACCCATGTTTATCACAGCATTATTCATAATAGCTAAACGGTGGAAGCAACCTAAATGTCCATCAAAGGATGAATGGATAAAGAAAATGTGGTGTACATATACAGTGGAACATCATTCAGTCTTTAAAGAAAAAGGAAATCCTGTAATATGTTACAACATGGATGAACCTCGAGGACATTCATCCTAAGTGTAATTAAGCCAGTCCCAAAAGGACAAATACTCTATACGATTCTACTGAGACAAGGTATCTGGAGTATTCAATTCACGGACACAGAAAATAGGAGGATGATTACCAAGGCCTTGGAGCAGGGAGGAAATCGGGAGTTGCTGTTTAATGAGTACTGAGTTTCAGTTTTGCAAGATGAAAAGAGTCCTGGAAATCGATTGCATAACGTGTGATGTACTTAACACTCCTGACCTGTATGCCTAAAAATGGTTAAGGTGGTAAAATTTTATGTTGCATATACTTTACCGCAATTAACACACATTTTTAATTTAGCACAACTAAGAAGCACATGCAACTATGATGCAAGGAAAAGCACAGACTCCTTAAAAGGAGCCCAGCAGAGATTCAAAGAAGGGAGAGATAATGGCAGGTTGGGGTGTGCCACTGCATTCAAAATGGAGCATTTCAGAGAGGCTCGTGACAGAAGTAGTCTCTGATTCTCCCTTTGAGACGTGAAGGGCTGAAAAGAGGTCCCCAACAGGGGCAACACACAGGAACAGTACCCCAGAAGCCCCGTGATGCTGAAAAGGCTCTTACTCTGCAGTCCTTTGTGAAGAAATGGGGCGATCCAATGAAGAATTCCAAGAGCAACGTTGGGTGGGAACTATAAATGTGCATGTGGCTGAAGGAGGAGAAATGAGTTCACCAATGGCAGAAGGCAGCATATGGAGTCTCAGAGAAAGACAGGTGGTCAAATGGTCCAGAAACACTGGGCATGACTTCAGGATGATTACAGAACCCCATGGGCAAGCTACTTCCCTAAGGACATCACAGATACAGTTAAAGAAAAGAATCATTCTGGGTGAAGTCAAAAGCACAGAGAAAAACACAGAGATACAGAGAGGGGAAAACACTAACCGGAAATGAGGCTAGAGATGGGGGTTACAGTCCATCCTTCAGGGATGGAGTAACTTCCAGGGTAAATATGTTGGACTCATTGTTTTAGGAACTCCTGTTGCCTTGAGGAAAATAGAACTGATAATCAACTTAAGTAATACCTAAGTTCCTTCTTTGAGCTCAAATCTTATAATGATTTAAAAAATCTATTTTAGAGAAGAGCATTTAGTTGATACCCATTTCAGTCCATTACCCAATTGACTTGTCAAGATGGGCTTTTAAGCTGGACGTCATTATCAAGCTATGAGTGGGTTTTCGTAGCAGGACCTATGCACACCTAGGAAAGGATGCCCGGCTCAAACAATCCCTCTGCTGGCAACTCCCTGTGTGACTTGAAGTACATCACTTGCGGCTTGAACCTAAGTTCATTTTCGGTAGATTCAGGAGAGTCGAGATTTCTATACTGTTCTCTGGCCAAGAAGTTCTAAAATGCTAAGACTGTCTCAGAGTGGAGGGCCAGCTGCCTGAGGGTCAGTAATTCATTTGCAAGTGATACTTTCTGCTCCCTTTGGCATCCAGTGACTAGGCTGAGCCCCCAAAGCCAAGAGGAAACTTCTAGGGGATTACTCCATCCTGACCTAGCAGCAATGGTTGTGAAGTCTCCCTGGAAAACACTTTCCAGCTTGTCAGAGATGTTTGTAGATGACCAAATGTGGATTTAAAAAATTTTTTTTTTATTTTCTAAATTTTTTAGAGAAAGAGGGGGGGAGAGAGAGAGAGAGGTAATAAATTTGAGTGGGGGGAAGGGCAATGGGAGCCGCTCGATCTCATGACCCTGAGATCATAACGCAAGCCTAAGTCAGAGTCAGACGCTTCACCCACTGAGCCACCCAGGTGCCCCTAGATTTTAAACTTCTTTATTTCTCTTCTAATCAGAAAGGCTGGGCCCATGTTTCTAAAGAGTTGTTACTGTAGAAACTTAGAAAGAGATTCATATTCCATTACATTAGGTGAAGCTCATCAACTTTCTGGTTTCTTTTATATTTAGTTTTCTCGGTTTTCATTATTTTGAATAAGCTAAGATCATTAGATGCACACACATGCGTGCACACACACACACACACACACACACACACTTTCACATTTAAAAACTTAGAATTTCTTTTAATTTATCTGCTGTTTGGGGATACCCCTGTACCATTCCCCTCTATGGGTATAGATTATAGATTAAATTGTTTATTGTTTATAACAAGAGGCACTCTCATAATTAATAATAATAATATAGAAAGTAAACAATGTCTCCTGTTCATTACCTCCTTTGTTCCCTCAAAAAGTCACTCTCTTTGTTTCACAGTTAGTAGCTGTTATTGATGATAAGGTTTGGATAATACCCCGGGAGTATTGCCTTTATTCCAGCAAGAGAGCGTTCTTAGAATATGCCCACAGACTAATACAAAATGTACAGCTTGCCCAACATGAATTACAGTGATAGGATTAGGCCCAAAGGGACCTATGACAACTCTCTACAAGTAACTGAAAGGTGCAAATGGCAAGGAGGGAAAAGAATTATTTAAAGAGGTCCGAGGCGTATGTGAAGAGGGATTAAATTAAGCAAAGGAAAATTCAGGTTTTATATCAAGGAAAAAAATCCTAATGGCAACATGTTAAAAGAATAGCTTCCTGAGAAATGTGTTGGAAGCCTCCACGCTAGAGAGAATTTTAACTGTAACCGAAACAACACTGGAAATAGACCATAGGGAGGGAATCCCAGGCCAGCGAGAGAAGAGCCTGTTAACTCACCAGCTTTCCTATCTGCGGCTCCGGTAACCCTATGGATTCTTCGGAAGAAGGAAGAAATGAAAGGCCACGAATCAGACTTATCAAAAATGACACTGGAGATACGCAGTCTCTCGATTTACAAAAGACCACCTGTGTGGGCTTCCCAGGGGCTGTCTGCCTATCTACCATAATACGGTATGCGAAAATATCCTGCAGACCTCCAGTACTATTTAGGTATAAAATATTATAATAAAAAGAAGAGCTACCGTTTACTGGGTCATCACAATGTGCCAGGCCCCTTGCTCCATGTTTCGCATATGTCAAGTCATTTATGTGTCACAAAAACCTATCAGGGTTTGCAGATTAGGAAACTGATGCTTAATCGTGCCTGAGAGTCAGTCAGCAGAAGGTTGGAACCCCTGCCGTCCAAGCTCTTGGGTCTGGTGTTTTATCAACATGGCTGCCAGGAGAGTCCACACTGAAGAGAAAACGGTCTTTCTCCTTGACCCTCCCTAACCTGACAGGGAGGCTTGAGAGGCAGCTTCCTCCTCCCCGGGAGCAGGATCAAAACATGGGCTTATTTTAAATCAGCCCCTTCTAGCTACAGGTCTCAGCCAAGTTTGGATTTGTCATTTATCGGGAAAGAAACTTTTGAAGCCGCCCTTTGATTCAATTCTTGTGACCCTTGTGAAGTAAACCCTCTTAAGACTGAGTTATGGTATCAATTTGCTTCAATCCAACAAATATGTACACTATTACATACTCCAGGGGCTCATATCTAACAGGGGATCGGATTAGGTCATCCCCAAAGTAGTTGAGGAGGACATCCCGGGCACAAACTTCCAGAAGCAGAGATAAGAATAGGGCTGAAGGGAGTAGCGAAGGAAACAAAGACACAGAAATGGGATAGTGTGGCCAGGGGTCCAGGCAAACTAGCATTAGGGCCGTTCTTTCCTTCCATCCGTGGGCACCAGATATTTGTGCTGAGCCTACTCTGTGCCAGGGACTGGAAATCCAGCACTCAATGGTATTTCAGACTTGATGGGGCTCACAGGGGAATCACAAGACAGATATTACAGCCAGGTGTTCTGAGAGAACACCTCAGACGTGGGCTCCATGAAGGCCCAGAGGAAACAACCCTGAAACGAGGAGGGAGAAGAGGTGAGGAGCGGACCAATGCCAGACAGAAAGCATAGGATGGGGCTAGGTTGGGAGGGAAGGTGCGAGGTCAGTTCACAGAGCTGTGAACGCGTGGGCCTGGGGCAGAGGGAATGAGGTGGAGGGCAGAGCAAGGAGGGCTGCAAAGCTCAGCCCCGGCAAATTATGTAGGAAGTGCAGGGGGCCCTTTGAAGTGTATTCGTAGAGCCTTGGGAAACCACTGAAAGCTTTTCGGCACGAGCTGATTTGGTTCGGAGACAAGAAAACCGCAATGGTAAATGCCAGTGTCTCCTAAGTCAGAGCCACCCAGGGTTCAAATCCCAGCTCTGCCACTTATTTACCATGTGCCTGAGTTAAATAAATATGCCTCATATTTATGTTCTTCCAGATAAAATGGAATCAATACCCATCCCTCATAAGGTTAGTTGGGAGGATTAAGTCAGCTAATGAAGTAAGATGTCTAGGGCATATCAGGGCATGTAGTCAGCACTAAAAGGGACCGGTAGCACCATAAAAGGGGCTACGAGACATGGAGGGTAAAGGCATGGACGACGGAGGAAGAGACCCTCACGCAAGTTACTCAGCCTTTTCTCCAGCACCTCAGCATCTTCCTCCGAAAATCGTAGTTCGGCCTCATGGGTTTCTTTTAAAAATGCGCCGAGAAAATATAATGTAATATGCCTAGCACCAGAGTAAGTTCTCAATAAATTATAGCTATTATTACTATTGCTGAGGATTGATCACAAAATTTTATACTTTTTGGCATGTTTCTCAGAGAAAGAATTGGATTTCCCACTATTATCATCACTCCTGCATCATATATACATATATATATATATATATATATATATATACACACCTATTGTAACTCTTCAATCCTTAGAACACTTTACCAACATTATGTGAGCTCTTCAATCTTCAAAATCCCCATGAGATTCATAGGTACAAATAAAAACAGTGAGGCGCATGGAGAGTAAAACTGCAAACGGAGCATGGGAAGGAAAATACAGGTCACCAGGATTCAACGAAAACAGAACCACTGCTTGATAAATAATGTACACAGATTTCCCTATTATTAAGGCACAATTGCGACAGACTGAAATGCTGAAACTGGGAAGCCAGATTCTTCTCCTGCTTTTGTCTCTCGGCTCTGGGCTCCTGGAGCGGTAGCGCAATGCTAAGGCAGAGTTGCTAAGGCATGAATGGGAGGGTCTGAAAGGGAGTCTAGTTCTCCTGGAACCCATGTCCAGAATCATCAGGAGTTTAGTCCAAAATCTGTGACATCACAGAGTATCCAGTTACTAGCAGAGCAGGAACTTTAAGGCAAGGAAGTTCAGTCTTTTATAATCAAATATTTGCCTGTTTGATTATCAGGAGCTAGACGATGGGCTTTAGAGCTCAGGGCTCAAACTCTATTCTGAACTGCATCTTCCTTGTTCCAAGAACACCCCGTACCCTCGGCTGTTAATGGGCCTAACTCCCTGCTCGAGTTCATAATGTATGAGGGTGGTCGTCCTTGACACGTGGTATACTTAACACAGGGAAGGGGTCTAATTCGGGCTTGCCTTTTCCATGAATGATTCCATCATCCCCCTTTCTCTAGCCCCAACATGGGGCCGAGTTGGCCCATACTTATGAACAGTTAGCAAGAAAGACAAAAAGCTAAAAGAATGTATTTGATCAGTTCCTCTTCTTCCTTCTCTTTCTTCTCTCTGTTCCCCCTTCTCTCCCTACTTCCTCCAGTTTCTGGCCCCCTTGCCCGCACCCTCTTCTCTCTCTGAATCTGTCTGTCTCAGTGTCTCTTTCTCAGCAGGAGCTAGACAGAGAGGGGTACACAAACACATATACATATACATATATGTGTGTGTATTTAAAATTTTTTTAAACCACTCAACGAAAAGATTAAGCTGATGCTGTCCAGTCCCGATATGCCTCCTCCACCCCGCCCTGACTAAGTGGGGCTCCGTAAGCCTGTCTCTGTGGAACATACTCACAGAAACCCTCTCTACCGAAAGTCCCATACAAGTAGGCCATGCTCAGAATTGCTGACTTGGAGCATAACTTACACCCCGCCCTGGCTGTGCAGAAGGACTCCAGCCCTTTACCTCACCAGCACTAAAGAAGCCAGGCTTTTTCCAAACAAACAGAACTACAGACCAAACATCCCAAAACTCTTAAGTTTTTACGAGGGTTATAAAACCCTTAGTTAAGTAAACAAACAATTAAGAGATAGTAGCACAATGGACCATAACTTTTGCCCTATAAAGGACCATACAAGAAGTCCATATATAGTACTTGTAAACAACTACTTCTTTCCACCCGTTTTTCTCTGCTCCACCCCATGCCGTCTGGTCTTCCACACCCCTTTCGATAGACTTGCTCTGAAAACATAAGTGGGAATTATAAAGGATCTATTCCTATGTTCTGGAGTGTCTTCCCTCACAATACCGAAAGGATTTCTTTTCCCCACTTTGTTACAGGGCTCAAAAGCCACCAGTTGAGTTATTGAAATAATAGACTTTATCTTTACAAAATACAAAATGTCTGGGTTAAAATCACAAAGAGATTACCACCACACACAAAATCAGGAACACAACACCACCAAATGCTGACAAGGATGTGGAACAACAGGAACTCTCGTTCTTGGCTGGTGGCAATGTAAAATGGTACCACTACTGTGGAAAATAATGTGGCAGCTTCTTAAAAAAGCTAAAGATACACTCACCAGATGATCCAGCAATCATGATCCTTGGTATTTACCCAAAAGAGCTGAAATATATGACCATACAAAAACCTGCACATGAACATTTATAACAGTTTTACTCATAACTCCCAAAGCTTGGAAGCAAACAAGACTTTCTTTAGCAGGTGAATGGATAAATAAACTGTAGTAAATCCAAACAGTGGAATATTATTCAGCACTAAAAAGGAGTGAGCTATCTAGCCATCAAAAGACATGAGAAACCTAGCATATTACATAGCATATTACTAAGGGAAAGAACTCAAACTGAAAAAGCTACAGACCGTATGATTCCAAATATATGGCATTCTGGAAAAGGCAAAACTAAGAGACAGTAAATTGCATGGTTTGAGGAGGGAAGGAAGAATGAGTAAGCAGAGCACAGAGGATTTGGGGGAGAGTAAAACTCTGAATGATACCAAAATGATGGATATACATCATTATACATTGTCCCAACCCACAGAACGTACAGCACTAAGGAAATAAAATGTAAACCAGGGACTTGGAGTGATTATGATGTCAATGTAGGTTCATGAGTTGTAACAAATACACCCCTTGGTGGGGATGTTGATAATGGGGGGGTGGTTTGCACATGTGGGGTCGAAGGTATATGGGACATTTTTGTACACTCCCTTCAATGTTGCTGAACTTAAAACTGCCCTAAAAAAAATAGTCTTTTTTTTTTTTTTAAGATTTTATTTATTTATTTGACAGAGAAACAGAAATCACAAGTAGGCAGAGAAGCAGGCAGAGAGAGAGGAAGAAGTAGGCTCCCTGCTGAGCGGAGAGCCTGACACGGTGCTCAATCCCAAGACCCTGAGATCATGACCTGAGCCGAAGGCAGAGGCTTTAACCCACTGAGCCACCCAGGTGGCCCCAAAAAATAAAGTCTTAATTAAAAAAAAAGAAGAAGAAGAAAAGTCTGGAAAGATTAAAACCATGTTGGGTATTAACATATAGCATGAATTTGCTCCAATTAGCAGTTCATCTGTCATTTGACAAATACTTACTATTTACCATGGATTGGAGAAAAATATATTTGCTCTTATGGCCCCCCGGTTGAGAAAAGCAACAAACAAGTAATCAAAATAGACGTATAAAATTAGGAAGTGCAAAGGGGTTGAAGAGGGGAGCAAAGAGACTTCCAGGAAGAAGCTTTGCCTTTTTCAAACATTTTCTGAACATCAGTTGAGATGCTTCTGGTATGTAATTATGAAATGGGGAGGAGAGGGAGCAGCGAGAGGGAGGTGTGGTTATAGAAGTAGCCGGCGAACAGCTCCCTCTCTTTTGTAATTACGATCAACGTGGGTTTGAACCACGTGGGTCCACGTATACTTAAGACTTTTTCAATAAATACAGTGTGATGCTATAAATGTATTTCTTCAAAAAAAATTAAAAAATAAATGTATTTCTTCTTCCTTACCACTTTCTTATAATATCTTTTTCTCTAGCTTACTTTATTGTAAGAATAAAGTATGCAATACATATACCATACAAAATATGTGTTAATCGACTACGTTATCACTAAGGCTTCCAGTCAACAGTAGATTATTAGTAGTTAATTTGGGGGTGGTAGTCAAAAGTTATACACAGACTTTCCACTATAAGGGGGGGCAGCACGCTTAAATCCTGCATTGTTCAAGGGTCAACCGTATCGGCTTGGGCAA
Source organism: Procyon lotor (assembly GCA_028646535.1). NCBI lineage: Eukaryota > Metazoa > Chordata > Mammalia > Carnivora > Procyonidae > Procyon > Procyon lotor. Next base: position 36,326,216 of record CM053616.1, on the reverse strand, counting down.
TTCTCAATAAGCCACTAGTTAGGCACTGTTTCAGATTATAAGAATACCTTATCACAAATCTCAAATCTCCTAAAACCAAGGTAAGAATGAAGCTTAGTAAGCTCCAGGCCAAAAGTATATAAATCCATCCAGACCTGGAAGGTAACTTTGATACTCAAACTTAGTTTTCAGTGCCAAACACACAGGAAACATTAATTTCACCCACTTCAAACTACTGATTTCTACCACAATCAAATGACATTATCGTAGTTACTCAGATTGAGAAAAAAATTTTAGGTTAATAATTTTCTTGACCTATCTGCTAAACTGGTTGACTAGGCTATTAGAATTTTCATTAGAATATCAAACTTATGACTTTGATATTGTAACAATTTAAAATTTAACAGAGCTAAATTTTTTCATGTAATAGAATGTTTTCATATCCAAAGTATTTTACTCTTTGTGGACAGAAAATGTACTTTTTATGTACTTTTTCCATAAAAAAGTACAAGTACCCTCATCTTTATGATGTATTAAAATCAGATACCTGGTTCAAGCAGTTTCCAACTTTCTTAGCGCTTCGGGAATCAGCTACTCCTCTGTAATATGAAGCTGATACCACCTAATTTGTAGAGCCATGAGGATTAAATGAAAGGATTAGGATATTTATCCCCAGTGTTTTTATTCTGCCATTTTGTTCCACCGTTTTGAATCTGAGAATGTTGAAAAAAGCAGTTTAAACAGAATTTTGTCAATATTGGTAAATTTTTATTATTAGAGAATTTTGAGTGAACCCAACTTAACTGATTAAATTCCTCCATCATTTTCTTATATAGCATAAACTACTGTTTTCCATTTTCATTCTTATTTCACTGGAATTATTTTCACTAGGATCAAACCATTTTTATTAAAATTTTATAAACATAATTTGATTCATTCATCAATTTTTGTCGATATCAAACATATTGTGAAGGTTTTCTTTAATATCAATATTCTTACCAAGTTTAATTTCCCTGGTTCAAATTTTGAAGAATTAAATTTTGTCAAGAAGATCTCATTTTTCTGTCAATTTTATTCAAAGCCAAATTTTATGTAGTGCCATTTACACCATCATCAGAAAAAGATTTCTTTTTCTGTTGATTATTGCTTCCAGGAATTTTCATTATTAAGATAATGTTTATCTTAATAAACAAAAGCCTGAAAGGACTATTTATTTGTTAGTAAAATCAAGGAAATATCATTAGATATTTTGTGAGACAGAATCAGAGAGGAAAAGGGGAAAAACTTGAGGGAAGGAAGGGGTGAGAGGGGAAAGAAATATAGACCAAGAAAAGGAAGAAAATAGAGGGAAGAAAACAGAGGTAGCAAAAAGGAGAAGAGGAAGCTGAGTCTGCAGGCAAAGTCAAGGTATATTTCTGAGGATTGAAATAATACAGGCTGCGTGTCATCAAGGGTCCAAAATAAATAGCCTCATTGGGTGAGATCATAATAGGTGCTATAGTTAATATTATTATGATGTTTTAATAGGTTGTCCTCCAAAACTGTGTTGGTAAGCTGTTATTCATAACACACAGTTTTTAAAAATTACAGAACAAAAATCTAAATTTCAGTTAGCTTCCAGAACCATCCCTGTTCTCCATCCCCCCAACCAACACACACACACACACACACACACACACACACACACACACATGCTCAGGCAACTACTTAACTCCTGGTGTTTTTCGCTCTAGTGTTCAAGATACCTGTGTGCTGTCTTTTGGGAACAATGCATGTAGGGGAAGAGAGGAGGCCAAAGAACAAGAAAGGAGAGGATAATCCGATTTTACCTCTCCCAGTCTTGGATTCAGGACTGGCCCAAGGTAGACTGCCTAATAAATGAAATTACTCTGTACTTTGTTGCTCTCTTTCCTGAAGTTGCTGTTACCCAGTTTCTCTCTCCCCGTGACGTCGTTACATCAGAACCCTCTTCTTAGCCAAGGACCCTCATCTAGGACCCTTGGATACGTAGTGACCTTTGACCCTTGACCCAGGTTTATTCAGACATCCAGAGTTCTACATATCCATCCTCGCAGCCATCAGTCCTTCCTGTTCAAATGTCCAGTCCTCTCGATACAATTGATCTCCAGCTTTGAAAGGAAAGCAATCCGATTAAATCAATTTCCACTGATTTGTGAATGACTAATAGCAACTTAGCCCTCTCAAAGGCATAGTGAATACCATGAATCTTAATAAAGTTTAAATCCCTATAACATGTTTAAAAGATTAAGGAGTTAGAAAAGACATTTTGACAGGTAGCCACAATACTAGCAGACTGGCCCCTACTGGGAAGGTTCCCTTACTCCAGTTCCATATGCTCTCATGTTTAAAAGGTCAAACTTTGGTTGAACAATAGTGAATGTTAGCAGCAGTAACAGGAGGGCCTCTGTGCTTTGTAGTGAAAAGGACAAATGTGGCTGCTTCAGAAGTAGCCTGGTATGGGAGTTAAGAGCAAGGAATCTGGAGGCAGGTTGCTTAAGCTCAAATTCCAGTTCTATCATTCATTATTTACATGACTTTGGACAAGTTACTTAACCTCTCTGTTCCACAGCCTCCCCATCTGTAAAACAGAGATGTTAATACTAATGATAATAATAATGCCTAAATCAGATTGTTATAAAAGTGTATATAGTACTTAGGACAGAGCTTAGAACATAAAGAGCACTATATAAATATCTGTTACAACTACTTAGTGCAGATGCTCCTAAATCTTAAAAATTTTAAATTAGCTAGGGTTGCTCTTTTTTAAAAACTGTTAAACTGGGGCGCCTGGGTGACTCAATGGGTTAAAGCCTGGGCCTTCGGCTCAGGTCATGATCTCAGGGTCCTGGGATCCAGCCTGCTCAGCAGGGAGCCTGCTTCCCCCTCTCTCTCTGCCTGCCTTCTGCCTACTTGTCATCTCTTTCTCTCTGTCAAATAAATAAAATCTTTTTTAAAAAAATTGTTAATCATTTCAACCCAATGATGCATCCTTAAGAGACATCATTGTAAGAAATCTGCCACCTATCCATAATGGCTAATTTGGGCTCAGGCTGACTGTAGTTCCTTACTCTTAATAATAAAAGCAATAGAAGATATTGGGGGCGACCGTAGAACTTGAGAGCAGAAGGGCCCTACTATTTCAAAGGTATCATTCTACAGATAAATAAGTTAAGGGCCAGAAAGATTGAACAACTCCTGCAAGCTCAGAAGTAGAGGTAGAAGAATTGAACATGAAATCTACATCCCCTTCCCCTCCTGTCTTTCCTCTTACCCAAAGAGCAAGGGAAAAACCTTCTACCATGATGCAGATGACTGGATGCTTTGGCTTCCTGAATCTCTACAAGTTACCAATCGTGGAGTGAAAAGATTCCTTAGCTGTTAAGGGATACCAAGAAACCAGCAAGTCCACAAGCAGGGACTTAGTAGCGCCAGAAGTTATGATGCTTTTCAGCCCAGCTGAAGAGAAAAGGATGATAGTTTCCCATATAGATGTTGCATGAATGGCCAAACAGCAGTTTCTCTCAACTTCTAGGGTCTGCTGCTTAAATCTTCCTACAAGCCAGTTCTACTAAGTCTCCATCTAAGTCTCTGAAATGGAAACCATTACCATATTGCTAAAAAAAAAACCCCAAAAACATTAAGCACATGGTATTTATTAATGGTGAGTGGTATCTGATTAAAATTTCATTGACAACATATTTTTCCAAGATTATATATTATCAGACAATGGGGAATCCATCCCTACAACAGAATGGGAGGAGGGGTAGTCTCATTGTAAGGAAAATGAAACAAAGTTCAACATAGCTGAACCTACTTATATTTATGATACAGTTGTGGGCAGGTCCTTCGGAATAACGAAGAAATACTTGCATGCCGCCAGACATTCAATGTAAAATTCTTGGGGCATTCTTCAGACTTGTTTTCAAAATGAAATAAGATGTTGTGTCTAGTGGATGGGGGAGTTGTCATTTGAATATATTTACAGCATCTTAAAGTCTGTTGTGGGACTTATGACTTGTCCCCTAGATTCCTTCCTCATTGTTGTATATTTAACTTTATGTCTGTCAGGCGCGGCAAGTACCCCAGTATCCTACTGTTCAACCAAGCATCAGAGCACAGAGGAAAAAAATGTTCCAACCCCAAAGGAAAAAAAAATCAGAAATACAGAAGAATAAGAGAAAAACTTACAAACCTTATCTGGGCTTTCATTCAAAACAAATTCTTTATCCAACCTATAAAATATTGCCAAAAAAACTTGCTACAGTGCAAACACTCAATCATCAAGGAACTGAAAAATTTACGGTGGATTTCCTGCTGATTTGTGGGGCTACTGGATCCTGCTGTGATAAAACTCACAAGAGTATGACAGACATTTGAATAAACCTTTCTATCATGTAACTGAGGTTTTGCAAAGGATGAACTTTAAAATTTCTTTCAATACAGCTGTGAAGCGAAAAGGAAAAAAAAATAAGAAGGTGAAGCCAAGGATATCACTAAGAGGGAGATAAATAAGCATTTTTTTTTTTTACTACAATCTAGAGCTATCGTAGGCTGAGGAGTCCAGACGGACCCAAACTTGTGCCCAGATGAAAATAAACTCACAGAATCTTTACACTTTGATTTATAGGCCGCCCAGGCAAGCACTTCTGCCGTCATGATGTCACGTAAGAGTAAATGCCACCCATTTACTCTTGAGATAACAAAAAGTCTTGACCAGAATGCAAGAAACACATCTATTCAAAATAATGCACTGTGATTACCAACACTGCGAGTTCCACACACTGGATGACAAAACACGACGTTCTCAGAGACGGCTCCCTCCCTCCGTTCTTCTCCCCCATTGGCCAAGGCACAGAGCTCTGCACTGGGGCCAATGGGCTTTCCTGCCAAACAAATATAAGGAAAGGAAGGGGAAGCAGGTCACAGGGCGAGACTGCCCAGGGCTGCCTACGCCAGGGAGACAGGAAGCTCGGGTCTCCCGGGGTGACCCTTTTTCCCCGTGACACAAGCACCAGCACACGCAGTGACCCATGAAGGCAGTGTGAGGGGAGTGAGGGAAAGGTGATGAGTTGACAGCATCTGCTAAAAGACGTCCAGGGAAGCTGCTATTGATGGCGGAGAAGCACAAAGTTTGGCAAACGGCCACAGGGACCATGTGTGAAAAGAGCTTACTTTTAAGGGCATGGATTTTAAAGGCAAGCTTTAGAAAGGGGTAGTGGACAGTGCAGAGAATTTTTCCCGGTCGTACCACCGAACAGGTAAAACTCTGCCTTTGAGGCTAACGCAGGGCACCACAGAAAATGATCTGAATATCAGACCAATGACATGCGCGCCCTCCCGACAGGACACCAGCGCCTTTCTCTCTTCTCTCTTCTCCTCCTTATCCACCCCTCCTCCCACCCACCCCAGACATAAACCGCTGCCTTCGCGTGCACCTGCAGATACAACAATATTAATTTAAGGCATATCAAAACACATTTTATAATGTATAAATATAATACCCAATAGGCTCCTGAGAGAAATACAAAATTAATCCCACTTGTGAAGGCCTTAATATTAGCTCTTTCCTCTTGGGAAGAATTTAAAATCCCACAAAAGCCCTTGATTTATTTCCTTCCTACACAACAGCAACAAACACTCACATAATTTTTGAGCAATGTAAAATATCACTTTAATGCTGAATACATAGAGAAAGAGAGAGAGAGAAAGAGAGCTTTCCTCGGAATGGATCCTTGGACAGTAAAGAAGTACTTAGGGGGTCTCATTTTCCTCAACGTATGAACCTAATGCATTCGTGTTGTCCGCCCAGTTCAAGAAGAGAACTCCCTGAAACTGAGATGTGCTTAATACATATCTTGCACTTGACTTTAAACACTGCCTCTTCCAAGGGTCTGTTAATAGGGGGATATATGTATGTATATCATTTCCTTTTATATTTATGAAGAAGCTAGTGAAGTCCTATTAACTCAGATACATTTAGTTCACATTAATTTTACATCCAGGAAAACACAGTAGCTATCTAAACTAAGAGTTAAATGGATTGGGAGATTGTTTTTAACAGAATAGATCTACCGCAATAGACCTATCTACCTACAAAAAGGAATATAAACATTATATATCTATTCTAAGCAGAAGTCCATCAAATATTATAAGCATACCACCTTTCTTATCCACTCCCTCCCTGGACATGCTGGCTTTAACACAATGTTCTTTTCTTTCCCTATCACCCATCCATCCAGCGAGGTCTTTCTCTGTAGCAAGGAAGAGATAGGTTGGTTTAGGGCAAAACAAAAAGACAAACAAATCTACTGAAATCCAATTTGGGTTTCTAATTAACCATTATTAGCGGGCCACATCAAAGTGGAACTCAGAGCCTCCCCTTTCAAGTAAAGTGTACATACATCTTCATACTTACAAACACCTGAGGGCCAGAAGCCTTTGTGGAAGACTAAAAATGCACGCCAAGGGTCATCTCCTTACCTTTTTGTGGGGAACACACGTAAAAGAAAGTTAGCGTCTCATCAAGTTGCTTAGTTTCAGCTCAGGATCAGAAAACCAAAGTTATTATTTGCACTCTTTTACAGGCAACAGACACCACACTAAATATACCTAGTACTGAAGCCACGATCACCTTGAATTAACAAGCATCCGTGACAACACAGAAGAGTAAAGAGTCAAAGATGATCAGGCCTTAAGAAATAGGAGGGAAAAGGAAGAAAATGAACATGACTTAACTTTCAAAATATTTGTCAAGGATGCCACAATCTTCCATTAAAATTAATGTGCCGGTAGATTTCCTACACCCACAATCCAGTTAAAATACAAGATCCATCATATCCAAATTTTGTGACAATGGTAAGCCTTTTTCAATCTGTGTGCAAATTATGAAATAAGGAAAATGTACTTCCTTACTGCCATCATTTGGAAAATGACACCTTTTAAGTCAATAATGCAATACTTAGAGAAAATGGTGCCCCAGCAAAATATGACAGCATAGGAAATGCAAATCAGTGTTAAAATGGAGAAACTTGCTATTCCTCCACCCAAAAAGTGGTGTTTCCAATATTCCCCACACCTACTATCTGGAGCAGGACTTGAAATCTCCAACCTCTACAGAGACTCCAAGTTCCTACATTTGTGATTTTCCCTGTTACTTACTCATCAGTAAGTGCCTCAGCAGATGACAAAAAGAGGTAAGTAGTTCTAACAAAGAGGACATTCAAGTAAATTTAAAACCCACTCATATCCATTTTTCTCCCTTAGGGGTCTATTCTCTGATCAATTTGAAGAGATTTGTGCTCCTAAGCCCCATTAATGCTAATGCAGGTAGTTAGGGCCCTATCCCACCACTGCCCGCGACTGGAACAGACCCTACTCGCTTTACTGACCTGCAGAGCCCAGCCTCACTTGTGATAAAACTCAAGAGTGTCTTGCAACTTCATCCCTTAATGGAGATCCTAGCATATGGCAAGAATCCAAGGCCTTTGCTCAGGTTGTTTATCTTTCAATACTACTTTCAAGTCACTTACCGGCTAGGAAAAAAAAATTGCATTGTGGTTTAAAGTGAAAGCACTCAGCTTGCTCTCCTAGTTTTTCCTCCTCCTCCTCCTCTTTTTTAATCTCTTCCTCTCTTCCTCCGCTTGTAACAAATAATAAATGACTATAACCATGGATCCTCTACAGAGTGCTCACCACTGTGATAGTTATTATAATGTGGTGTCATAAAATAGGTCATTTTTTACAGTAGGTTGGCTTCAGTTACTTTATAACTCAGTTATTTTATTAACTTTTAGTCATCTTTCTCTTTTTCTAAACTTTCAGTCTCTACAAATCTCAAGGAAAAACCACGTAAATCAAGGGGGGGGAAGGGGAGAAGCTGAATTTTCATTCCATTCAGAAAACACCTGAAATATACCGGCTGCTACTGGCTCCCTAATAGGTCACACCACCCATGGCTTCTATAATCAAAATGTCCCTAAAAAGGTAAAGAGGGGCGTGAGGAAGGGAGTGGGGAACGGAAGAGAGGGCAGCACTGTTTATAAAACAAGAACCAACTTTATGTAAGAGGATTACATCAATCAAAGTTATTATGTAATTAGTTTGGACACGCAGACAACTAACACAAATACACTACAGCATTCTACAATAATGATCTAATGCATTTCAACACATGTTAGTATAACTTCAGCCTCTGGCCCATTACCAACTCTACAGTGGTTTTTGTGTCGGAGAGTTTTGTGGAGTATTTACTTTTGACCACGCTCTGTATGAATGACTTAGAATTCATTCAAAAACAAATGTCTTTCGCTTCTCCTTAACTTCATAGGCAACGAAAAAACTTCACAACGGATGGGGCAGCAGAATTTCCTCTTTGATAACCAGCCAGGGGAAAAGCTTGTTATGTGGAGGAATGGACAACACATCCTTGTATAACAAACATATCTCTTAAACAAAAACAAGGTCACATATGGTTGTGAGGCGGTATCCAACCACAGCATTTCTGACTGACATGTATATGAATGCCGTGAGTTGGAATGCAAATAGAAAATGTTTCAAATCCAAGTGTTTTAACTTCACATTATGGAAAATAATAAATACTGAATAATGTAATACAAGGTATTTCTATCTTGGGGTTCTAATGACTAACCACTTGAGCTCTGCTTTTGTGGTTTATAATGTCACCAGAACCCTCCATGGAATTATATATAGAATAAATGATAGGCAATGTTGAATTACAAGGCTATCAGGCTATAATACATAAAGTAAGTACCTAATATAGCCTTGTAAATTATAGGCTTTTATGGTCTAGCATTTTACAGCATAATGTCACAAACTGCAGTGATACAATATATTGATAAAGGATATGATATCATATTAGATTTCAAAAAAAATGTCCCTGGCACTACATTAGAGCCAAATTATTTCACAGAATCACAGGCTCCGAGCTGGAAGGATCCTTGGAGGACGTCACGCTCAGTGCTCCCTCACAAGCCACCACCCAAATGCAGACACCCCCCAGCCCCTCCTCCGCGGCCCTGACAGATGGCCATCCTGCCGCCAACACTTCCAAGCACTGAAAATATTAGGGGGAAATGTCAGAAAAATGCCTCAAATGTATACATGTAATAAAGGCACACCATTGTTAAGTAACAAATGTAAAGGCTAAATGCCCACATTGTAGTGGAGTACAGACCACAATACTGTGACAGTTTTCACACATCCTCCGCACACGCGTGTGCACACACACGTGCATACACGCTCTTTTACACACAGGCTCTCCCTCTTCATTTTTTCATAAGGAGTGAAAAGGGATGTAAGAAGAGAAACGAGACTTCTTTTGAATATCTCTTTGTATCTCTTCCTTTTGTCTGTTTCATATACAGTAATCATTACCTGATGGGATTCTACCCTCTTACTCAATCCAGGGCACACACAAAAAAGTCAGGACCAGAACAACACACCATCTGACTGGATTCCAAAGGACTCCAGGCTGCTTTCAAAGTGGGAAACAAAGAAGGAAGATACAGTAAACCCACATCCAGTAGTTGTGAGGTTTCCTCAAACTAGAAGCATAACATAAAAACATTGACACAAACCTCATCGGTGCCTGACCGATTCTTTTTCATGTGTAATAATTAAAAAATAGATTGAACTGACCCATTGAGAAGAATGGAATTCTGTCAGTCTTTGAAGGGATATGTCTCCAATGGAGTAGTTCCAATGGGGCGATCAAAGATAACATGTACAACTATAAATCACAGACCCAATCACCTTAACACAAGGGCCTCTAATACCCCAGGATCTCTCCCCAAAACCACTCCTCCTCAGACTATCAAATCCTCACTTGTAATCATTCTAAACAAATCATTCCTTACACCTGCTTTGCTCTCACTTTCTACTTCCTGTTTATGAAAGTCCTTTAATATCCTATCACAAGCAATGGACTTCAAGGTAAAGAGTCAAGAGATACAGAAATTAGCATCCCGCAACCACTCGTGCTCTTACATCATTGATTGGTTTGCGTGGTATTGTATCTGTAGAAACTTCTTCATAGTCAACCAGGAACAGAAAAGAGCGAGAAAAGCAAGAAGCAGTCCAAAACACATGTGAGGGTATTCTTTGTGTAAAGCTACTTGGATTTTGGCATTATTATTCAACACAAACACTAAAGAGAATGCAGAGTGAGGGGATGTTCTCACTCCTGCACACATAAGGTAAGCAGGAAGATCTCACTTTCTATCTTGAAGCAAAACTTTGGCCCAAATTCACCTTTCTGACTCAAATAATGAGTTACAGAGTTTATTCAATAGGCCATATTTTATGGAAATGTGGAATGTGGAAAATAGTAAAGGCTTACTAATGACTTACTCGACAGAATGTATGGCTAACATTTACTGAATACTTACTATGTGTTCTAAATGGACACTGTGCTTGACATGGGAAGTATCTTTATTTCTTAAGGAAACCCTATGAGATAAGTACTATTAGTTGCACCATTTTGCAGATACGGAAACACAGAAGGGTTAAGTAATTTCCCCAAATCATACAGCTACTAGAAGGTGGAGCCAGGGGCGCCTGTGTGGCTCAGTCAGTTAAGCGGTTAAACCTCTGCCTTCAGCTCAGTTCACGATCCCAGGACCCTGTGATTGGGCTCCATGCTCAGTGGGGAGCCTGCTTTTCACTTTCCCTTTGCCTCTCTCCCTGCTTGTGCTATGTCTCTCGCTTACTCTCTCTCGGATAAATAAATAAAATCTTTAAAAAAATTAAATAAATAAAAGGTGGAGCTAGAAATGGTGCTCAAGCAGTCTGATTTTTCCTTTATGAGCACTATAATATACATGTGGCACACTTTAAGAGGCTTGTGACTGCCCAGTGCAGTTTGGAGTATCTTATCAGGCAGGTGGCTATAATAAAGCATGTGGTCAAAAATAACAGAAGGAATCACAGGCGGTACTTAATCAGCATTTATTAGAATCCTGCTGGCCTAAAACTAGCAGAAAAAATCTTCTTGCATCCTGGGCAAAGATTTTTACCTTTTGTTAAAAATGGGATTCTGTTTTTAAGACTCTTGAAAATAGCCTTTGCACCCTTCCTGAGAGAAGAAGTACATTTTTAGGAAGCCCCTCCCCACTTTAGGACTTTGGAAAAATTCTGTTTATGAGTCCAAGGCTTTCTGGAAAAAAAAGGAAAAAAAAAAAACCTTGGCTCCATTTCCAAAACAATGTAGAGTTTGGAGGGTAGAACTCGGAACACAGGGCCCCTTTGAGTATTTCTGTTAATGTTTCTTCTAGCTAAACCTTCCAAAAACTTTTCTTGGTGGCACTGAGTCCCTCTGGAGCCCGATGCAGCGAGATAAAAGAGTGGAAGACATAGAAAAGGAGACAGGTGCAGAGGGGAAGGACAAGAGGCGGGTCAGGGATGACAGGGTTGGCTGAGAGGAGCAGGAGAAACAAGCATGTTGAAGGCACCGAAGGCTGGGCAGTCCGGCATCCAGTATATCACGCACTGGACTGGGAACAAGGTTTGGATTGGTCCTTCCGCAAGGCTTAGGGGCGGCACAGCCTGGTTTAGGGGTAACACAGGTCCGTGTTTGGGAAGAAGTCAGAAGAGCTGCACTGGCTTGGATGGGCCAAATACAGAGTCGGTGTGCACGCACACGTGTGCGTGTGTGTGTGTGTGTGTATTTGTGTGTGTGAGGGCGCACCCACACACATGGTGGGGAAGGGGAATGAAAGGCAATGTGGACGTGCCAAAAACAATATCCTATTACCAGTGTGACAAGCTAGCGGAGTAATGTTTTTGAAAGGACTAGTCAGAAGCCTGAAAAATATTAAGTTAAATTATATACAAAAAGCCACACCTCACATGGAAATAGTATTTGAGTAAGAAATTCTCGTATTTCTCTTTCCCTTTAGGGCTTTTCCAGGAACACCTGCAAATAAGAAAAACAACACACACACACACACACACACACGCACACGCACACACACACACACAATCCAGCAAGAATAGGGCACTTTCTAATTGACAAGGATAGCAAAGAACACAGAAGATTTCTAAGTAAAAGGCACCACGTGGAGCGCAGATAAAAGAGCTTTTAAAATTTTTAGGGTGCCAGACCCAAGTGTTCCAGTGGGTACTTAAAAGTGCTTGGGCACAAAACCCTTTCCTCCAATGCATTCAAATGCACAGAGAATGGCTTTAACCACAGTGTGCCTGCTTCATCCGAAAGGCAGCTGTCACCTCTTTTTGTGTAAGGAACAAGGCAAGCACTCTCCCCAATGAGAATACAACCAAAATCTCACAGGAAGACCGACTCCGTCCTCTCACATGTATCGAAAATCACCTCAACTCATTATTTTATTTTTTTCTCCAAGAAGAGTCTCCACCATTCATCGAACTTTGAAAAGTGGCCTCGCCCTGAGGTAGGATTTCCCCCCGGTCACCTGGTTCTGCACCCCACACACTCCTGCCCTTGACAACTGCTTCATCTGACCTTAACCCGCACTTAGCCAGCACTTAGCAAGGGTCGCGGTCTGAGTGTAATTCAAGGGCTCTTCCTCATTTCTGGTCCAAAACTGGCTAATTAAAAGCTGAGGTGGGTCCCCAATTACTGGGCCGCAATAAATACTCCTATAAAAACCCTCACCGGGTAGTAGCTGTATCAGCACGAGCATTAGCTTAAAAACACAAACTATACCCCCATCAAAGTTGATGTGTCTGCATTTAGTATAATTAATTTCGTGGTCTTGATGTTTCAATAGAAAGCTTTTCAGAAGGCAGTTGGGCAAATCATTCAAGAGCTAAACATGATCTTCGATTTAAAATATAAAATAACAGTGCTGCTCTCATAACCTAAGTATGCTGTAAATTGGGGAACATCTGAAAACGTCTGACCTTTTCCACCTTCAAAACTTAAGATCTGAATTCCTCCTGTCGCAGTGGACTAGAGTTTAAAATATTATAATTTGCCAAATTCCAAAACAGTGGGTGTTTAATCCCTTACCACTTTTAAACTGAATCGGTTAAAAAATCAATGTCTAGAGACAGCTCTATGCATGTAGCCACACCTAAAAAACAAGCCCACACTTTTTTTTCTCTCCCCCCCCAAAATTCATGAGCTGCAACAGCTGGAACTGTTTTACACTGGATGGCTGAGTTCTGTGAGAATGTTCTCCTTGTCTTTGTCTGTAAAGCTGAAAGAAGGTGGACTCAAAGGTAGCATTCAGTCCCAGAGGGGGCTTGGGTAAACATGAGCCCAAGCCCCCAGCTCCCTCCTGATAAGGTCAGGTGACACGGTGTCAAAAGACAGCCAAGGAAAGATCTAGAAATGTGCACACACAAGGAGGATATTTTTCCTTCTCTTTACCAGAGA